>VRLP01000518.1:0-212123 GCA_009660295.1 Lophius piscatorius | reverse complement strand
CAGGGTTCTTCTGTGGGATCAGACAGGGTTCTTCTGTGGGATCAGACAGGGTTCTTCTGTGGGATCAGACAGGGTTCTTCTGTGGGATCAGACAGGGTTCTTCAGTGGTATCGTACAGACAAGCTTCAGCTTCCCACATGCATTTATGACCCTTGAGTACCAATCAACCTGCTGCCAAGCTTTTCAAATTGTATACCCACATAGACACTAATATGAGGAAGAATTGCATTTATTTTGGTAAAGTTCGGTTATATGTTTCCAAAACTAAGGGGGAATTTTATCTCTAAAAAATGTCAGACCATAATTTCGCAACCATCGATCCGTTTTAGTCGAACTTTTGTACATATTAAATATAGAATTCTTTTTACGAAGAACACTTTGTTCTCGACATAGTAACTCAAAAAAATGTCTCACAGGTCTTTGTCAAATTTTATACTCACATAGATCTTAACGCGAAAAAGAACTGCATTGGTTCTGGGAAAGGTCGGCCGTAAAGTTCCGGCACCAGGGGTAGTTTAATCTTTCAGAGATAATCTGAAATTCGGGGCATATTAATCAACTCAAGAAAATCTATCTTGTATGCATCGTACTTTTTCTTGAATAGTTTATATTAACCTCATTATGGGGGGCGTTTTTACAAAAAGTACCGTGGACTTTACATTTAATTAGAAGAATTCAATCATGGGAATTGTTTGTACAACTCAGGGGGTTGGGGACCATTCGGGGAGATACACTTACTGTTAGTGACAACAGCATAGGTTTAGTCTTGACTTATACTCAGCGGTTATAATGTTATGGCTGATTGGTGTATGTAGATTGACATACATCTTTCTGAATATTGATATTATTTGATGGCAGTTCAACTCAAAATGTAAATTCAGTCATTCTCCAATCACCACAGAAGTTTTTCAGCCCAGAAAATATTTCCGCAGCGACACAAAAGTGACGTTAATGTGAAGAAATGATTGACAGCTCATACGGGTGGTAGCAAACATTGGCATGTTGAGGATTTTGTAGGGTTATATCTTATAGCTCAGGTTTAAGCCTAAACCTAGTCTGAGCTCAGACACCAGGGGGTCATGATTTATATTCACTGCAGCATCCCCTCGTCTTCATCTCTCTGAAGAAGATAAAACAAACTGGTCGTATGGCGAGTTTACTCACAACGTAGAGTGAAGCTGCAGTTACACAATAATCACACTAGACGGATCCAGAACCTGCAGATATTACGTGGTGGATGGATGGATGAATGGGCTGGATGGGAAGAGAGTTGAAGTCAAGATAGATGGATGATAGATAAATGAGTAGATGAATGAGTAGATGAATAGAAAAATGGATGAATTGATAAATAGATGAATAGAGGATGGATAGATGGATAGAGGGATGATTGGTAGATGAATAGATGAGTAATAATAATAATAATAATAAATTTCATTTATAATGCACTTTACAATTGGATCAAATCTCAAAGTGCTAAAAGTGGGTGAGTAGTGAGTAGATGAATAAAAAGATGGATGGATGGATGAATGGATGATTAATGGATGGATGAATAAAGAAATGATAGATGAATGAGGGATGGATGATAAATAGAGGATGGATGGATAATGACTCTATGATGGAAAAATAGATGATAGATGGATAAATGAATGGAAGAATCGGGGTCTGGACCCTCAACGCGCTGCGAGGCTACGACGGGCTACATCGAGGTGCGATCAGAGTTTCTGGTTCAGCGTCCTGTGAATGAGGAGAAGTCAGCGTTCTTTCAAAGACAGGGATCTCTGCTGTTCCTCCTTCCACGACCCTTCCTCACCGCCTCTCCGTTTGGACGCATGAAGACGACGTGTGAGCGAGGACGACTCTTCCTGTGAACGCGAGAGGCTGCGTTACAGTTCAGCGTGTGTGTCGACCTGTAAGTGACAGGAAGGAGGGTGCGTCGCCCCCCCCCCCCCAACACTCTGGAAGTCATTAATGAAGGAGGGAGGAAAAGGGCTGAGAGACAATAATTAAACTTTTATCTCCATTCCCTTTAATTAGTTCTCTAATCTGCCTTTTTGCTCTAGCTCTCCTCCTTTAGTTCGCTTTCAGTTTGTTCCCGCCCTCCAGACTGGAGCCGACCCACCCGCCATTATCCCAGTCCTGCCACCGGCTTATGTCCTTATAATTCCGGCGAGAGGAATCAAGCTTTTAATTGAAATGCATTGTGGCGCATATTGCATTTAATATTTTGTCTATTCATAAGCGGCTAACTTCTAAGAATACTGCGGTGTTCTCGGACGTCGAAATTCACTCGGCTTCCATCATAGAAATGATTCCATATGTTAATATTCATGAGGATGCTGAATTCATTGAAGTAACTCTTATGCACCACTCTTAGAATATAATGATGTGAGGGAAGTAAAATCTCTTTATTGCATTACAACATGCATTACTGTTCTGAGACATGAGGATATTGTGTTTCAGACGTTGTATAAGCGCTGAAATGCACCACACGGGGATTATATATATATATATATATATATATATATATATATATATATATATATATATAAATAGAAGCATACGACGAAGCAGGACTGTGCATCACTCTGAGTCGTGTCCTTGATTTCTCTCTAGGTCAGTGATTCTTAACCTTTTTGAGTCGTGACCCCAAAGATAACTTCAGCTGGTGATAGCGACCCCCCCACCACCACCGCAGATCCCCCCTCCCTCCTCCATCCCAGCGTGGATGGATACAGCGCTGCCCGCTGGGTGCCGAGCAGAGCAGATAGACTGAAAGACCAACTGAGAAATTCACTTTGATTCCTCCTTCTTCTCCCTTTTAATGGTTGTAAATCAAACTCTGGCTCTAATTTCACACTCCTCCCATTGCAGAAATGGAAAGATAGCGGAAAAACAACAACTGAGTGAAGCGATAGTCAACGAGTGTGAGAGAGAAAAGGATTTGGATATCAGAGGACTGCAGCAGCTTTGCCTCTGTGGACCAGCTTTTCCCCTCAAGATTTCGAGCGAGATTTCTGAATGATATGATGAATAAATGTACATAGATCTCAATAGTTATTTGTTTTTTCACGATATTTTGTTTAAATTCGTAACTTTTAATAGCTCAATAGCGTCCGTGCCCTATTCTATCACTGACACGCGGGACTGATATACTATTTGTGACCTTCTGATTTCCAAATCAAGCACTAAATATGTCACACTTTTGCTATCAAACTCACATACAGCGACAGGCAAATAACTCCAACTCTGTTTTATGTTTTGTTTTTTAAAGTAAAACAACAACAATCAACACAAAGTGATTTATGCCTTGACGAAACACAGTGATGACAAAAAGAAATACACGGCCCACGTTTCATTTTTTTTTACTTTTATGTTGCCGAAGTCTCGTTAACATTTAAAATAACGAGTTATAACTTTTTTGTTGTTTCGAATCGTATAACTTTTAAGTCTCTTTGTAAATCATTCAGTTTGAATCAGCTCAGCGGTCTGTAATGTGCGGTCAGATTAGAGCTCCAGCTGGACGTCCTGCGGCTCCGACGGCGGGTGATGCGGGGTGGAGGTGGTGAAAGGTGTTTCACTGGCGGGTCGTCTTTTTTGGCAAGTACTTATTGAAACTTTCATGCAGGCTCCTGAGTTGATTGCCAATAACGACTTTCATGGTTTGAGTGGTTAAGTTGAAAGTGTCCATACACTCATTGAGCTTAGGGAACGTTTCAACACCGCCCTCTTCCGCTCGCACGGCCCACCGCTCCAACCCTCTTTTAAATGCTGTGACCTTATCAGAAAGAAGAAGGACATCTGTGTTTTGGCCTTGGAGGCACACGTTTTAACATTCAGGTTGTCAAGAATGCAGGCCGAATATGCGAGGCTTGCAACCCACTCTGCGTCAGCGAGGTTGTCAGCGAGGGGAGAACCACAGGCTGATAAAAAATATGCAGACCTCTTCACGCAGTTCAAACGGTCTCGTCGTGACTTTACCACGAGAAAGCCGTCTGACCTCTGCGTGAAACAGCACTGCTTCGTGATCCGATCCCATTTCATGACAGAGTGTGGCGAAGACTCTGCTTTGCGTTGGCCGGGATTTAATAAGATTAACAAACTTAACGGATGTTTGGAGAACACCGCGAAGCTCCGCCTCCAGACGCCTGCCAGCCAGAGCCTCCCTGTGGATTATGCAGTAGAAAGAATTCCTCCAACACGCAGGCTTTGAAGCCTTTTCTTGCTAGTTGAGAAAGTCGCTCTAGGTGGCTATAACTCCTTTCATTGTTTGAAAGGTTATGTCATAACTGTCCATATAGTCGACATTTCAACACCACCCTCTTCCACTCGAACGGCTCTAGGTGGCTCTGCGCATGCAGGCGAACAAGTGGAGTGCAACACCGTAACCCATCCAGATGTCACTAATTGCACCGGCCTTGGTTTTCATTTAAATGTGAGGCTGTCTTTGTTTCCCACATGAAAGTGTCCGTGAGTTTAAGGCTTGTTAATGCGCTCAGTTTTGTTTGCTTGTACTCGTAAAATTGTGTCCTTCTGTTTGTAAAACCCTTTCTATATGGATTTATGTGTTGGGGGTCTCCAGAGTAAGACTACTCAATCAAACAGACACACACACACACACACACATACACACACAAACACACACACCCACATATATATAAATAATACTGTATATTCGTTGTTTAAACCTGGTTATAACATGAGCCAGTAGCAACATGCATATGCTAAACAGTAAGGGGCCGAGGATGAAGTCCTGGGGGACACCACATGTCTTAGGGGGAATTCTATTTTGTGTGCATTATAGCACATGAGTGCTATTGTTCAATTAATCTGCTGGGGTTGGAGGAAAATGTCAGATTTACTTTTTTTTTCTTCCAAACAAAAGAGACATGTTCTCTTTTTTAAGGTAGTCTTGATTAAAATATACAATCCGCTAACGCATTAACATCACCTGCAGGTTCTAATGTTGTGGCTCATGCTTAATAAGACATCTCTGATCATTTATTGCGCTTGAGTAGTTTTAAAGTTGAAAGTTTCTTTGTTTGGATTTGTTGTTAGTTGAATCAGTCGAACGGAAATCATCAGTATTGTTAAGAAGAGAGAGAGAGAGAGAGAGAGCGAGCGATGCTGTACGGATAGAAGAGGAGTCAGGGAGGTGGTGTGATGCTCTGGGGCGGCTGTAGCTCACTGTGTAGAGTGGCCGTCTCCCAAACTGGACCAGGAGGAAGCTGGTTCGAGCTTCCTCCTTCTAGCTCGAAGCCCAAAAGATAATTTGGTCCTCGCCCGTAATAGCCCCCCTTTGATACAATATTCTTCTAAGTTGTTCTCCAGAGCATAATGTTCTTTCTACATTCCGACTAACTGCAGCTCTGTGGTCATCAGTTTGAAGGAAGTGCAGCTGCCGTGCTAGAGATTTACGATGGAATTCTCAAAGCTCCTTGAGGTTTTAGACTCAAACAAATATTCAAATATTTTGGAGTGTAGGAGGAGGCGTTGGTTCTTGTCTTATATTTTAACCGTGATCCCGGAAACCTTCTGCCGACAGGAATGAAATATTGAAAAAAGAAAGATGGTGGTGGTTGGGGCAGAAGTTACTGGAGCAGAACGGTGAAGAAGCACAAAAAGGGCTGTTATGTTGTGCAGGCAGATTCATACTCCCTATTAAACACACACTGACACACACCCACACACATACAGACACACACACACGCACACACACACACACACACACACACCCACACACATACACACACCCACACACAGACACCCACACACACACACACACACACACACACACTCACACACACAGACACCCACCCACCCACACACACACACGCACACACACACACACACACAACCCTCCCACATAAACACACATTAAGTAACCGATACTGATTCTAAGAAGCATTACAAGGACAACAATAGAAAGTTCAACCACACACATAGCAATACCCAATTATTCTGTGTGTACATCTGTCCGCCTCCTTTACTACTTCGCTCCACCTATGAAGGGATTTGACGATTCCCCTCTTTCAAGATAGTAACTGGACCTGACAGACACCATACATCACACTGATGCTCCACCGGACATTCAAAGATGGCCGACCTCATGCATAAACATTAATATATAGAGAGTACTGCATTGTGTCCGTACACTGCCAGTGACCCGATGGTGGAAATACTTTGACTTCTCGACGTGATTCTGCTCAAAACGAGATAAGTCTGTTTCCAGCTGCAGGGCCATGAAATCTGCCACGTCATGATAACACACATCAGCAAAGTGCTTAGTTGAAAGCTAATCTCAGTATTCCTTCATTTCCCTACGTGCAAATATTCACTGAGGCTCCTTTCACACAGCCTGTTCCATGCTTGATGGCATTCTGGGTCAGTGCAACGAAGCTGTAATGACGGGACGCCACATTGCTCCGCTGTGAAGGCAGTAGAGGTAGTAACAGAGGCGAACCAGAAGTGAAACAGGAAGTCTGGGGAGGGCGGCTGTGAGGTTTTTGATAACATATTATGTGTGCGGCCAGCGACTTAAAGACAGTTACTAGGGTTTGAGACATTGGACAACATGAACATTGTCTTGTCCCATGTCCGCCGGCGAAGGCTCCAGCGACCCCTGACCCTGAGCAGGATAAACGGTTACAGTCAATGAATGACTGACCGAGGAACAAGAATGAATCTTTTCTTTAAAAACAAAGGAAATCAACCAAAAATGTTTTCAAACTGGGGAGAATTGTGGAATGTCCTTGAACTCCTCGTACTGCGTTCACTATTCACAACATCCAGCTTGTTTGTGCGATGACACCATTATCAAAATGCATCTATCTGTGATAGGTGATCGAACCACCTATCTGAAAGGCGGTGGTTCGATCCCCGGCCCCTCCGGCTAACACGTCGAGGTATCCTTGAGCAAGATGCTAAGTTGCTCCTAATGGCTGTTCCGTTGGTGTGTGGATGATGGCGTGGATGGTTGCTGCTCCTGATGAGGATGTGGCGCCTTGCATGGCGGCCTCTATCATCTCTATATGAATGTTTGTGTGAACGGGTGAAATCTGGCTCATGTTGTAAAAGAGCTTTGAGCGGTGGAACCGACTGGAAAAGCGGTGATTGAGGGAGGGATCAGAGATCAGTGGGCATCAAGTAGGTCCACAGCAGCAGGTCCTGCCACGGACCATGTGACCCTGCCGGATGAAAAAGCACAAAGACTCCAGGGAAGAAGTCCAGTTAGTCACTCAGGAGGTCCAGCGAGGAGAGATTGTCCTCTCGTTAATTCATCTTGTATGATGACTCTCCTTTTCATATTAAGAGAAAAAATTCAAATGAAACGTGTCATCAAATACTTGGATACATGGACGGCCCATTCTACTAAAGTCTGAACGAATCGCATCATGTGTTTGTGAGGGAGAGAGTGGGAGGAATACTTACAATACGGTTATACATATAAACTCTAGAAATATATGCTGTAGTAAACTTAGAATTCATTACTTACATATAAAACATGAATTCTTCTCATTTAAAACCAAATCCTCTGAGGAAAGAGTATTTTTCATCAAAAGTGTCACTTGGGTCGTTTTAAGAAAATGGTTAGCATAGCTTAGCAGCTTTAATCCACAACCATCATTTGTAGAAAATAAGATTTACGCTCCCCGACCGAAGCAGAATGTTGACTCATTTCTGCTGATTGTACATGTAGGCTAAAAATATCGTCACGGCGACAGTGGGATCAATTTGGGCTTATCTGCACAGAGAAAGGGAATCTTTTAACATTGGATTTTTATTCTTCCAACTCACTGACATAAGAATAATGAGAAAATTAAGAATGAGTCTTGAATAATTGCTTTCATGCCAAACACTGAACAGGAAACATGTTACATTAAAATCCAACATCAAGGAACTTGATGTGAAAGCTACAAAAAAAAAAAAATTCTACTCTTGTACAAAAGATCTGACACAATAATTATTACAAACAAGAAAGATTCCGCCTGCTTTGATCTCAACCAGCACACCCCGTCGCTCAAATGTAGCCGAACCCATGAATACCCACTGGAATATATTCTAAAAGGTGGACTCCTGTGAGTAATTACTAAAAACTCTTTTTGGTTGAAAAATCCAGACGGATATTTAGATTTTTTAGAGTACGGTTTGTTGAAGAAAGTTTGGGTTGACTTTATTTTTATCCCCTCTGAACACTTATTCAAGAATATGAATAACAATAACCATCATTATATCTTTTCTACATTGTATTATTATTATTATTATTATTATTATTTGTACATTAATGGACGTTGTAGTGCGAGGCACAACAATGAGCTTTAGCGGCACCATGAATCCAGTTGTTGCTAAATTTTGCTCCTATGAATTGACAGAAAGAAAATTTACTGAGGACAGAAAAAAATAGTTCAATCACAAGAATTGCTCGTACGATGCAGGGGATCGGAGCTTTTTTTGGGGAGGATGTACCCTGGCTGTCGTGGATGACATCGTAGGCCTAGTGTTTCGCATATTAACCACATTTCTTAAATTCTTATTTCCCTTTGATGGATTAAACAACATTTATCTCAGAGTCAGGCACCAATTTTTCCAAAGCCCTAATCCTGTTTTAGACGAATAGATAAAAACTTTTTTAATCCCCGAAGAGGAAATTTAGTTGTTACAGCAGCTCCAACAGACCGATATTCTAATATTCTAAAGGATAATGATTTTACTTTAGGGTCGACACTGTCGTATTCTGCTCTGTATTCACACAACAATTAAAAAAAGAAAGGAAACAGTAAAATTTTGCCGAGTTGTAGTTGCTGCATCGTAACTTATCATATTTAAATCTTATGCAGATCCTGTTTCCTAACTTCTTGTGATTAAAAAGCAGAAAAAAGCTGTGAACTTAGCATCACTGGTGATTTCAGCCCTGCCAGACACCCTCCTAAGGAAACTTTGATCGTAATCACAGTAAAATCCCAGGGAGGCATCCAGTTGACTTCTGGGTTCACGTCCCGTAACGAGGCCGGTATCAGTCTGCGTTCAAACACACACACACGCACACACACACGGGCACTCTTACACAGACACACACACAGAGACACGCACACTCATTCACAGACACTCACAGAGACACGCACACTCTTACACAGACACACGCACATAGAGACACGCACACTCATACACAGACACACACACACAGAGACACGCACACTCATTCACAGACACTCACAGAGACACGCACACTCTTACACAGACACACGCACATAGAGACACGCACACTCATTCACAGACACACACACACACAGACGCGCACACTCATACACAGACACACACACACAGAGACACGCACACTCATTCACAGACACTCACATAGACACGCACACTCTTACACAGACACACGCACAGAGACACGCACACTCATTCACAGACACACGCACAGAGACACGCACACTCATTCACAGACACTCACAGAGACACGCACACTCTTACACAGACACTCACATAGACACGCACACTCTTACACAGACACACACACACAGACGCGCACACTCATACATAGACACACACACATAGAGACAAGCACACTCATTCACAGACACACACAGAGACACGCAAACACAAAAACAGACACTTAGGCATGCACACTAACCCGCACGCTGACAAACAGACGCACGCACGCACACACACAAGCACACACACACAGACACACACACACAGACAGACAGACAGACACACACACTCCTTGTCCTACAGGCTGATGGATGGGTCGCTGGCAGAGGCTGATAAGCTGTGAGTGAATGGGGCAGAATTCTAACTCTCTCTGTGCTGCTGCGTCACATTTGTGGGATTCTGGGATGCAGGAAGAGAAATCGAGAATCGAGCGTCAGTGTTTCGTAATTCATCTCAAACAATTGTTTTTGAATTGTTTGAGATATATTTGTAAAGCAGCAGATAATAAAATGAACACTAACAATCTGCCATATTTAAACGGAGTGTAAAACGTGGTTTACAGCAGGGTTTAGAAACGGTCTCATATGTACTTACACATTAAGTGAAAAGTAAACGTGTACTTAAACTAGTACATGTCAAATCTAAATGTCAAATATTAAACCTAAGTCTGTATCAAAATCTAGGTTCTTCGCTTTCTGATTTACTCAAAATTCAGTCCATATCAATGGACTCGACGATATTTATCATTTATCTTGTATGTACCGAATTTTACTCTTATAGTTTATATTTGACTCACTAGGGGGAGCTTCTTTTTATGAAAAACATTCTTTTTCGGACACAACATCGTAACCGTCGGTCCGATTTAGTCGTGATTTGGTGCATATAAATATATTTGGTGTTAATTTATTAATGTAATTAATGCAATTAATTTGAAGAGTTCAATCAGGGGGATTGCTTGTACAACGCAGGGGGATAGGGGGCTTTTCGGTGATATACCCTTCCTTTCAGGGACGACAAGATAGGCCCAAAACGTGCTCCCTTAAAACCGGTGCTCCAGATCTCTAGAACTATCTGCACAGGCGATTAGGTTCTGAGTAGAATACTGGAGGGATTGATGCGGGAAATGATGCGGTGAATGTTTGAATTCGCCGCCGGCTGAATGTAAACAACATCAACAAGCTGCTGATGACAACACGAGTCAGCGCAGTCACGTTAAAAGTTTCCCGAGAGGGAAACGTTCAGAGCCAGCTGTCAAGGATGTAATCACAGAGCCCCCCTCCTCCTGCCGGTAGGCGGGAGTCCGTCCCTCTGTTGGTTCCGAGGTTCTGCAGCTCGATACGAGATGAGCCTCTTTGATGTTCAGGTAATGGCCAAACTGGGCTATAATGGCGCCCTCGCGGGCCCCCCGGGCTCACCCGGCTGAATGAAAAGATTTATGTCTCCTTCCTCAATGATGACGACGGTTTTTTGGAAACTAGACGACACATATTTCATAAATATACATTTTTAAAAAAAAGAAAAAGTTTTGAACAAAAATAGAGTGTGTGAACATGAGACAGCATCCGTCACCCTCTCACCCTCTCACCCTCTCTCACTTCAAATGATCACTTTGTCATTCACGTGTATTTATTCCCAGATTTTAACCCTTTAATTTCCACAGCAGGATATAAAAAAACCCTGAAAATTTGAATCAAGAAATATTATTAGAAGTATGCATTCTGGGATTTGTAGTATATTTGGTGTTCGTACTGTTTACCAGCGGACCAGTTACTACAAAAATGTAATATTGTCTCGTAGGCCGGATATAATAGTGGTGCAGGCCTTGAGTTTGACACGTGCTCTAAGTCTTTATTTTTCTTTCATTGTTTTAAACAGTGAGAACAAACAAATTTATAATTTAGTTCATGATGTCATTTCCTCTTTCATTTTTTTGGTTTTAACTATCATTACATACATATGTTGTAATATGTATGAGTACATATGTTGTAAGTTACATAATACTGTTTATTCAGTCTTCACATACTTATTAATATGCCGATATATATACGTATATTTTAATCTACTTATTGGATAGTACTTTCTCAATAGTCACACTGCAAAAACTCCAAATCTTACCGAGAGTATATGTTTCATTTCTAGTCAAATTATTCCATTGCACTCTGTTTAAGACACAATCGCTGAACAAGTAACATTTAACTGAGATACAGGGACTTGATTTTCAACATCGTCATGTTTGGTCAAAGAATCTAACTCAAAGAAATATGTAATTGTAAAATGCTAAAATAGTCTATATAATATTTTTTCAAAGACCTAACGGTCGTAAATCTAGAACAGTTTCACTGATAAATAGACATAAACTTTATAAATATCCACAGGGGAAATTTATTATGTGGTTAAGGAGATTTGATTAAATCAAAGCGGGAAGAAATATGCAAAAATGAACTTATTCTATTAAAAACAAAACAAAGAAAAGGAATGCTGTGTGATCTTGCAAAAAACTTTTATAATTTTTACTTTTTAAGTATTACTGTAGATTCTGAGACACAAAACCTCCTAATATTAGTCAAATAGAGGTAAAAATTAGATTTCCTAGCTCATTTCAAAACGTCCTTCATCTGAATCTCACGTCTTATTTTAAGAAATCTTACCGAGCAAATTTTCACTTGTTCCATTGGCAGTTTTTTAAAAACGTATTTCAAGCTATAAAACACCTTCAATTCATTATTTTTTTATTTATTTTCGAAGGGTAATTTTTTTCTTCTCCTCCTCTTGGACCCCTTTGACCTGTGGTTGTCCCCCAGGGCTCAAACCTCGGCCCCCTTACTCTTTAGATCACACATGCAGCAACTGGGTCGTTTGGTTTAGAAAAATCAAAATTTCCTAACTGACGCTCGTGTGAAATGAGGAAGATCTCGAAGACTTTCATGAATGTGCAAGACTTTTCAGTAGATTTTACAACCTGCATTAAAATAAAAATAAAAAATCCGATTCCAGTATTTGTAATGTGTGACCATGTCTTCAGCTCGCCTTATGTATGTTGAAATTAAAACTGAATTTTGCTGCCAAAACATTTTGACCTTTTCATTCAAAACTATGAAATATGTACAGAGAAGAAATGTGAAATATATGAGTTAAAATGCTTGGCTTGAATCCAATCTGAGAGCGGGCATCCAATTTTTGTTTGCATCTTTAAAAAGTCGTTTCTGCTTCTTTCTGATATTCACCAGCCGACGAGAATCCGGCTTGAGGGTGTTAATGTCTCGCTCTGACGGAATAATTAAGTCCGTGCGCCGGAGATGTAAATTTATTTCAATTGCAAGGCCAGAAAAGCGAAGACGCCGATGAAGAGCGGGCTGAAAAGTTAAAAGAGCAGAGACCATATTAGACGCAAGACCTGTTTCAACTTTCAGGAAAGCAAAATGACTCAAAAAAAAAAAGATGGATGCTTCCTGTATAAAAGATGCCGTTCCGTCTCATCCTGTCCCGCAGAATCATTTGTGAAAAAGAACAGCCGGCCGAGTCTCAACTATCAAACTCCCTTGGCGCCCGCCCCTTCGTTGCCCAACGTATTTACATCTAACTGAGTAGTGATGCTGACAGAGGTACTGGAGACCCAATTACGTGATCCAGTTGGCAGCGGAACCTGTCAAATGATGGGTAAAGGCTGAGGGTTAGTGGCATTTTCATGAATTCTCTCCATTCCAACAAACGTAGCCGCGTCTCCATAGTTTGACGGAGTAATTTATTCCCGCTTTGCCAGCACGGAAACCACAAATTTAAAAGTTTCACTTCTTTACCCGAGCCTTCCATATTTCTCAACCCAGAATGAGGCTGTTATTATTGAGAGCAGAAATGGTAATTTATGCGGAATGAGCCCATGTCTCACATGGTTTTTTTTCTCTCTGCCCCGGTGTATTCCCCTGTTTTTACCTTTTCTCAGAATGTAATTCCGGTGCTGGGTGTAATTTGTGAATTGATGTTGGTTGTGCGCTACCTTTCTGTTCTGCATCTCTTTATTCTTATTCATTTTTGGGCTTTAGTGAAGGCTCGGATGCAAGAGACGAGGCATGAATCAGCTCGTATCGATCCGTTGGTCCGAGCGATCGGGCTTCAGGTCAATTTAATCCACCCACACTGTCATTCCTGACAGCGAGGGTATATACCCAAAATTCACCCAGTCCCCTGCGTTGTGCAAGCAATCGCCCTGATTGAACTCCTCACAATAAAAGTGACTCATTTATAATCTCAAACAGTCCATAATGACTCAATAATAAAGATAAATCAGTTTTTCTGAGCTCAGGAATAAAACCAGACAGTCCTTGTGTAGATTCATGTGAGCTAAATGTGAACACGATTTGACTTAAAATTGGGAAATTACATATAAAAAACTGTGTTTTCTACAAAAAGCTCCTCCTAATGGATAATATATGAACTGTTGTATTGAAATAATAGACACAACCGATGTCCTTGTGTTGATTCGTATGCATCAAATTTGGACTGATCGGACCGGCGGTCAGGAAGTTATGTCAGAAAAACAGTGTTGTTTGTAAAACAAATAGCTCCACCTAGTGAGTAAAATATGAAGTTTTAGAGTGGAGTATGTTAGGATACAAGTTAGAGCTCCTCCAATCAACTCATATTTACCAAATTTGAGAAATCATCGCTCGTACAACTTTAGATCTCCCCTTACTGGTGGAAATAGGCAACCGACCTCTCTCAAAATCAATCCAGTTCTTCCTCATACTAAGATCTCTGAGTCAAAGGAGAGAACCGAAAGCAGATGCCTCTACTGCCGAGTCACAACTGAATGGCGTGGGTCTCCTTTTCATAAATAGCGACAGTTCAATTCAATTCAAACAACTTTTCTTCATCCCACTAGGGGCAAACCAGTGACAGCAACAAAAACAAAAATGGCCGTTGATGTTCAGGGTTAAATATCATGGTTAACAGATGTTTGACGCTTGTATGGAATGAAAAAATTGGAGTTGCACATCTGCATCTGGGCAACTATTGAGCAAATGTAATTGGACTATTTTAATTTATATTTATATATATCATTGGAGATCGGACTCTTTTCCTTTTCTTTATATATACATTATTTATGTATGTATGAATATATATGTATAGATTATGTTTATTTATTTTTATTTAAACATATCCATAAGATGTCCTATTATAGCATCTCTTCATTTTCAGTCACTTTTAGAATATCTGTATGATGGAGCTGCTGCAACCACTAAATTTCCCAGACACAGACACACTTTATGTACCCTGTAATTGTCTTCTTCTGTGGTATTACTTAAACATTGCAGGTCAAGGCGGTGTCACCTTGCTGTGAAACGACTGCAGCGTGTGCTGAACACTCACGCGTCCCTCACCGCCATACATGTTAACTATTTAAATGCTTAAATATTCAAGCCTATAGGTGCAACAGGGTTGAACATAAATATTACAAACCTATACTGAACACTTCCCCTCATCGTGCTGAATCTGCAATTTCTCACCAGATGTGCGTGAAACAGTGTCTTTGTTTGGACGGCATTTTTAACCCGCAGTTTTTTTTTCATGTAGAAGCAGCACGGCATCAACGCTAACTCTATAACGGCTTACTGAACGACTGCCGCGTTAGGACGCGTCAAACTCATTTTAAGTCGGTTAACATTCTCAACGGGTCCAAGTTGGGAATATAGAACGGGAAATAAAAGTTGGTTATGTTAAATTATCACCTTTTGACACACTATGAAGTAAAAAGCCCCATTCAGCTGCTCTCGCTGTGCTCTCAAGCTGGTGGAAAGTTCCAAACATCTGGAACCTGCGTGATGGTGCCAAAGCTGGGAGACAAACGATAAACAAACACTGGCAGCCCCCAGCTTCAACTCCTTTGATACTCACACCTTCTTAGCATCTTCTTAAAATGAGGCGGTAAAACGTGTCGACCGCACTCTCACATGTTAAACACATCTCCATAGAATACCAGACCTTTAGCTCACACGTCTCAGCTGTTCTTCAGGTATTTAATACTTGAACATTACATGCTGGAGTCGTCCTGCATCTTAGAACCCTAGTAAAGTAATTTACATGGATGTAAAGAAACATCTACAGCGTTAACAGTAAAACCAACTGAATAACTGGGCCTATGCTGTCGTCCATAAAAGCAAAGGCTTATCCCCAAAAAGTCCCCTGTCCCCACTAAGTTCTATATATCCCGGATTTTTCAGGGATATAACAAGATATAAGAAGCTTTATTGTCATTGTATAGAATACAATTAAACGAGGATGTCTGCAGGCTGATGCATTGAAAACAGAAGATAGGACATAAATAGAAGAAAAAAGGACATCAAGAGGAGAAAAAGAGGAAGAAACAACCACAAAATACAACAACGCATACAAACAATATAGTGGGGCAGCTCGCCCTTTTGCTGCCAAAAGAGCTCCGCGATACGATGTGAGACGTCACCTTCTCTCTATAAGAAACGTTTACTTTTTCAACAATATGTGCTGCAGCAGCGAACAACCGGCAGCCTTGTTGCATTTTCAAGACAGCTTTGGTCGGTATTAACCCTTGCAGGACAGGAAAGACCTTCAGTTTTGAAGAAGCCCTGACCCAGTCGCCCAGATCTTAAGTTGTATCCAGTTTTTTTTTTGTTCTAAGAGGACAATGTTTTTGATGTTCACCTGCTTCTTAATGTTTCCCATCTACCACCAGGTGCCACTGGAACAAGATAATCAATGTTATTCATTGCCAGTGGTTATAATATTATGGCCGACTGGGGTAGATCTTGCGGCGATGGCTAGAAGAGCTCAGTTTCAAAGCGAAGGTTCAGCGTCATTTATATTAGAGGTGAATCATTGCAATTTTCTTCTTCGATTGCGATTATAGATTTTCATAGTCTGACCTGGGGAGACCCAACTCTCAAAAGCTTTTAAAACCCCATCATTTTTGCACATAAAACCAATTTTGTGACTTTAATGGAAAAGAGAAATTCTCTACCAAGTGCTTTATGCAACTCTGGAGTATACATGTGCAGACCGTGTCCTAATAAGGGTGTGGAAATTGTAAAACTTATTAAAAAGTACCTTGAAAACAAGGAAAATCAGAATTACTGCATTTTTTAATTCTGCGTATTTGTATACAGGTACCTTACACATCTTCTCTTACTCTCTTATTCCTATTTTTTATTGTTTTATTCATATTATTTGTTATGTATTTTGTGCATTTTCTGAATTTCTTTTTAAACGCCATTCAGAGCAATGGAGGGTTAAATAAGAATTTCATTCTGCAGGTAAATGTGTTTCCTATATAAAATTTTTTTTTAAATATTTGAATCTAGGGTGAAACAAATTAACGTTTTTTTTTTTCTTTTCCTCAAAACGGACAGAAAGAATGCTCAGACTTACCCCTTTGTTTGTTAGAAATGGGCAAAATATTATAAACAGCGGTTTCTTTATATGGATCTATTTTCTGTATAGTTGAAGAAAAGCTGTATTTTTCTTCTGAACCACAGTTTGCAGTTTGTGGGCCAGAAGGTGTTGGGATTCCCCACTCCCTCCTGTGGAACTGAGTTAATTACTTTGATAATCCCTTACTCATTATGTGCCATAACTTAGAACGTGTGTTGAATATCTTACCTGCTAATATAGGATGTGGGCCTTTTCCCATTTATTTCTCTTTTGATGCTCTTGCTATTTTAAAAATGTTTTTTGCTTTTATTTTTGTGTAAAACTCTCTCCTATATTTTTTCTGACATACACAGAAAACAATCTCTGCTTTGATGAGAGATTTGGAGGTTAATATGTTAATTTATTCTGGAATTGTATCAAAGGAATGCATGATTCATCCCTTTATTCTTCTTTCAAGTAATTTGTATGCGCAAAATACCAAAGCTGGGGCGGCTGCAGGCTTCTCATTTATTATTATAGCTTTCATACATATATACATTGCTCTCAGGAATTATTGGAACCTTTAAAAAGAAATGAGTAAAATGAGATACAAATATACTTTAATCGTCAGTATCCATGATTTGTAATTCAAATCATTCACAAGAATCTTAAGCAATTAATATTTAGCTCAGCCTCCTTCTGTCACAATAACAGTCCTGAGTCTCCTTCTGTAGTCTGAGAACACATGGAGAAGATCTCAGACCATTCTTCCAGACAGAAACTCTCCAACTCCTCCAGGTTCTGAGGTCCACGCTCGTGAAACCTCCAGTGCAACACATCCCACAGATGTTCTGTGGGGTTTGGGTCAGGTAACTGGGATGTCCATGGCAGAACAAAACTTTACTTTGGTCATCTGACCTCTGACCTTGTTCCATTGAAGGTCCCAGTGGTGTTTGGGAAACCGTAGGAGATTTAGCTTGTGTGTGGATGACAGCAGAGGCTTTTTGTATTGCTACCGTCACAAACAGATGGCGTTGGTGTCGGCGCCATCTGATGGTGGTTAGGGAGACTTTCTGAACCCAAGTTTCAACTGACATCGGCAAGTCTGAAGCTGTAATCCTTGTAGAGTCTTTTGCCGGGTGAATCCTCCTCCTCACTGTCTGTGGAGTCAGTTTGCAGATACATCCTCTTCCAGGCTGATTTTTATCATGTCCAGTCTCTTTAAATTTCATCACCATCGATGTAACTTTTGAAACGGACATTTTGAACTGTTGAGGTCCCTATTGCCAGATTCGTGCAGCTTGGCAACTTTTCTTCAAACATCATTGCTGTGAAGAACATCAAAGAGAAGTAGGCCTGTGTCCCCTCATATTTATACCCCAGTAAAACAGGAAGTCATAAAAGGTTTCCTTCTCAAACAAGTGAACCTAAAAACAAGTCAAATCTGACTGGGATTATGCTCAGTTACCTTGTGATCACAGGATTTCATAGGCGTGGCTATGAAGGTGGCACAGATGAAAATGTTAAGAAAGTAATTTTTTTTTTAAAGGTTGTAACTTGAATAAAAAGACTAGCTTAGTTGAACACAAGCACTGAAACCCAGATCGAGTAAAAAAATAAAAAAAAGTGACGAGAATCAATCACGCTTTTACGTTTCAAATCCCTTCCTCCTAAATTATTCACTTAGTGGGTTTATTACTTGAATGTGATCTTTGGTTTCGACTGCCGCGTTGCTATGGCAGCACGAGACAGGGAGGCGGAGGAATGCAGGCGGGGAAGCGACGCCTGAGTGCCAGACTTTCTTTCTGTGGGGGAGAAAGTTTATTCTTCTTCACAAAAGCTCGCTGGCAGCGTCTTTGCATATTAGATTCTGCCAAGTAGTGAGTCATTTTGGCCATTTAAGGGTTAAGGCGTTTTTATTTACAGGGTGGTATTTGTATTAGAACTCCTTTACACGGGTTAGGAGTGGGTGTCTGAAATTAATACTTCATATCTGTATCTAAAACAGAATGGGAAGCTTATAGATATCAACTTGTTACTCCAGGAGGCTATTCAAAATTCATGAATTAGAGAATACAAGGAAATGGGCTTCTCAGCAGTGTGTGTGTGTGTGTGTGTGTGTGTGTGTGTGTGTGTGTGTGTTTGTGTGTGATGCTGGACTCATACTGCGCGCGCCTCCAGGTGTTCTTGCATCATGGAAGAATACAGGAAGCTTTCCATGAAAGAGAAAAATATACGGTGTTGTCTCTCTCTCTCTCTCTCTCTCTCTCTCAATCTCGCTCTCTCTCTCAATCTCTCTCTCTCTCTCTCTCTCTCTCAATCTCTCTCTCTGCAGTCTCGCTTTTTTGTTTATTTCATTGTCTCTCCTGCAGGCGGTCCGTCTCCTCGTATCTCCTCCTTTTGAAACAATAAAGTCACAAGTCTGTAAAATAACAGTAAATAGTCTTGTACTGTAGTTAATCAAAGGAATGAGGTCACGACCGCAGAATATCGCAGTCGATGTTTGTGCCGTAGTGAATAACGGTAATAAATGACCAACTGTGTTAAAGCACGGTTCCTTTTTTTTTGCACTGTATGAAATTACAGTAATAAAGTCACATGTCTGTAATATTACAGTAAAAAGTTTTGAACTGTAGTAAATCACAATAACAAAGTCACAACCGTGAAATACCACAATAAATATGTTTGCAGTGTAGGATTTTACATCCTACACAAGCCTTTAAAATTACAGTTAATAGTCTTGTACTGTAGAATATTGAAGTAAGACGTCACAACTGTGAAATGCCACAATATCTTTGTGTCGCAATAAATCAAGGGGAATAAAGTCAAAACTGTCAAATACTACAGTTAATATTTTTGTGAAGTTGTAAATCACAGTAACATAGTCGCAACAGTAAAATATCACAGTAAATATTTTTGTTTTGAAGCATTATTGCAATTAATTTTACAGTAACTTACTGAGTACTTGCTTCAAGTTTATTATTTTGATAGTACGTTTTTTTTACAGTGTACAAAATCAATGACAAGCACATCCCTTTTGCCGTTGTGTCTGAACTACTTCCTGTGAACTGGGTTTTGTCTTCAGGCCAGCGGTCGGTGAACCCTGCAGTGTTTCACTGCGTCGGTTCTCATTGTTGTTTTTACCTTCACACATTTTGAACAGCCACAGATTTGGAATCTGTTTCGATTTTTTCGTCTCATTATAAACCATCAGCTCTGAAGGACTTCCCTATTTTGAAAGGCATGAATGTTTTTTTGTTGATGTTTTTTTTATTATTCAACTTGTTGTTTGAGCCTGGAAGATGAAAAACATGAAAGTGACGCAACCCGGCGGATGTGCGACAGAAAACAGGCATATTTGTGTTTTTTCCAGTCTTTGATTGTGAATTCATGAACGTCTGTATGTGTGTGTGTCTGTCTCCATGCCTATTCTGATGTCCTGATTCACACTGTATTTATTTAGATTTTATGAAGCCACTCAAAGGCTGTGTTTCTCATGCTGTCAGACACACACACACACACACACACACACACACACACATTGTATCATCGCCTTTTTATAGTCTTTTACTTCAGGATGTTGTGAATGAGAGGGGTAGAAGTAAAGCAAGAGTGAGATGAATATAGAGTGAGAAACATAGTGAGCCACATAGTGAGAGTGAGATATAAAGATAGAGTGACATAGATAAGGAGAGATAAATATAAAGAGAGTGGGAGTGACATGTAGAAAGAGTGAGATAAAAATAGAGTGAGGGTGACATAAACACAGAGCGAGAATGGGATAAAGATTGAGTGCGATTGACATAAAGATAGATTGTGAGTGAGATAAAGAGAGTGAGATTGACAGAGTGAGATAAAGAGAGTGAGATTGACAGAGTGAGATAAAGAGAGAAAGACATAAAGATAGAGCAAGAGTGACAAACAGTGAGCAAAATATAAAGATAGAGTGACAAAAGTAGAGTGAGTGTGATATAGTAGAGAGTGAGATAAAGATTGGACGAGAGTGAGATAAAGATAAGAGTAAAGCCAAGCTTATCAAAAGACAAAATTACAAAAACAGTAGGTTAGATTTTGAATTAATCACCATATTATTATAATCCCGAAAAGTCGGTGTTATGATGGAATCGTCGTTTCGTCCGCCGCTTCTGCGTCAGACCTTTCGTATTATTAACGCTATAACTCTAACCTAAACTATTTCAATGGATCATTTTCCACTATCGTACCTGCTTACACCTTAGAATGAGGAAGAACTGGTGTGATTTTGGCAAAAGTCGATTTTATATTTATAGACACTATTGGGAAAATTCTCCCCAAAAGTTTTCGGGCTCTCTTTACCGTGAGTCAGAATTAGTCCAAATTTGATGTATATGAATCTACACAAGGATCTTGTATTTATCATATTCCACTCTAATAGATCGTATTTTACCCACTCGTGGGATAATTCTACGAAAAGTACTATTTTTCGTGCATAACTACCTAACCGTTTTAGTCAAAATTTGATGCATAAGAATCTACTCAATAAGATCTATCTTTTATGTATATATATATATATGTATATATATATATATATATTCATATACTCCAGTAGTTCATATTTTACTTACTTGAGGATTCCTTTTTTCTTTTAAACAAAAAAAACCCGCACATTTAATTTGAGGAAGTCTATCAGGGGGATTCCTTGTACAAAACAGGGGATTGGGGCCTTTTCAGGGATGTAAAATGTACATAAGATGTCCTGTTATATAGTATATCTTCATTTTTAGTCACGTTATCAGTATGTCGGAGCTGCTGTTAGGACAAAATTTCCCCTTCGAGATTAATAAAGTTTCTATCCATCTTCATCATTGCTGTAGCCGCTTCAGGTCATATTTCCTGCTGTGCATTTGTTACAGTAATATAGAAAGAAAACATCACATTCGTTTCTTAATTCACTATTTTCCTGCAGATAACCTAATCCAACGGGCTGAATCTGTGCCGCTTGCCTTTCTCATGAAGGTCTGGTAATTGAAAGCTCAAACTGGAAACGACGAAGACTCAGCAGCCTGCGGGAAATGAGTGACATTTAACTCCAGGTGAAGTTAAATGGATTTTTTTTTTTTTTATCGAGTGAAAGCAAAAAATTGGAAACACTGAGCGCAAAAGGAAGATGACTTTATCTCCTGATGTTCTTGAGCGAGTGTTAGCGCCTGCCTTTTTCTGCAGGTGTATTTACACGCAGGTGTCAGCGGAGGTGTGTGTGAGCCTCACATGCCGCATGTGTGTGACAAATCCCTGCAGAGTGATGGTCGTAAGCCCTCTGCTCCCTTGTAATCACTCTGAAGAGACAAATCCACAGGCTTAGGAAAATTACTCACACACACACACCTGCGCTATACCCACACACCCACGCACACACACAGACACACACTGTAGCTTTTTGTACTCCCACTGTAACTGTCTCCTTTGCTTATTACATACTCTTGAGTCTCTGCAGCAGCCCTCTCCTCTCCTCTCCTCTCTTTCCGCTCAGGAACTCCCCCTCTCTCCCCCGCTGCCGGGGTAGAGTTTCACCGGTTTGCAGATTTACTCAGGCGTATCGGCAAAATGGCCTCCTCGTGGAATGGAGAGGTGGATGATTTTGGAAACGCCACGCTGAGTGCTGCTATGCACACATGCACAACAACAATAAGCGCGCGCACACACACACACACACACACACACACACATAACACGTCCATCCTGCCAAAGGTTTGCTGGCTTATTGTGTTATACTTCCCCCGTATGCTAGGGATGACCATATGTCTTCACGCGGATGCATTCGTGGGTGTTTGTTTCCGTACCCCTTTCTATCCACGGTTCCCTGCTATTCTTTATTTCCCAGTGCGTTAATGTGTCCAGTCAAGCGGGCGGAGCTGCTGCCAGCGGGTGAAGGATGGTAAAACTGTGGACAGTTATATAAACATAAATTTTTCCCCTAAAAAAGGTGGAAGATCTGAGACCATTCCTCCACAGAGAAACTCTCCACCTCCTTCAGGTTCTGAGGTCCGTCCACGCTTGTGGACTCTGACTTCTGTCATCTCTGAACCATTCTTGGGTTGATGTTGAGGTGAGCTTCAGATCATTGTCCTGCTGGAAGGTCCAACCACGACCTACTTTAGGTTTCCTGACGGGGGCTTTAAGGCTTTCATCCAGTATCTGCTGGTGTTTGATGGGGTCTATGGAACCATGTCTTCTACAAGATGCCCAGGACCTTTTGAAGAAAAAAGGGGCATCAGAGATCCACCACCAGACTTCACAGTGGGTATTATGTACTTTTCTTGATGTGATTATTCTTTCTATTGAACAACCATCTGAGATATTTTTTGCCAAAAAGCTCTACTTTGGTCTCATCTGACCTCTGACCTTGTTCCAATGAAAGTCCCAGTGGTGTTTGTCAAACAGCTGATGTTGGTGTTGATGCCATCTAATGGTGGTTAGGGAGACCTTCTGACCCTAAGGTGTCTGCTTCAATGGATTTCAATGGTGGCACATTATCAAAAATGTCGGCCCCTTCCCGCATTTTCTTTCATTTCTAGCCCAGTTTTAACTTATGTAAATTCATGCAAAATACAAAAGAGAGCTTTAGTACTTTGTCAAGCACATTCATCAAAAATAATAATCTAGATATACTATCCTGTTAAAGCCACCAATTTACAGTGCTATGAAAAATAATTGATTCAACTCCTAATTCAACCTCTAACAATGAACTGAAATCTTCAAACATCACTGAAAGTCAATCTGAATTAACACAAAATACAAGAGTTTGAGTTTGTTTTAAATGAGGCGTTAAGGTTATCCCATAACTATATCACCAGCGTGAAAAAAGTAATCACCCTCCAAGAAGCCACATCTGAAAAGAGTCAATGCCAGTCTCCTCCTCACACAGTGCTGGGTTAGTTTGCAGACATTGTTTGCTTCCAGGTTGATTTTAACATCTCCATTCTCTTTAAAGTTTATAATTACACATCTTTCCCTTTTCATTGTATCCATTGCCAGTTTTGTGTAGCTCTACAACTTTCTTCACACATCATCACTTTGTTCTCTGAGGAGGTCCCTGGAGAAAAAAAACACACATAATAAACTTCTCTTGATCACACAGGATCATTTACTGTTAATCCACAAGCGTCTCTTGATGGACCAAGCCTCCATAGAACATATAACCAGAGCAGTTAACCAGGGTTTACAAAGGTTTTATTTTCACTTTGAAATGTCATACAACTGGTTTAAGAAACCTGCAGAGCGGAGGACAGAGTGTACGTTAATTGGATCGAATCAGAACACGTACACAATGCCGACCAACATCACTTCCGCTGTGATCCTTCAAAATGAGAGCGCCGGGTGGCAATAATGGTGGCACACACATATTTATTTTATGTCAATGTATTTTTCATATTACATTTACTTGACGAAAAGGTTGGATTTTTTATGAACAATAAACCATTTCATCCAACTCACTTTACACACTTTTCTCAAGGGGTGTAAGAATTCTGTAGGTCACGCTGGAGATCTCAGCTTTTATTCTGTGTTTGACTGGCTTTTTCAAAATAAAATAGGCTACCCTGAAAAAACCTCTTCAGAATAATAGCATCAAAATGTGTTCTGATGATGAAAGCGATCTCTTATCAGTGATGAAATTCTGTCCAATAATAGCACGTCTCTATAGGACATATCTTGAAAAAATATTGAGCAGTTAACAGCATTTCAGGTATCTGTCTTAAACAATGAATGATTCAGATCCGCCCCCTCGACTAATTGGACTGCCTGCTTTTGAATGGGCTTAATTGGTCGTGCAGCTGTCCGTCCGACTGGCAGTGTCAGACAAGCGGATTATGACTCCGACTGCGAGCCGATGGGATGTAAAGTGGAGAATCATTATCCGACTCCGGTACGAAACCATTCGCCGGCGCTCGCGCTTTAATCGGTTCTCTCTTTTTATTCTGTCACGAACAGAGCAGAAAATTCCCCTATTAAGTCCAAACTTTGCAAATTGGCTTTCTAAACAACTGCAGCAGGTTCCAGAAAAAAAAGTAAAATAAAAGATATGGATGAGGAGGTAATCTAGGAGAGTTGTGTCATTTTTGGGGGTTGCCTTTAGATCCCTGTGAGCGCCTTCTGGCATGAATGATTTTAATGCCAATTATACAAGAAGGAAAGAGTTGGATATTTATTATTTCCTACTTTCTAGTGATGAAGAAAAAAATAATTGGGGAACACTTGAACCACATATTGGATCTCTTTGAGGAAAACATTCAAGTTGACAATCTTTATTGAGATACATTTTGTAATCCTGTTGGAACAAAGCAAGTAAGAAGAGTGTTAGTGTCACAACCATCGACCCACTGAAGGCTGGATTGTAAATGACACCCAAAATCAAAGTGAAAAACTCCAAACAGACTGATGAATGAGAATTGAATAGAACAAACTTTATTAATCCCCACAGGGAAAACTCAGCAGCTCTAGCGTTTATAAAGTGACGGCAGTAGTTAAGAAAATAGGATGAAATAGAAAATGTGCAAAACACAGAAACACTCTAAGGAAATATCAAACACATATAAACATATATATATGTGTGCATATATTATGTATATACAAACATTTGTACATGTTCACACATATATAAAATAGACTATTAATTCAATACAGATAAAATGGATCAGTGATATGTTGTAGGCATTTAGATTCCGGTACAAACCCAGCCAGTACCGACCCCCTCCACAGGTCCAGTGTGTCCAATCACACCGAGTAGAAGACTCTTTAATCCGTTAAGGCTGTTAAGCTGCATCTTGTGTTTTCGTACAAATCCCTGTTTTGGTAGCGAGTGAGTGTTTGTTGAAGAGTTCAAATGTTTCCTTTGTTTCTAACAGAACCCGTTCACCCTTTCCCCCCCATCTTTATTCGCTTCACCTTACTATGTATTTGATTTTCTTGCACCACAAACTCTGAACCAAATAAATCTACAGTCACGGTTAATACGTCCTCCTCGGTGGCCGCTTTGAACCCGTGGTGTCCCCCCGGGCTCCGGCCTCGGCCTCTTACTCTTTAGCATGTACATGCTAGCACTGGGTCATATTAATAAACAGGTTCAGTCAAGTGGAACACTATGTGACTACAGAAATGTTCTCCAAAAAAAGGGTAGAGCAGGACATTAAAGGTTAAGAGGTGGGTCGTAAGGGGTTTCGAAGACCGGCGGGTTTTCCTGCTGATGCTCCACTGAGCTGCTGCAAACTTGAAAGGGAGGAACAGAAGAAGAAGATAAGCAGAGCAGCTGAGAATGGAAAGATGTAGAGTGAAAAGTATGACCAATGGTCTCTCTCTCTCTCTCGCGCTCTCGCTCTCGCTCTCTCTCTCTCTCTTTCTCTTTGAGCAGCAGTGGAGCCCTGCAGTCTATTGCAGGTGCTAGCCAGACTATAAATAGACCAAAGATCTAATATTCCCCCTACAGCAGAATACCAATGAAATAAATGTTCACTAATATGCTGAACACATCCCAAACAATAAAGTTTCCAAACTAAGTCGAATTACATCTGGACCGAAGTGAAGCTGGACCTCCGATAAGCCCAGTTAATTCTCACCGACAGAAGTGACATTCACTTTCTGCCGAGACTCTTTCAAGGAAGATGAGGTAAAGGTAAGTTGTCGTATTCATTAATGCACCAATGCTTAGATAGAATCTGAAGCGCTAGTTGAATTCGTGCCAGAATTTATGCAAATGTTTCAACTCTCAATGGGTTAGGGTTAGGGTTGCCCTGTGACACCAATTAACACCCACCATTTCACAGCATTGAAGACCCACAAAACTTGTTTTCATATGATGATATGATATGATATAATTGAGCAGGGCGAAACAAAAGTGAATTAGTGAGTATTCTCAACTTAATCTACATGATTCTAATCTTTTTGAAAATACTTCTCAGTAGTTGCGCTGTTCTATGTTTTTTTTGTATGAAGACAACCAACTGAGTCTGATAAAAATGGTTGATACTGAAATGTTCTGATTGTCTTGTCAGCCTTATGATTAATGCTTGAATAAGTGACTGAATACTTTCAATTGGTTTTCAAAACCTTGATTCCCTAAGATGCACTTTTTGGTTTTTATTATAATGCAGCTAATCGGGGGTAAAAGGGAATATTTCCCTCTATAGCATCGCCACCCGCTGGTCGTTTTGGTTTATCATTAAACTTGTGTTTCTTGTGTTGGCATGCTGTGACCTTCTGAACTATCTCAGGTTCAAAAGTATTTTCCTCGATTTGGGTTGCGGCTTGTTATGGTGGGTTCCGAAGCCAGACCTGTTGAGAAGCACCGCCCTAACTGAATGTCTGAGTCGTTGGGGGACACCTAGAGGTTGCTGGGACCTGTGTTCTGTCTGATTATGCAACATTTTGGAGAAATAGTCTCTTTTCTCGGAGAACGATGGTAATTGTGCATCAGCGGCTGGTAGCGAGCTGAGTCATCTCGCCCTCAAGTACCTGACTCAGCATGACTCCTCAACTTTCCTCAGGTGGAGTTTAGAGTTGGTTTAACAATAATGAGATCACCACTAAACTCAAAAACACTCAAGTAACACTTTTGGGAGAGAAAATTAAGTTGGAAATATCATCTCTCAAATGTCAGCTCTCCAAGTTTGGCTGTGTAAGAAATTCACTTGATGTGTTTGAGTGTTTTAAACCTGGTCCACATCATCTGTTCTTACTTTAGTCACGGAAGCTGCTTTATTTGAAGCAACGCAACTATCTCGAGTAAATCCAGGTCAAGCAGCACATTGAGATTGTCCGACAAGAGTTGCCGTAGGAAAGTTGCACAGGCTCAGAATCTCAAACCGTGAATGTGTAATGTCAGGAAAAAGAGAGGCTTTCAAAGTCCAAGAATGAATTTATTGGACTAGACTTGTCTTTTAATGAAAGAGAAAGTTTGGAGAGTTTGGCATTATAAAATATAAATTTAATAAAAAATAAAGACCTTTTTCCTCATAACATTTAAAGTTTGTTCCTCAAGTGCTGAAAGCACCGGCTTCCCACTTTTTTTCCGAAATAATTATCATTTTAATAAAATAAACTTTCAATTTTGTTAATTATTCTCTGCTGTACATGCCACGTAATTCTTCACCAATTAAAACTTTGCAATTAATCGAATAGCACCCCTTTAACTCTGGTAAATGGGACGAAGCCATGGGAAGCCAGGCATTTTAGGCCCTTTTCAGCTTCTCCATTCAAACATCGTTTGAGTCTGAAGATTATTTTGATTGACACACTTTATCTAATTCACTTATGAGCAGTGAAAAGTGTGACTTTTTATTGAATCATCTCTTACACAAAAAGAAAAAGAAATGACAGTCAACAGGAGGCCGATGCAAAAGCTCAACTTTTGAACGGAGAGATCAAAAGGATTTATGAGTCTTACACCGTGAAAGAAAGCGGATGGATCTTATTTTTAGAATATATCTGAGCAATGTGCACCATCTTTACCGCTGATTAAACTACTGGTGGATGTGGGCATTTTTTAAAGGCCCACATCCACCAGTAGTTGGAGAAGACAAGCAAATCAGCTGCTGATCTCTTCCCTGGAAACAGGGAAATATAGTAGCCTTGTATGCTATCAAATCTGCTAGCAAGGCTGCTAACCTGCGGCTCGTGTTTGTTTATTGAAGGAGCCTAGATGTTTTATTGTGGTTGTTTCCACACAAGAAGGGGAAAAAAATAAACAAGGGGGAAAAAAAAGGATTTGAAGGTTTAGCCTTCTTTTTAACAATACGTTGGTATGGAAGATATTTTGTTTGTCAACGATATATACAACAGAGTTCGTAAATTTAGCAAAAATGGATTGAGGAAGACTATCCCCATGCACACTCGGGCCACAGTCATCCTTTAAACCGCCATCCACACCGTTCACGTATGTTCCGTCTCATTCAACAGCCTCATATTAAGGGTTGTCAAATGATATCAGCTGTGCTCATCAGCTGACCACGTCTATCTATATCATGGTGACACACCATAATCGTTAGCCTAGCATCAAGCTTCTGTCTCTTTAAATAAAGTTTGCTCCATTCGTCTAGTTCCTTCTTGCTACTGGTTTGTGTGCACCTCCCCATCTCTGCCCAGTCCTCATAGATCCATCATTCGTTCATCAGTCTTAGCAGAGCTATCAGCCACCACCACCAGTATCCAGACTACAAGTGGAGATGTACCTTGCATTAATATGAGCATTTATATACTCGGCAGTGTTCTTAGCATGAATAAATATATATATATATATATATATACATATATATAAATATATATATATATTTATTTTTTTGTCGTTGTTCTTCCCACTCACGACTGTTAGCCTGAAAATGCAGTGTTTGAAATGCTGTCACAAGAATTATGTCTAGCCTGTTTGGACAGAGATGGAAACTAAAGTTACTTCAAGAGGTATCCCTTTCTCAAATTAAAAATTAGAAACATAAAAAATAAAAAAAAAATGAAAAAGAATTGACACATTCCAATAATTAACAAAAATTAAAAACATCCTGGAAAAAAAAAAAAAAGTAAACTTAAAAATAAACTTTAAAAAAGGTATTACTCTGGAACCCTGTTTTTAAAACGTTGCAATTCAGACCCCAAAAATTGCACACGACGGTATGATTAATGCACAGAATGTAATTAGGTGAGGAAGGCGCTTATTTGACGGCGGTAGGTGGGTGAGGTAGCTGACAGGCGGTCTTTTATCCAGAGTTTAAAGTGCATTAAGCCCAGGAGAAAGAAACTGTTTGTGAGACTGGTGGTGCAGGACTTGATGGACCTATAGCTCCTTCCACAGGGCAACAGTTCAATGAGGTGGAGGGTTGGGTGGGGGGGGTCTGTGAATGTTTGTTGCTCATACCCTGCTGCCTCGTTTTGCATGTTTAGCTCTTGTCGTGTCATACAGTCAAACTAAAAATTCACTGTTGACTGTGAGTGGAATTAACGTTGCCCTTGGCTGCCCACATGATCAGATTTGCACTATTGATCTGTAGCACTGCAAAGCTTTCCTCGATGATTCACACTTAAGACGCCTCTGGTAGGAAAACGTCCCACGACAAAGCCGGAGCTCCCAACTACTGTGGAAACATGGGTGATGAGATGAGATGAAGCAATTATCCCTGATTGAAGGCGCCTATTGAATTTCTATCAAACACAGTTGAAGAACAGCTTAGGAGGGATTTTTAGTTTTGAGACAACTGAGATTTAGATTCGATAAAGTGGCTTAAGCTTAATGCTCAGATTTTGGTACTGTCTGATTTGCTACAAATCCTTGATAGCAGAAAAGTGTAGTGACTCATCATCATCATCCCTTCCCTTTCTGTCTGGTGCATCTATAAGGGTTAATAATACAGACCTGCCGCAAAATGATGACAGCATCCACTCAGCTGTTTTCACATTGGAATCTCAAAACACATAAATTCCTAAACTTTGGTTCAATTTAGTCCAATATTGGTGCATAACAATCAGCTCGAGGAGATATAACTTGTACATATCATATTCTACTCTAATAGTTAATATTTTACATACTTAAAGTGAGTAAAATATAAAGTTTAAAAAAAAAAGAAAAAAAAAAAAGCTTCATAAAAATCTATAACAACACTGTTTTCCGTCCATTACCCAAGAATAATTTCATATATTGGGGACTTTACGGGAATAAACCCCTTGCTGTCGGGGGCGACAGCGTAGCCCCTAGTTATTTCACACCTATTACGTTACGGAATTTTTCCTTTTTTTGCGTCTCACAATGTCTTCTCCTGCTTCCTCAATCTCAGTGACCCTCGTAAAAAGGGCAGGCCTAACTCGTGCTAGTGCGGTGAACTTGCATACAAGCCGGTGAAGTGGACAGGTGGAGGAGGTTCAAGCGACACGCTTTGGTTAAAAGCCAGTATGTCTCAACCGGTCAGCAGGCTGAGTGGAGATGGAACACGGACACTTCAGACAACCTATAGATTTTCTCCATGGGTCGATGGAAAAGTATGAGACGCGTTTCAGCTGTGTAGATCGCAGAACCACTTTAGAATAATGCATAGAGATTAAATGAAAATGCACAGTCTTTCCATTTGCAACAGTTCCTTTATATCAATTTTACTTAAAAAGGCAGTGTCCCAGTTTTACTGTTTAGTTTTTGGAAAAAATGGACAAAGCTAACCTTGTTTGAAATAAATTTGTTCTCGCTCAAGAAAAAAACTATCCCAGTGTCTTTATTACGGTTGTATGCATGTTATTACAATGTTATTACCGCAATAAATTCCAATTAACAATTGGAAGTACGTTGATCTCACTGTAAATATTAACTTCTGACATCTCACGAAGTATATATTTTGAGTTGTGTAACATTGATTTTAATTTGTAAAGTATTCTTTTTACCGTGAATGTGATGATATTGTACTTTCCACAATTGCACATTTTAGTAACCACGTCACGAAGTACGATATTTATTTTCAGTTCCTGACTGTATTTAACATTTTTAGTCAATAGCTGTCATTTTAAAATAAAGTTCCTTACTGTATTCAATAATTACAGTATATTACTGTAATATACAGCTCCTTACTGCTGCTATTAAATCACTAGTACATAAAATAATAGTAATGGTAAAATACTTCTCCAGCACAGTTTTTTTTTCCCGGAGATAGATAAGCTGACTGCAGCGATAATTAAACCAAATGCGAGACCCCACGTTCTCTGGCTACATCCCACAGTCCAAAAAACATTGCAAAATATGCAACCTGGTGACTCACTAAATTTCTCATAGATGTGAATGTGAGCATGAAGGGTTGTCTGATAGTATCGTGCCAGACACCGCGGCACACCTTCAGTGGTCTTGTGGAGACTATGTGAGTTCACATAATAATAGGAGGGAATAGGAGAAGGGGGAAATGAAAAAAGGAAAGAAGAAACCAAAGGGGAAGAAGAGAAAGAAAATAAAAGTAATGTCTTATATTTCTTAACTTTAGGGGGAAAATGAGGACAAAATAGAAGAAAAAAAAGTAATGTAATATAAAGACAAGGCATGCTTGACACAGGCAAGTGAATTTAGTGAGCCGATGGAAGCCATTACTCCTGTGTTTCTGGAACCTGAAGAACAGGTGGTCTCTCTCGGAGGTCGATGAGCATCGCTCCAGGCACCTCAGTCATCATCCCGGTTTATATCAGCCTTTTGCAGAGCATATGTTACAAAAATGTTTCACACTAAAAGACAAAAGCAAGACATAAACCACGGGCAGAATAATAACTACTGGCGATAGGAGGATAAATAACACAGAAATAAACACAGCAGGTGCATTTCTTTAGTCATAGTTTATAAATGATGAGTGAAATATCCAGTCGCCAACTTAGAGCCTCGGAATTTCATAAATACCCAGGAGGGAGTGGCTGTCCACGCGGGAGAATGCTGAAACCTCTGAGAATCAATTTCACGACATTAATGCATCGGAGAGGAATATGCCCTCTCTGGTTTCACGACGGCAAGTTGATGCAAAACTGAACTTGTGTTTTTACACAACACTGACGGCAACTTTCCCTCCAGCCATCATCCGTAGCGGCGACACTGCAGCAGCATTTGTTGTGATGTGTTGCTCGCTTCTAATGTAATTAATCCTCATGTGGTGAAAATCATTAAGTTTTTATTACTGAGCCAATGTTCTTCATCCGTCCAATAATCCTTTTTCTGTAACCTCTAGGGTCATGAGGAGGCTGCAGCCAACCTAAAAAGAACCTAAATATTCTTAAATTATAGGTAAATTGTCTTTATATTAGTAAAAAATTTTCGCTAATAAGGTTATTTTTTTTACCCAGAATGCTTAGAATTTGCGTAAAAATCGATCTACTGAAACGCCAACATGGGCCTTAAAACCAGACACAAATGTTTCAATGTGTAATTACAATAATATATCCTTTATTAATCAAATACTTAGTCATACACAGTATGACAAGTAGACTGCTTGGGCTAAAGGGGAATGTTAAAAATCAACCTGGAAGAGGACGTGTCTGTAAACTGTACCACAGACTAGGAGAAGGATGATTCCACCGGTAAAAGACTCTCCGAGGATTACAGCGGGATAATTTGATCTTGGGGTCGGAAAGTCTCGCTAACCACCAGATCATCAGATGGCGCCGATAGCAACATCAGCTGTTTGGGAGGTCGGCAAGATAAAAGCCTCAGCGGTCATCCACACACAAGCTTGAGCTCCTACAGTTTGACAAACACCACTGGAACAAAGTCAGAGGTCATGTGAGACCAAAGACTTTGTTAGCAACAAATGTCAGATTTTTGTTCGATGTAGCAAGAAAGAAAGTCAGAAAGAAAAGCAACTCATACCCACTGTGAAGTCTGGTGGGGGATCTCTGATGCTATGGGGCTGTTTTTCTTCATCAGAAAACTTAAAGGGAGCCGTGGTTAGACCTGCTAGCGGGACAATGATATGAAGCTCAAATCAGAATCAACCCAAGAATGGTTCGGAGATCCCGGGATAAAGGTTCTGCCAAGGTCATCCCAGTCACCTGACCTCAACACCACAACATCTGTGGGGTGTGCTGCAGAGGAGAGTCACAAGCCTGGACCTCAGAACCTGAAGGAGATGAAGAGTTTCTGTATGGAAGAATGGTCTCAGATCTTCTCCATGTGTTCTTCTTCAAACCTCGTCACAAACTACAGAAAGAGACTCAGGGCTCTTATCGTGGCAAAAGGGGGCGGAGCTAACTATAATAAAATTGTTACTTGAGTTAGAAGCTCGATTTTGTGAATAATTTGAAATAAAGATCGTGGGTATCGACAATAAAGACAGTTTCATTTTCATCTCTTAAAAGCGTCCCACTGCGGTACGTCTTGTGTTTATACTTTATGTAGGCGTATTTGTGTATTTTTATCTCCTGAGGTCGAGAGATTTGCCGGTTAATAAGAATCTAATTGCCCTCAGGAGTTCTCCAGCAGTGCGCCCTTTGCCCCTGTAATTGGCTACCAAGCTCAGAGTGCGTGTTTTTGTGCGAGTCTATGATGAAATTATTGCTTTAACGTGGTTTTAAGGCATTTCTAAAAGACGCTCTGGAAAGAGATCAGTACAGTTTTGTCGTCGCCATATTTATTTTCCGATTTTATGTCAACATGGACCGTAGTGCGAGGAAGAAATGGATTGATTTGGGGTTGCATATTTGTCCTCTACCAAGGGGAGATTGATCTACAAATTTTTTCGTGCCATCATTTCTCAACCGTTTATATATTGGTTTCTAATTTCGCGGACAAAGACACTAAATTGGGCAGCTTTAGCTTCTAAGGCTAATTTCCAGCTGTCGTCCCCAGCCAGTTGAATGTACTTAAAATAAATACGTTACTGCCTAAAAACATCCTAAAACATTATTAAAAAAGAAAGAAAGAAGACAAGAAGGCAGAAAAGTGAAGTTAAAAGTAAACTTCACAATTGGGCCGAATATTCAGTGTATATGAAATGACTCGAGGAAATCTACGTCATATTTATATACATGTTATATTATATAATAGTTCATGGTTTACTCACTAGGGGCCGTTTGATTTTACCAAAAACACTGTTCTCCGGTCATTTATTCCAGAAACGGTCCTGATGATTCTACAAAAGGAAATATAGCTTTAAGTTCATCTTTAAATCAGTAACAGATGCTTATTTATGAAAAACGCTGTTTTTTTTTTACACTACTTCACATTTAATTTGAAAAGTTAAATCAGGGGGATTGTTTGTACAAAGCAGGGGATTGGGGGCCTTTTTTGCGGGCTTGGTTACGGCATATTATCAGTTGAATAAAACTGTTTCTAAAATATTAAATGGACAGAAAATTTGAGCACAAAATACATGCGCTGATGATGATAATAATAAGAATGATAATAATAATAATAACAATATTAATAATAGCAATGCAAATAATAGTTATCATAATAGTAGTCATGTTAATAGTAATAATAATAATAATGATAGTAATCATAACAATACAAGAACATTTATAATAGACATAATAATAATAACAACATTAATAATATTAATAAATACTACTTATAATAATAGAAATTATAATGATAATAGTTATAACAATAGTATCAATAATAATTATTAAAATGATAATATTAATGATAGTAATAAAATAATAGTTATAATAATATTGATAACAATGCTAATAATAATAACAATTATAATAATAATCATAATAATAGTATATATATATATATATTAAAATAATATTAATAGAATTGGGGAGCTTCATCCCTGAAAGTTTTACGATTGAACGATTGTTCAAATTTAGTCCAAATTTGGTGCAAATGAATGGACCTGAGGAGAACCGTTCTTATTTGTATAATATTTGACCTATATTTAAATCTAATAGTTCCTATTTCACTAGATGTACTATGGAAACAACTTTTATAACACATTTAATTTGAGGAGTTCAATCAGGGGGAAGAGAGAACCCTGTTTTCTTTATTTATTATATTTCACTTGCCCTTTAAAAACAGCATGTTCAAAGCGGGACTGTTTTCTTTTTCCTCCAACAACTCAAAATTCTGAATGAAGTACCGATCCTGTCAGGCCTTTGAAGAAGAAAGGAACAGTGGAGGTAAAAGTCGAAATCTTCATGAAAGGATGTGAGTCGATGAGGAGGTAGGTGAGAGCGAAGGTGTAATATTTACATAATGTGTCATGTGTCGGGCCAACAAAGATAAATGACAGGCAACAAATATGTCAGAGAAGGAGAAAATTGACCAGAAATGGGAACGAACTGACCGAGGAGACATTTGAGAGAATCAGAGATCCTTTCTCTCCGAACAAAGATCCACAACCATTTAAAGGACGGTTGATTATTTTTAGATACCAGGTTGTTCTGTTCTATGTAAAAACGTCACACTCGACGTCAACATTGCTGTCTCACCTCACACCTCTGTACCTAAATACTACCTGAAATCACACCCCGGGGTGCTGTTATGCTGTTATGTGACCTTTTTTTCAGCGCGAAAAAACAAAGTTCGCATATTTAAACTTTCAATTTAGAGTGCGAATTGTTTTAAATACAAGAATGTATGAATATTTGTAATTATCTCTGCTTTCATTCAGCTTTTCTGAGACTTCCTTTGTCTGAAGCAAATTACAAATATTGACATTTTTATGGTTATGCTTATTGTTCAGAAAGCTATTTTCATCAGGAAGCATTTTTGCTATTTAGATTTCAATAAGTAACCCAATTACAAAGAAAATAGATGATTTAAAAATAAAAATAAAAAACATTCAAATCAATATGTACTGTATTTAGCTGGATTTGCAAGTTTGTGAGGTTGTTTGACCGTCAACTATCTCAATGAATCTGTACTTCCTTTTTTTTTCTACGTTCACTCTGTTTAACGTTATCGCGATCACTTTGATATGTGTTTGTTTGTTTTTTCTACTCAGCATTGTGTCAGTCTCTCGTCCAACTCCTGCCTCCACGTGTGTTTTATCGCTCTGCCCGTCCATCAGCGTTGACGTTCTTAATCGGCGTGCAGCAGATATGACTGGAACGACGGTATAAACATCGGAATTCATTATCGTGGAGAAAAAAAAAGACTGGGACACACATTGAACCCAAAATGACTCATTGAAGTAGATTGTTACATTTATGTTGTAACAAACTGAATGCAGTTTCTTCAGTATTAAGAGTTCAAAGCAGGGGATCAGGGGCTTTTCAGGGATATACCATTAGATTTGTTTTTTCTTTGATTTGCATAGATTGCATTCATCATTTCAAAGTTAACTCGCATTTCTGAATAATGTTCTAATGTGCTGTATTCAGTTAAATGTCCAGGAACTCAAATACTTTTTCTTTTAACTATTAAATGTGACTCACCTTAAGCATATTTTACATTTCTTTAAACTGTCTTTGTCACTGACGTACCAGTTCAGACTATTTGCTATTTCTCCACTAAAATTCAGTTAAATTGGTCTGAAATAGAAAGTGTGGATCAAAATAAGTGATAACCACCATTATGATACTCAGACTCCTCTGGTCTAATTAAACATAACATCCACATAATAACAAAGCAACAGTTCCATCATGAGCAACGAGATAATTATGTAAAAATAATTGGTTTTTTTTGCAGCAGATATGTTTAATTAGTATGTCAGAAAGTTGATGGTGATGAGACTTTTTACGAAGATTGTGGTCAAAGTGGAGCTGCAACAGATAATTCTGCTTCATTGGAGTGAATTTGTTGGGGGTGGCGGTGGCCGATGATTCTGCTCATATCAGTATGCCAATCGAACAGAGGGCGGTACAACTAGAACTGTAACTCGCAGTCCAACTTCTTCTATGTCTTTCGACTGTTCTTTTCCGGGGTTGCCACAGTGGATCATCTGGTCCATCCATTGTTAGCGACGGGACCCTACTGTCCCGGTGACGATATTGGTTAACCCAAATTCCAGCGGACTGGGTTTGGAAATCTGTTCCCTGTTGATCTATAATGATTTGTTATTGGTTTTATGTTTTCTGCCCTTCCTGATGAAACCCAACCTAAATATCCAGGCGTGGGACCGGCACTAGAAGGGTGTTGACCTGTGACCCTTTCATGACTGGGTAACGTACAAAGTCCAACCAGCGAGGCTAAAATGGACACTATGTTGACTACGTCTGCCATAACGAGAATTCGCAGAGTCAAAACAAACATAGTTCTGCCGCATTCAGTGACAACAAGGCAATGCCGACAGCCTGGGATGTACCCGGTTCTTCCTTCCACAGGTCAGCAACTCAAACGGAGACTGTAAAAGTCTTGGCCCCGGAATGAGTTTTTCAAAGTATCTGTTTATGGAGTCTGTTTATAAAGTTTGCATGTTGATAAAAGGGCTAAACGCAGAGAGAAGGCACTTTTCTAAAAGTTCCCATGAACCTTTGGACAATGCTCAGGCTCAAGGTTGCAAAAGGGCAGAGAAGGAGACTGGAAGGTGGAGTGGACAGCGGCGTCAACAAAAAACACACGGAGGATCATTTATAAAGACAACAGCGATTCGAAAAATGAAAGTGTCACTTTGCTGTTGGCTAGAAGTGACCAGCTGACGACAGCCCGACAGAATGTCGGCGGCAACTTGGAAAAAAAGTGGCAATGATAAAAGTTTCCAACTCGCCCAGCGTCAGCAGAGTTTCAGTTGTTAATGGTGTCCTCAGCAGATGAGACTAATGGAGTCATGCTAGTTGCTACAGAGGCCACATCTCTATGAAAATGATCGGGGAGTTTTCAATCAGTCTTTACCCGAACACAGCGGTGGAGTCCTGCAGGGACCTAATTAGGCCTTATTGAAATTTCCTGTGTGAGTGCCTCTCTGTTGTAAGCCAATTTCTCGTAACCTTTTTTTGTCTTTCTGAACTTCTTTCGATTTTCGAAAAGCAGTCAAACAAACAAGGGCATCGATCCAATTTGAATCGATTTAAATGCTAAACAGTCGAGACCTTCAAGACGAAGACGTTTGAGAATGTGCCGTTTGCAGGAATAAAGTCTTTTAAAAAAAATTTTTTTTTAAGTAGATCCATGGATTTTCCTTCAGTCTTTAGCTCTGGATGCGGCCGTCGCGAGACTGATGTGTCCTCGCGCCTGATGATGATCACAGCCTGGGTGTTTAAACATTCTTGATTCATCCTCCTGTGAAATTTTGAAAGGAGACGTTGATGGTCTGTTGAAAAAAAAAAGCCGACAGGGCACTTGATCACAAACGGTTGAGAAATGTTTTTCAAGTATAGTGGAGTGTGTGCAGAACCGAAAAGAAAAGAATGAGATGCTAAATGAGTCAGAGCGAGGACTTTGGACGAAGGATGATGGCCTTTGAGGATCATTAAGTGACGGAGAGATGAACATTTAAAGAGAGGCATTTGATAAAGATGAGAGAGAACAACTCATTTGTCCGGCTGCTGCAGAGGAGAGCGAACGAGACGGAGCCGAGAATTGATGTGGCAGAAGAAAAAAAATGGAAAGAATATGTGATTAATTTGAAACTCCGATTAACGCTAACTAGACTTCAAATAAGAGGGTCAGGGAGAGAGAAGGAAAGATGGAATTAATTTGGATCCAGGTATTCCCACTTTGACTAATTGAAGCTCTTGACAAGCCGACAGGTTTGTTTGATGTCCTCTTCCACTCTTCATCATAAAGGTCACATGACACTCCATCGCTCTCGTCTCCGGGTTAAGTGACTCTGTAGTTTTTTTCTTTTTTGAATTCCTTTTGTCTAGTCCTTTTGAATTGATTTAACAGAAATCTCAGAACATTTTTAGTATCCCCTCTTTCTTCGTTTCATATTTCTATAATTATAATATACCCGAAAAGTCGCAATTATGGAATCGTCTCCGCCGCCGCCACATCGGCGCAGTCCCTTTCTGTTAACGCGATAACTCAAAATATATCATGGATCATTTTCAGGTTGTATTCCCACATAGACCTTAGTGAGAGGAAGGACTGGATTGAATTTGGGAAAGGCGATTTGGCAAATACCTGTTTTTTTAAACATAGATATTATGGCTGTGTGATGCAAAAACTTTCAATACTTCAATAATGCAATGACACTCCCTTAAATAGACAGACAGACGGATGGATACAATAGACAGACAGGCAGAAAGACAGACAGACAGACAGATAGATGCAATAGATAGACAGACAGATAGACAGAAAGACAGACAGACATGACAGAACAAACAGAATGATGCAACAGACAGACAGACTGACACAATAGATAGATAGACAGACAGATATATACAATAGACAGACAGACAGTCTGATGCAATGGACAGACAGTTACAAAAGACAGACAGATATACAAAGAGACAGACATAGTGATGGGCCACAAACAGTGTCCAGGTATTAAATATGAACACAGACTAGGATTCCTGGTAATAATTGTGGATGATGAGTCTGGATTGAGGCGATGTAAATGACCTCCTGTTTGCCTGGGAGGACTCGCTGGCCCACTCGCGGTGCACACACTCCACACCTGTTGCTGTTCAAATACTATGATTCACCCACTTGGAAGCACATTGAGATTGAAAACCGAAAGAGACAGAGAGAACAGAAAATGCCTGAGAGATTTTAGTTCATGCGTGAGGGAGGACGGAAACTTCAACCATAAAGTTGTAAAGTTGACAAAGAGGGAGGATGGAGTTGTCGTCCTGAGTGTCAAAGAGATGAAAGTCCTTTTTTTGGTAACATATTGTCCTGTGTGAAGGTCCAGAATCTGACTGATAGTACTAACCACCAGAAAAGACAGAAAGGTTGGATGGACGGGAGAGAAAAAGAGAGGAATAGAAGGGGGGCTTCTGATCCTCTGCCAATACTGTTTAACTGCAATGAAGGGCATTAACTTTCAAAAGCGATGTGGGGAAAGAGATGGCAGAATCCCAAGACATGAAAATCCCCAGCAGGGGAGAGTTGAGAGTTGCAAAGGATGGGATGGATGGGAATGAATCCCTGAAACAGAGAGAGAGAGGGAGGGTGAGAATTGGATGTCATACGATGCAAATGATCCCCAGCACTTTCGGAGAGAATATTCCCCCGTCACCAGAACTCATTTTCATACTTTCTGAAGCAGCCATGCTTTTCCCGTTCACGTGAATCTCCTCCTCTGCATTCATCTTAATGTGTTAATCTGCTCTTCCTCCCTCTCTCCTTTTTCTTTCAGTTCTGCCGTTCTTTAGTACTGCTGCAGCAATTTGTATTCTTTCTTGCGTCACATGCAAAGGCAGAGGAGAAAATGTGAGGCAGCGGAAAAACAAAAGTTCACAGAGATCAGGGAGTGAAGAGGGAGGAGATGGAGAGGGGGAGAGACAAAGTGAGGCTCTCTTGTCTTGATTTTATTTCTCTTTCAGCAAATAATACTGGCAAAAACTCACTTATATTTTCTGGACATTTCACCGAGTGTTGCTGATAGAACATTTGCATCACAAGTGTGGAATTCAGCTCATTCTCCGGCTTCTGCTGAATACACAAAACATAAGATAAGATAGGATGAGATGAGATTACGTGACATGAGATATGATGCGATGAAATAAGATGCCATGAGGTGGGGTAAGGTAAAATAACGTGAGATGACACGATATAAGTTGAGTTGACATAATAAGATAACAGACATGAGATGAGATGACACACGATGAGGTGAGATAAGATAAGATGACACAGGATGATGTGACAAAAGATGAGAGAGGATAAGATGAATGAGATGACATAAGCTAAAACGAGATTACATAAGATGGTATGAGATAAGATGAGAAAAGATAGCCTGAGACGAGATGCAATAAAATGGGAGGACTTGAGATAAGATGAGATGACATAAGATGACATGAGATAATATGATATGAAGTAAGAAAAGATGAGATGACATGATATAAGATGAAATGACATGATATAAGATGAGATGACATGAGATAATATGATATGAAGTAAGATAAGATGACATGATATAAGATAATAATAATAATAATAATACATTTAATTTATAATGCACTTTACATTTGGATCAAATCTCAAAGTGCAAAGATGAGATGACATAAGATGACAAGAGATAAGATGACATGAGATAATATGATATGAAGTAAGAAAAGATAAGATGACATGATATAAGATGAGATGACATAAGATGACAAGAGATAAGATGACATAAGATGACATGAGATAATATGATATGAAGTAAGAAAAGATAAGATGACATGATATAAGATGAGATGACATAAAATGACATGAGATAATATGATATGAAGTAAGAAATGACGTTAACAAAACTACACAATAAGTGAGTAGAGTTTATAAATATAAGCGAAACTAGTCCCAGACTTAGATAATGTCATCCTTCGATCGCCTCAAAATTAATTCTCATCTTGTATCGCGTTTATTCCTCAAACAAAAGCGCCGTAAAAATGACAGATTGTAGTTTTTTTATGGAGAGTTTACTGCCTATAAGTTTTTGGCATCACTTTGACTTTACGACTCGCCCTCGCTGTGAGGTTGCCTGGCAACCAAGAAAGACTACAGGAATTTATTTGCACCGGCCAAAAGATAAAAAATAGTGTGGTACATAACCTTCCATAAAACAGCGGATTGACTTTTTATGCCCCCATCAGAGGGGCACAATTGAGCTGTGGTAATTTAATGTCATTGTGCTATTATTCTGCTCTGATGGAGGTTATGGTCCATCCACATCAGCACAAAATGAGTTTTCTTTTTCTGTTGCATCTGCGGGCACATTCTTTTAGTTCTATTTCTTCTTAAATGTGAGACCCTGGCTGCTAACCCTGTTTCAGACACTTCAATGGAAGAAATGTTTCTTGATTATCGTGCTTTAATCTGCTTTGTGCACCGACAACATCTTGTGTTTTTCTTGTCGTTCATCAGCCAATCACACGCAAGGATTCTCCCGTCAGTACCTGGTGGTAACCTCAAATGAGAATTATGAACGCAATACAATTTAAAAGTGTCAAAGGCTGCATCTTAGGTCCGGTATGTCCATTCATGCTGACATTTCCTGATCTAATATCAACGAGGAGGCCGTGGAGATATGATGAAGCCGTATTACAGCCCTGCGTTTTCAGAGACGTACAGAATGTGTGTTATTTATTACCCGTGTGTGTGTGCGTTTGATCTTTTTACCTTCTTCTTGTTAGCTTTGATAGCGTTATGGATTTGCCTCATAATCTTTTACCGGGGTCGTTTTTGTCTTTGAGCTCGTCTCTGAAGTAATTGGGAGGAACCGATTGCGATTCACTTCGGCGAGACGGTGAGGGAAGAATGAGAGGGAAGAAGGGAGGGATGGCAGGAGAGGGGGATAAAGGATAGATTACAGGGATGGCGACATAGATGAAAGGTTGTGACGGAGGTGGGGAGGAGAAATTGTGGAAAAGATAGATGGACATATAAGAGAGATAAATGCCTGAAACTAGGAGAGACAGTGTTGATTTTGGGAGTGAGGAGAAAGGTAGGAAGAAAAATGATGAATAGAAAGACAGAAGTGAACAAATTAAAGCGAAGGGATTGAATGAGCGAGTGAGGGAATTCAATCGTAGATGAATAGAGAGGGAAGTTAGAGCTGAGCCTCCTACAGAGTTCCCTCCGATTCCTCCACAGACAGCGATGGAGACAAATAGAACGAGACATTCCTTCTCATGTCGCTCTCCCTCATTACGCCAAATTAGGATTTAAACTATCCGCTCCACTCAACAAAACAAAGCAGATAGAAAAAAAACTGAATGTGATACTGCAATGAAATTTCCATTTTTGCTGAAATGCACAGTTAGGTGCTGCTAATATAATATCTACAGTAATATATTGTTGTTTTGGATTACAGTGGTTAAACTGTAAAATCACAGTATCATGCTGGTAACTGTCAGTATTTTACTGAAATATTATGGAATTTGTACAGTATTTTACTATAAAAACTCAATTATGTATAGTATTTAGCTGTAATATTTTGACAGTAATATACTGTTTTTTATATTACAGTGGGTGTATTGTAAAATAACAGTATCATGCTGGTCACTGCCAATATTTAACTGTAATATAACTGAATTTTTCAGTATTTTACAGTAGATTTCTCAATTACGTACAATATTTCAATGTAATATTTTTACTGTGCTATATTGTCGTTTAAGATTAAAGTAGGTATACTGTAAAATAACTGCATTATGCTGTCAACTGTAGCTGCCAGAATTTTACTGTAAAATTTTAGTACAAAGTTATTTGCACTAAAGACCATCTTCCTTATGAAATCAACGAGTCAATCAACAGAAATTCTTAATCTGAACTGGGCTCATTTTAGGAAAGGTCAGTTGCAGATTTCTGCCACCAGGGGGAGCGTTATCTTTAAAATTACATTTTTGGGGTCGCATTCCTGATCTATTCGTCCAATTGTGTTCCACATATGAATCGGCCCGTGGAGATTTATCCTGTATACTTCATATACAATTTGTCTCAAATTAATCTATACAACGAAATTCATATTCATATTTAACTCACTAAGTCCAGCTTCTTCTTTTTTTTAGAAAAATCATTTTCTTTGAAAATAATTTCCCAACCATAAGTCCTTTTATGTCCACATTGTCTCATATTAATCTACACAAGAGTATCTATCTTGTATTTTTGTTTTTTTTTGTTGGTACTATCATTAGTGAGTGACTGGAGTCTTTGCTTTAGAGGTTTTGAACTCAGCTCATGCAAACGCTTCCCAACCTTAAATGTCCTCACTAAGACAAAAAAAAATTGGAAAATTATTTCTCCTCGCATCTTTGATTTTTTTTCAGGCATTTTTTTTTGTTTAATATCCAAGACACTCGACCTTTGCCTTAAAATACCAAATTCTTTGGTTTAGCATGTTTTTTTTTTGTTTTTTTTTACAGTTTTAGTGAGATTAGCTTAACTATTTGGTAAAGCTTGTTTTTAGAAAAGGATTTAAACCTTATTAGAGTTTTTCTGGTCATGAAAAAGGTTAAATAATTCTGTTAAATAAATCCTCACATGCTTTAATATGACAAAAAAACCCAACAATCCTACGTTCTCAGTAGCAATGGTTAATGCCTCCTCCTCTACAGCTCCTTGGGCCTATGGTGTCCCCCAGGGCTGCGTATTTGGCCCCTTACTCTTTAGAACAGAGGTGCCCAGTCTGAGTGTTTTTAGATAATGAGTCATATAGCTCATAAGTACATTGAACAAGTCATTCCGTCACATACCAGTGATTTCCACGAACGCGACCTTGAAAGGCGGGCTCACTGCGCGCGTTGTAAGACTACAAGCCACTCGTCCTCTCTGATAGAAAGAGACGGGCGCCAGACAGAACAAGAGATTTTGCGCGAGAGAGACGTAGAGAGAAAAGCAGAGCTTCACCTGCAGGTATGTTTAATTAAAAAATCTAAAAGTCAAATTATTTGCATAATACACCTCAGGTTCATCGAAACACTAGACAGCGGGAGAGGAGGAGAGTCTCTGCCTCAGCTTGTTCTGGGCATTTATTCATTTTCTGTTACCGCTCATTCTGGACATTCGATGAAGCTGATTTTTCATTCTTTAATGTCATTCATCTATGTCAGTTCACACTTTTTTTTTTACTTTGCATTCATGTCCGATGAACAGGAACAGCAAACTGACCAGCTGGTGGGCATAGAAGTGGGAATTAATGGTCAAATATCAATTAATATTTGGGTCAATTTGCCTATAATTGGTTGTTTTTAAAGAAAAGAAGGTGCATCAAATTGATGGATTTAACTTCGAAAGTACACAATTTTATACTAATAATAATAATTAATAGGACTTATATTGCAACCTTCCAAGAAGGCTTAACAAAGAGGACAATCAAAACACACTAATAAATAAACAGTTAAAACGAGAGATGTGTAGAGGAGATTTAGGGATTTTAGGTCTTTAAGAACGGGTGGTACCTTTTGGAGTTTTTTTGAAAATGTCCAGTGTTGCAGAATTTCAGGAGGGAGAGAGTTCCTGAAAGCGGGGGCTGCAACGCTGAAACTTCTGTCGCCGAATGTTCGCAGCCTGGTGTGGGGGGTGGAGAGCAGACCAGTGTCGGAGGAAAGAAGCCTCCGAGAAAGAGTGTAGGGGTGGTTTTCTTATGGGGGGGGTGGGGCAGCATTCCCTCCCGGAACCCCCTAGAAGGTCCAGAGTTCACACCCCAAAGGTTCTATAAATTCCACGGGAAACATTGAACCCTGATTATGAAAAACTAGCATCCTCCTCCCAGTGCCAAATCTCACATGTAGTGCCGGGTAATCACCTCCTTCTCTGACAGGTCCAACGGGTCGGCTGTATAAAAGTAGATTCATGCGTCTCATTATGGATCAGAGACTGTTTGTTTTTTTCTTCTGACGGGTGGATCTTGTCATGTTCAAAATGTAAAAGTGGACCTGTGTGAAAACGTTTGGCGACCCCTGCTTGAGAATATACATGCTGCCACTGGGTTCAAATTTTCCGAAATAAAAAAACATTGACTCAAAATGAGTTCGACCAAAACAGCTGAGCAGGACATGAAAGCGTAAAAAAAAGAAAAGAAAAAAAAAAGAAGCCACGCACACTTTATAGCTTTTGTTGGTTCGCCGGGAGGGAAGAATATTACGAACTTTTTTGAGATTAATGTAAAATGAAAGGAATCTCTTTGTAGTTTCTTTCCATATAAGTGAGTTAATGAGAAACAAGCTGAAAGGACAGAAGCCATTAAATTGTCATCCACTATCTAAACATATCTAAATCTAATCTGTCTTTGGTGTGGCAGACAAGGATGCTCACACACCTGAGAGCTAATAATGGGCTGTCATAAGAGGGATGGACCATGAATATATTAAGGAAAAAGGACAAAGTAAATTTTGGTTGTCGCATTAAAATCTTTCCACTACCTGATTCTTAGAAACAATTCAATCGTCTGCCTGTCCCTGAATGCGCCATGGCTTCACTGCTACACAATCTGACTCAGACAAAGAATAAATAAAGGCAATGAAGTGTTCAGTGTGATGGATTATCGTTTACAAGCAGGATTTAATTTGATTTCCGTGTCGCACCTCGAAATGAACTCAAGCATTGGCTTCCCGAAAAGATTAGAAAGAAAGAGTCTAAAAAGTTTGGGGGAAATGGTCAACATTACTTTGGAATTTATGGCATTTATATATCATGAAGAACTAATTGTATGGTCCTCAACATTTTAAAGTTTTGCATTGGGAAGATATATCAACCTAGATACACTGAATAATCCTGAATAAAAAAAATGAGTACATAACCAATATTAATATGCTAAAATTAGCTTATTAGCATTCGGCAAGCAATCTAATATGGAAATATATTAAATATTAGGTAATTACATTGATAGAGGTTTAATTTTAGCGGTAGCATAATGATCATTAGGTGTTATTATTAATATGCTTATGTGCTAATGCTAATGCTGGCATTGGCTCATTAGCATTAGGTTGGCCAGATGAAAAGGAAATATCTTATCTATTAGTAATTTTTACGGTAGTGCTGTATTGGTTGACGCATATAAGCCACTAGTATGTTATTAATATGCTAAATTCATGGTAATACAATAATGCTAATATGCTAATATAGCACTGCTATAGCATTGTGTTAGCGTATTAAGAAGGAAATGTGTTAAAAATAATGTTATTTTAATGGTCAGGGTGTAATGGTTGACATAGTAAGTAGGCTACCTTTAGGTTATTAATAGGCTATCAATGCTAATATGTTATGCTAATGTATGGAACAGTGAGGAAAATGGGTAGCAAGGGTTCCTCACAGCAAAGTTTGTTGGATTTGACGACTCAAACTTTCCCGGAGGAATGAATGGCTGTTGGTCTGTATGTAGCCGTGTGATGAACTGGCAACTTGCCCGGGCTGCAACCCAACCTCTTACCCAATGTCAGCTGAGATAGGCTCCAACCCCCCCTGCAACAGTGACAGAAAATGAATGGAAAACGCTATTAGAAAATGCAGAAAACCCACATTTCAACTGTGAAATATAAACCTTTGGTAAAATGAATGGGAATTTACAATGATGTCACCAGAAAGTAATTAGTAACAGTATGATTCCGTCTAAATGACAGATTTATCATCATTCAGAAGCAACGTCCCCTTCAGTTCTACAGAGACAGGACGTCATATGTGTGAACTAGAAATATGCATTTCAGGCAGATTTATGAAAGTTAAAGGTGGTTGCTAAGCAAATTACCGTAAAGGTTTTTTACAATATGTCTGATCTTTTTATTATTATATATCTTTTAGTTTTTTCTATAGTATATTTTCTAGTGAGGGTCTGGCAACCACAGCTGCTGACAGACCACAGATATGTGTGTGTCTTTGATTATGTGGCTGTGTCTGTCTGTCTGTCTGTGTTTTGTGTTTGTGTGTGTCCGTGTTTGTGTACATGTCTGTTTGTTTGTGTGTATGTGTCTGTCTAGGTTTGTGTACGTGTGTGTCTATGTGTGTCTGTGTTTGTGTGTCTGTGATTATGTGTCTGTTTCTGTCTGTCTGTGATTGTGTGTGTCCGTGTGTGTGTATGTCTGTTTGTGTATGTGTCTGTGTGTGTCTGTGTTTGTTTGTGTGAATGTGATTATGTGTCTGTGTCTGTCGGTCTGTGTCCGTGTGTTTGTTTGTCCGTCTGTGTTTGTGTGTGTCCGTGTGTGTGTATGTTTGTTTGTGTGTCCGTGTGTGTGTATGTTTGTTTGTGTGTGCCTGTGTTTGTGTGTGTCCGTGTGTGTGTATGTCTGTTTGTGTCTGTTTCTGTCTGCCTTTGTCCGTGTGTGTGTGTACGTGTGTTTGTTTGTCCGTCTGTGTTTGTGTGTGTCCGTGTGTGTATGTGCTTGCCTGTGTTTGTTTGTGTGAATGTGATTATGTGTCTGTGTCTGTCTGCCTGTGTCCCTGTGTGTTTGTGTGTGCCTGTGTTTGTTTGTGTGTCTGTGTGTGTGTTCCACTCTGTGTCCAGTGGGCTGTGACGGCAGGTATGTTTCTCTCACTATGTGTCTAACCAGCTGGGAGCTTTTACACCTCAGTGGGGTACCTTTCATGGAAACAACTTTGCTTTATGGGAAACCTGCCATGGCTGTTTAGTATGCACACACACCTACACAAAAATGGCCGGCGTGCTGCTCTGCACACAAGTGACCAGTAAATGCTGCTGTCGCTAGCAGCCGCTCGCCATAAAAACACGGAGAGGAGATCCAAGTAATCAGTGAACATGCTGTAAAGTGTGTGTGTGTTTGTGTTAGAGTGTGTGTGTGAGGTGACGGACACAGTGATAACTCAGACGGCGCTGGGATGAGAGGGGAGAGAACGCAGTGGCGTCGTACAGCTGGCATTTTATTGCACTGCAAAACTCCTACTGGCTGCCCGTCGCTCCCTCTCTTACTCTTACTCTCGCGTCTTACTCTACTCCCCTCCTGCATTTCCAGCGTTCACCTTTTCGTTTCCTCTCGCTCTCTCCTTCCTGCCACTGTTAGATATTCCCATTTGCCTTCCCCTTTGCCTAACTCTCATGCTTAGCCTCCCCCATCTCTTCTATTTGCTTTCGCAACTTTTCCTCTATCCTGATTTCCCATTCCTCCCCCCTCATTATTTGCCTCCCTCCGCCCCCCCTCCCATCTGTAATCCCCTCTGCTGCTCTTTTACTGCAAGGCATCGCACCGTCTGAATACCTAATGGCTCTCATGTATTTTACAAATCTCTGCCACCCATCGCCTCTACCTGCCTCCCATTCTTCCACACCCCCCTCTTTGGCTTTAATTAATAGCTAGCAGCCATCCAGCTGGTCACAATGAATAAAAGCTGCCCAGAGGACACAGAAGGAAATGGAGAGAGTGATTTCTCCCACTTTCGCGAGGAACGAGGAAGCACTATGCATGGGGTGGGTGTGTGTGACGATGTGTTTAAAAGCCTTTAACATCCAAAAAAAACAAAAAAACTATGGAAAAATTGCTTTGCATATTCCACTTCTTTTGGGGAAATTCATATCTTAGAAACTCTAAATTTGCCATTTGAAGACAAATTGTTGGGTCAAGTATGTCGTTTAAACAATAAAAATAAAATCTGACTCTGGATATTGTTTCATGATCAAACTTTGTATTTCGAGGAATATAATCAATTTGAATTAGATTAGCTCAACCTGTCAGGAACTGTGGTTGGAGCAAAGTTTGGACCCAAATACAGACGCAGTTGACTGATTTAATATAACATGAATCCAAAGTCCAGAATATAGACTGAGGTAAGGAGACAATGAGACACAGCTGGAGGGGAAACACAGGTGAACGTGATGAACAATCACACAAGAGGAGAACAGAAACAGTACTGGGAAAGAAAGACAGGGAGAGGGAGAAGGAGAAGGAGCACAAGGTGAAACACACAAATGCGACACTAAGAAGGAATAAAGAAATGAAGAACAGTAAACAGATAAACACACTAAAAAGGCGAAACAAAGGAAACATGACAGGAAATGTAAAATTAACTAAACAACATACAAAACACTTTCAAAATAAAACAGCAACACAAACCAGAACGAAGACGAACCTCCACAATAAAAGAAAACTAAATAAACACAGACTCATGACACCACCTTGAAAACTTGCTTTCAGAAACAATTTCAGCCTTTTTAGTTTTTTTGTTGTTGTATCGGGTTAAATAATTCTGTTTAAATGGTCAAATGCTTCAATATCCCCCAAAAAATCCTACTTATCCAGTAAACTTTCTCCAATATCCACGGTTAACGCCTCCTCTCTGTTGACCATTTGTACCTGTGGCGTCCCCCAGGGCTCCATCCTCGGACCCTTACTCTTTAGAATATACATGCTGGTGCTGGTCATTTTATAAACATGTTTTTCAATAAGAAATAGAGACACCAAATGAGTTCAACCAAACAGCTGAACAACAACAAGTGCTTTTGTCATTTAATGACAATCAAACCTTTGATTGTCATTTAATGACAATCAAACCTTTGATTGTCATTTAATGACAATCAAACCTTTGATTGTCATTTAATGACAATCAAACCTTTGATTGTCATTAAATCAAAGGTTTAATGACAAAAGCACTTGTTGTTGTTCAGCAATTTAATTCCACTGCAGACAAACCTTGCTCCACGTCTTTGTATGTGTTAGCAAAATGTGTGTGTGCGGTTAGCCCGTTAAGTTTTGGGGGCTTTTTTTTGCGTCCGGCGGTCTGTGTGTGTCTCCTGGCTGCAGCCAAGAGATTGCCTATCAATTGTTTTGTGCTGAGAACAGTATTGCTCGTCCTGCTCTCATGTTGCCAATATCTTCCCTGATCATTCTCCCATCGATTCGGGCTGTCGGAGAAATCTCCAGGGTCATGTGTTCCTCTGTGCCTCTTGTGTTCGGATAAACAATTATTACCTAGACCACCAATAACCCTGAAAATGACTTTCTGATCAGGCTATAGATTTATTTTGTGGCAGCACCGCTATACTGAATAGTGTGACCACCCTCATGTGACGGTCCGACATCACACGCACAACACGTATCAGACATCCAACCTCTAATAGCAGTTGTGATCGCTATGTTATTTATTCAATAAATAATTAGTTTGACCATATTGGTAAATTTTTTTTTTCAACAAGACCACATCCATTGCACCATGGGGTATTCATGGTGGATTATGTTGCATTCATGTTGGATTAAGATGCATTCATGGTGGATTATGATGCATTCATGTTGGATTAAGATGCATTCATGGTGGATTATGTTGCATTCATGGTGGATTATGATGCCTTCATGGTGGATTATGATGCATTCATGGTGGATTATGATGCATTCATGGTGGATTATGATGCATTCATGGTGGATTATGATGCATTCATGGTGGATTATAAAGCATACATGGTAGATTATAATGCATTCATGGTGGATTATAATGCATTCATAATGAATTATAATGCATTCACAGTGAATTATAAGGCCTACATGATGGATTAAAATGCATTCATGGTGGATTATTATGCATTCATTATGAGTTGTAAAGCATTCAAAGTGAACTATAACGCATTCATAGGGAATTATAATGCATTCATGGTGGATTGTAATGCATTCATAATGAGTTATAAAGCATTCAAGGTGAATTGTAATTTATTCATAGGGAATTATAATGCATTCATGTTGAAGTATGATGCATTCATGGTGAATTATAATGCCTTCATGGTGAGTTATAATGCATTCATAGTGAATTATAATGCATTTAAAGTGAATTCTAATTCACATTCATAATGCATTCACAGTGAATTATGATGCATTCATTGTGAATTATAATGCATTCACGGTGAGTGAAAATGCATTCATAGTGAATTATAACATATTCATAATGCCTCACATGTGATGCATTCTGACGCAATATATCAAGGTCAATAACAAAGTTGGATGCCTTTTGACCAAACAGGATAAAAACAAGTCTACTTCAGCCCTGGTGATCAAAGGGATAAATAAGATTACGCTTTACCAGGATCAAAGTCTACACATGTTGAAGGCAGAGTATGAAACAGAATGTAAAATATTTTACATCCACAACTACAGATGTGGTTGATGATGAATTATAAGTTCAAATATTTTATGGATGGCCTTTAATTATTATGGTCCCGCAAAGTCGTAAACATTATGGTCCTATGATCCATCGCTTAAATCAATAACTGTAAAAAAACAAAACATGAAAAACTATTTCATGTATCATTTTAATTTTAGAACCAACAACCAGCATCTTAGTGCGAGGAAGAACTGGGTTGATTTGGGGAATGGGAGGCTGCATATCCCTGCCACTAGGGGATGCATGATCTCCAGAAATTTTGCGGCTATAATTTCTCAACCGTTCGTCCGATTTGGTCCATATTGTTGAATCCGCTTGAGGAGATCTATATTATTAAATATCATATTCTATTATTCTTGGACGTTTCCCGGGTGTCACATCTGACTGGAGGGCGGGGGGAGAGGGATGGCATAGATCTAAAACTCTCTGGATGCTCTACAGTATATAATGAAAGTTTATCATATGAGATGAAACTATCTTGTTTTCAAGGGGGTCCTAGAAAACAAAAATGAACAACAATAATGAAAAACAAAAATAAAAAAACAAGACAAACTAATGCATTCATGCATCACAAACTAAATCTCACCCAGGCGTAGCTACATGCCACCCACTGGCTCCCACTAAGATGACATCAAGCATATACATGTAAATATAAAGACACATATACGAATACAGAAATGAATAAACATAATAACCTACACCTACAACATATTTTTGTAATGTCCAGACTGTTTCAGAAGCGGGAGCCGGTAGTTTGAAGATGGTTAAAAAGAGATGTTTTAAATGGACAGAGGGGAGTTAAAGGTCTGAGGGGAGTGGGCCGGTTGTTCCAGTAGGACGGTGATTTACATTTGAAAGCACGATTTCCGATTTCCCTGGGGATTCTGGGGATATGGAAGGATGAACATTCGGAGGGACTATATATCCCATCTAGTCTGGGAACAGGTCAGGATTCTCCATCATAAAATGGAGAGTGTTTGTGGAGAGAGAGATAAGCAAACGTAAATGGAATGGACAGCGAGAAGCCAAGCACAATCGAGATCAGGTCTGTCCCTAAGCGGAATTTGTTTGCGGTTTTTCAAGGTAACATGCAGCTTTAATAAGGTATCATTGAATTGCTAAAGTTGCTGATGCAAATGAATGGATCAGGATGGAACATTAAGGCGACTTACGTGGGGTTCAGTTTGAGTGGCAGTACTAGCTGTTGGCAAATATTAATAATAATAATAATAATAATACATTTAATTTATAATGCACTTTACATTTGGATCAAATCTCAAAGTGCTAAATATTGATGACTAAGGTTAAATCCTACGCAAGGGGCCCAAAATTCAATCCGTGTCGAGATGCATGCAAAATCGATCAATTCTTCAAAACGACTCTAGCAAAGGATTTTGATGGAACGTTTTTGAAAAAATTAACGGGTAGGTCATTCTCATTTCGATCCAACATATTATAAGAGTTATTAGGAGTCGGCTCTTGAGGACAGCTGATGGTCAAACCAAACCACTTCAGAAGAGGAAGATGTCCTAATGAATAGCATTTTACTCCAACCGGAAATAAATGAGGAGAAAAAGATGGGATTACAGCTTTTATGTTTCTTTAATGGTTTAATATTAGAAGATTATTATCTCTTAGGGAAAATGTGTCTCAGGGACACCGGAGAATGAAAAAAATTACAACAGATATTGTGTGAGAGTTAATCTATTAGAAAGTCTTTGGCGCTCAGACTGGGATAGATAGAAGGGTCTCCTCCGTGAATATCAACCCCTCTGGAGTCTTGGCGACTGGTGGTGGTGGCTGATGACTCTTCTCAGGCTGATGAAGGATGAGGCTAATAGATCTACTTAGACTAGGTGGAGACGGGGAGGTGGAGGGTGCGTGAAACAGCATCATGAAAGAGCAAGATGAATGAAGGGGGTCAGACTTAAGGACAGCGGTTGCTGGAGATGAGCTCAGCCGGCAGGTGTGACAGGGATTGGATGGATTAGGCTACCTGAATGAGATCAGCGGATAAACACTGTGTAGCAGGCAGAGTGTGCCACGCCCACTTCCTCCGTTCAGCCTCTCCCTCTCCTCTCAGGGGTGAGAGAAAGTAATCGCTCTCACCTGGGAGGTTGAGAGTGTGTGTGAGCAGAAAGACATGCATGCAGGACAACAAACACGTGAAGAGAGTGTTCGGTCAAAGTGTTTTATAAAATATTGAAGAAACCAGCCAGTTCTGGATGTCAGCAGCAGCTTCGATCAAGGAACAGGTTTGAATAGTCTTTTTTTTCCTTTTTCCTTCCTTGGACACTAGTTATGATCAGATCTAGAACTTCTGAAGGTAAAGAAACCTCCTCCAGCCTGCATCTCTGCCACAACAACTCCTTCATGAACTTTCTTTCATCTTCCATCCCATTTCACCCTGGATATTGAATTATCCCACATCTATGAACAATTATTAATTATAAAGACTGTGTGCAAGACATTTTTCTTTAAACGAATTATTGGATTTATCAGACTTTGAAATTTTGGGACCACAAAATAGCAATATTTTGTGTTTGTTTTACTTTCCTAAAGGACTATTGAAGGCCTTTCATGTTGATTTAGTGTCATGCAAATGTGTTGAATTGATGATTTTAATATGGGTTTCTTATTAATAATGATGATGGATAATCTAATTTGTTGTGAATGGTATCACAACAAATTTGGAGACATGGGGCTTTGATGTTGTGACATCGAAGCCCCCATGTCCTCAAGTAGATTTGAGCCCAGAACCTTCTTTCCGTCAAACAATTGTTCTTGGACGGCGCCTTCTTGCCGGTCCATTAACTCGGTGAGTGGAGGTTTCGCTTTGACATTTTGGTGCTGTTCAAACTGTAAAGTTAGAAGTTTGAGAACCTTAAGAAATCTGTATTTGGATATTTAGCGGTTCCACTCCTCTGGTAAGGTATGACCTAAACCCGATCTACAACATCAAACATTTGAAGATTGTTCTGTGGTTTTTCATAACCAGTGATGGACTTTTTACACATGAAAAGTTGATGCGATCCTTTGGGTGAAGAAGATCTGCCTGATTGATGGCGAAGATACTCGATTACTCTAACGTGACAGGCACAAAAAGGACGCCGGACTGATGACTGAAGACTTTCCTCCAGTTTCAGTAATAGAGCCTCTGAAATAAGGAGATTTTGATAATGAAAGTGGTGAGTAGCAGAGCTGTGGTCATTTCTGCCTCTATAATAATACACCGAATCAATGCCTGGGAGTCAAATCTCTGCTCCAGATGGAATCATTAAACTCTTGACTCCTTCGTCAGAGACTTCGTGCTGTCGCTACAATACCGGCCGTCTTCCCGGGAGACCCGGGTCATGTGAGGAGATGTCGTTCTTGAAAATGAAGCTGATTCCGCCGCTTTGGCTTTTTCTCTTTGCCGTGAATGGAAATGAGAGGGAGATCGGGAAGTGGAAGAATTGGGTTTTGGTCCAAAATAATGGACCAATTTCCTTTTCTTACTTAATTGTATTTTGTATTTCTGCTGTTTTTGTACTTAGTTGTCTCTTACGTGATCTCCAGCGAGCATAGAGTGTCAAATACCTTGAATGCAAACACACACTTGGCCAAATAAAGCTTATAAATATATTTTACTCTTAATAGTTCATATTTCATTTACTCACTAGGGGGAGCCCTTTACGAAAAAACACAGATTATTGGACATTACTTCTGAACCTTTCGTTTGATTTAGTCAGTTTTGACACTGAAGACTGGAGATTTATCTCATATATATCATATGTTTTACTCTATTAGTTGATATTTTACTCAGTGAGAGTTTTTTTCTTTTTAGGATGAGATAGGAAGATACCAGATCTATCTTGTGTGTATATATATATGTATATGTATATATGTGATCAAAATGATCTCAACCAAACAGCTGAACAGGACAATAAAGGGTTAATCTTCGAATAACACTGTTTTCCAGACGTAACTTCCTGTCTGTCGGTCCATTTCGGTCCAAATGTGTCGCATTTGAATCGACTCAAGAGATCTATCCTGTATTTATCACCATGTGTCTAATATTTAATATTTTTCTGTTTCAAGCTGAGGAGTTCAATCGGGGTATTGCTTGTACAATGCAGGGAGATATAATCTTGAGGCCTGGTTCCTGCATCCATCTCTGTGCGACGGCGATAACGTATGAAAGAGGAGATGGAGGATTTATTTCAAACTCACACTGTGTTGTTTTCGCGGCGCCGATACTTAATTTAAAATCTCGCCTTGAAGGTTGCCAGCTGAGTTGATTGCGAGTGCATTGTGATTAAATCTTCATTGGGATCATCACATATTCTTGTTTCTGCTTCCCACTGCCTGCCTCTTCACTCTTCCTGCCACTCTTCCTCACAAAGTGACAGAATCGTTTTTTTTTCACCTCTCTCATTAAAGAGTTTGGCACCAGAAAAATTTCATATTCATTTTTTCCACACCCAGCTGGACACGCTGAGAGCTGGTCTGTCATGGGTACTGCTTCCTAAGCTTCCTCAAAGGACCCCTCATGGGTGTCCCGGTGGATTGCCTGCCGTTTCTCTGTCATCTATGTAATTGAAAGAGAAACAGTTGATATGCAGCCATGTTGAGCTGTCGTACACCGACCCCTCTGCTAATGTAATGTTAATAGAAGGTTGGCCTCCGGAGGAAATGCTCTCCATGGTTTCCTGCTGGTTGCACTACGAAGGCCTTTTTTTCTGTCTTCTTGGATGTGGGGATTGTTTTTAATCTATGTATTTGTTAAACTTAGTTGATATTTATTTTTTATTTTTTTGCAGCGTAACCACCTCGGTAAACAACGGAGTTTGAAACAATATTTCAGTCGTGGTTCCAATCAAATGTAATTTGTAAACTATTTTAATGGTACACTCAAATAAAGTGACCTTTGTGACTATGTTCACATGCACTGTAAAAACCCCCCCCCCAATAATCCTAATAATTTATGGTAAAATACAGACAGCTGTGGCTGCCAGTATTTCCCCATAAAGAAATAAATATGTATATATGTATGTATGTGTGTGTATATATGTGTGTATGTATATATGTATGTATGTGTGTGTATATATGTGTGTATGTAAATATATGTGTATGTGTGGTTGTATATATGTAAATATATGTGTATGTATGTATGTGTGTATGTATATATGTAAATATATGTGTGTATGTATGTGTGTGTATATATGTGTGTATGTATATATGTAAATATATGTGTGTATGTTTGTAAATGTATGTATGTGTGTTTATGCGTGTATGTAAATATATGTATGTATGTAGGTGTGTTTTATTTCCCCTTTGTATACAACAATTTCAAACAGCAGGTGTCTTATATTTCATTTTTGTCATATATTTTGTCATATATCTCAGGTGGGTGGAAGTTGTTTAAATATCTGGATTAAGTAAATTCAACACATTTTTTTGTATGTATGAAGCTGAAAGAATATAAATTTACTTGTCTCTTTTATTTTCAATTGTTATTATACTTCCTCTCATTCTAATCTGCTGCGATCTCCAAATTGAAAATGAATATATAGACATTTCAGTTTACTGTCGCTCACAATGTTTATGATCAGAACCCTTTTTTTTTTTTCTTTCGCAATGAAAACTAAACTCGATAACTACGTTTCCTTCTCGCTCATCAACACCTGGGTGTTTGGATTATCGTTTTTTTTTCTTCCTTCCCAGAATGCATTCTGATTAATTACTGCGAAGCAAACGCAGAATGAGATTGATCAATCTATCATCAGAGGGGTCCTGGGGCGCCTCATCTCACTTTCAGTGTTAGAACAACATGTCGGTGGGAACAATAGCATCTCTCATTAGCTATGCTGTGTGAATCGCAGCGCTTCTCATCTTCCATGCAGCTTAACAAACCTACTTTTATATTTTATTAAAATGTTAGAATCTCTCATGATCTTCTTCTTCTTCTCTTTCCATTTCAGGTCGGTTGGGGGTATCCCTATCCAACGACATACACTGTAAAACCCGATGAGTTCATTCAACTTAAGTAAATAGTTGAAACGGAATATATTAAACATAACTCCATTTTATAAGTTAGCAATAAATGTTTCTTTAAGTGTTTTGTACTTGATGCATTTCAGATACATACTATTTACATCATCGAATAATCTGGGATATTATGGGATAGTCTTCGCCGACGCCGTCTCCGCTGCTGTGTCTGCCGCCCCAGATCCTTCGTCTTAACGCGATAACTCAAAAACTGTTTCATGGATCATTTTAAAATTGTATACTCGCACAGACCTTTAGTACGAGGAAAAACTGGATTGATTTTGGTAAAATTTAGTTGTATATTTCCGACACTAGGGGGAGCTTATTCTCCAAATGTTTTCGGACCATAATTTCTCAACCGTTGGTCTGATTTAGTCCAAATGTTGTGCATATGAAGATACTCAAAAATATATATCTTGTAATTATAATTTTTTACTCTGTTAGTTTATATTTTAATCACTAGGAGGAGCTTTTTCATGAAAACACTGTTTTGCGAACATAACTTTTTAACGATTTGTCTGATTTACTCCAAATCCGGTGCTTATGAATGGACTGGAGGAGATCTGTCTTGTAATTATCTCTTTTTCTACTCTAGTTGTTCATATTTTACTCAGTAGGGGGAGCTTTTTCATGAAAAAACCCTGTTTTTTGGACATAACTTTCTAACCGTTTGTCGGATTTAATCCAAATTGATGCATAAGAATCAATTCAAGGGGACCTATCATATATATCTATTTATATATATATCTATTTATATATATATCTATATCTATAGATATAAATATAGATATAGATAGATATCTATAGATATAGATATAGATAGATATAGATAGATATCTATAGATATAGATATAGATAGATATATATAGATATACATTCTAAATGTAATATACAATATTCTTCACAAACACACTTTTTTTCCGATAGCGGGATTGCTTGTACAAGACAAGGGAGTTAGGTGGCTTTTCAAGGATATCCCCTTGCTGTTGGGGAAAACAGCGAAGGCCTAGTTTCTATAAAGCTTTTACTGTTGGGTCTTACAGTGTGGGAACCCTACTATTGTGTGTTACTAAAAAGCTAAATTTAAGTCTTGCTGTCTGTGCAGAGACCATCAGCTGCAGCCTAACACTTAACCAGATGTCCCCGAATGTGGGTCTGATGCAAATTACCAATAAGGATAATAAATACTGCTTAACTAAATGCAAGGCAAACCACATATTTGGTGTGCTGGAATGAGCCGGGGAGCCGTTCTCTCTCTGCTTGTTTAAGGACAAATGAACCGTACTTGTGTCGTCGGGGGCTGCAAACACTGAAGCAACATTCTGCGGAAAGGTCTCTGAGAAACAGCTCAAGGAAAAGCTGCTGCACGCTCGAGAGGCAGGTTTGGTTTGACAGAATTGCATTAAGTTAAGGTCAAGAGGGTATTGAACGAACCTCGAGAGGCGCTGCCTGCATTGAAATGGGTGGAGTTTGGACAACCAGGGGCGGAGAATTAAGGCAGAGTTAGAGACCAATACAGAGGTGGAGAGGGGAGAAGCAAGCAGTAGCTTAAACAAGGGCATTGGCAACGCAACCTTGAATCCTTGTTTTCCCCTGTTGCTGGCTGTATCTTTCCGCTCTTACTTCCTTTCTGACAGCTTTAATCAACACAATAAGGCTTGCAGAGATTTCATTATGAAGCCTTGGCCGCAAGGGCCTCAGAGGAAGGGCTGGACGGATGGATGGAGGGTTTTGAAGGAGATGACGGCTGGGGATGTGAGGATGGAGTGGAGGTCATGGGAGAGATATTTGGCAGATGGAGGTGGAAGGATGATGATGATGAGCAGAGTCGATAGCAGAAAGGGAAAGTTGGAGGGAGTGAAGCACGGAGGGAGGGACGTGGGGAGGGGAAGTCAGTGGGTAGAAGGTGAGACAGGGAAGATGAATACGAGGAGAGGGATTAAGGAACGGAGGGAATCGATCGATGGGTACTGACACCTCCGTGGAGGAAGGGTGATATAATGGTGAAGGGTGGCCACTTGATTAGCCCTGATCGGCAAAGGACCCCCGCTGAGGTTCGGATCACTCCCACATCTCCTAAATTATGAGGTCAAAGGATGCACAGTAGAGAGTGGATCATTTCTGAGGCCTTTTGATGGAAACACAGGCACAATAAAACATCTTAACTGCTCCTGTGCCACAGGGTACTCGAAGCTGAAGAATCTACAGACTCTTCAGTGAAAGAGAGAGAGGGCCTAACTTTACTTGTTGATGGTGACACACATGCTTTGATGAGGCTTTCTCTCCTTTGAGGCTCTTACTGCAAGCAAACACAAGCGGCTGAATCAGCACCTCGGTGCTGAAAATGTAAATGATGTCATCAGAAAATGTAAATGATGTCACGTTAAAACACAACTTTTGCTGGACATCAGCTTGTTTGTGACATTTGGCAAATTACTTCATGCTAAGGTTGGGTTTTGGCATCATCGAGGGATTTCACTTCAAACTAAAACCTCCTGTGCTATCTTGGCGCTTGCATATATTATAAGACATAATATAATGTAATCCACTGAGTCTTTTGCCAATCCAACCATCCTGCTCATAGTCTGAGTGGTCAGTTTGCAGACACGTCCTCTTCCAGACCGATTTTGATCAACTCAAGTCTCTTTGAACTTTAATTTTTTTGGCCGACTCCTTTTACCGATTTTCATGAAGTCTGACCACCTGATACTGATTTAGCATACGTACACATAGCTGACTCTGACATCTCGCTAGCTTTAGCAGCTCTGCTAACCTTAGTTTTTCGACATTGGCTACGATCCTCGGGGTGAATACATTTGAAGTGTCCGTTAAGTTTGTTATACCGAACGTTTCTGGGTCTGCTCTGCCGCAACTTATTTTGGCCTTACTTGTGTTACAAAGAGAGAGATTTGTGTTTTCTTCGTTGAAAAACGGATTTCCAAGCTGGTGAGATGTTTGTAGCCTTGGTAGCAAATGCCTAGTGTGTGGGTGCGGCGCTCACCGGTCGACCAACTGATCAATCGGATCACCTCTAGATTTTATGTTGTATCTACTTTTACTTTTGTGCAGCTCTACAACTTTACTTTCACTCATCGTTGCTTCATTCTCGGGTCTTTCCAATTGTGAAAAACGTCAAAGAGAGCCCATGTCACATCATATTTATACCCCAGTGAAACAGGAAGTTATTGGATGCATGAATCGGGCATCGAGCGGCTTTCCCTCCAGCTCCTCAGGAGACGTTCTCCTCACCGGCAGCTGGTTCCTAAAAGGACGACTGTAAAGAAAATGTAGGTCATATGGTGAGTTTACATGCTGATCACGTCTCACTGTGGATGTGGCTCCCCATTAAGAGCTGTTAACAACCTGGCTTTGTCTTCCTCACGGCTGACCTTTGACTCCATGAGGTCGGAGGTCATGACTAACCGTTACCACGACTGAAACAGTGTCTGAATGGACTGGCAAGAGCATTGAAGCATAAAGCTGTATTTGAGAAAACACCGCCTCGGAACAGTTAAATGGGGAATAGACTGTATTTAGACACCGATCAGCAGTAACATTAAAACTGCCTGCCTGCTCATAGAGTGTAGGTGTATAAACAAAAACACAAAGCCGCTTTTTACCTTCATTTTTACTTCCACACCGACGAAAAAAATGTTCCCTTTTATGCATAATACATCCCATCCATTGACGCAGGCCATTTTAAACGAGATAAACAATGTCATCCGATGTCACCTGTCAGTGTTTCTGATGTTACGGCCAATCGCTCATGGCAGTTAGTCTGACGAGCATCTGTTTGGGGTTGAGTTTCTTGCCTTAGGTGACACTTTGACACTCAAGAGCAGGATCCGCCTACAATTTGAGGTTTGACGGATGGATAAAATGATTCCAGAGGCAGAATCCAGTTTGATCTGGTGTCTCTCCCTCTCTCTCTAATAGCAGTTCTAATTGTGCGTGTGCTGATGTGTTTATGTGCATGCTTTTGAAAAGTGCAGGTAGGGAAATGTTTAGAGAGATTTCTTCTTTTCAGTCACCAAGGGATCCACCAGCTGGTGAAACATGAATGTTACACATCTATAAATGTTGGCTCAATATCCTCAATGATCAGGAGAATGTTTTACAACAACATGACTGGAAATTTCATTTCCATGACAACAATATTCAAATTATGAAAAGAGCCTCTTAACTGCAGATCTTCTTCTTCTTCGTCTCCCTTTATGGGTCGCCACAGCGGACCAACTGTTTCAATCTCTACATATCCTCTGCATCTTCCTCTGTCATATCCAACTGTATGTCCTCACTTACCAAACAACCCTCATCTTTGGTCTTCTCCTTTTTCTCCTGCCTGACAGCTCCATCTCCAGCATCCTTCTACCAGTTGATCCACTATCCCTCCTCTTCACGTGTCCAAACCATCTCAATCTGTCCTCTCTGACTTTGTCTCCAAGATGTCTGACCTGGTCTGTCCATCTGATGTCGTCCTTTCTAATCCTGTCCATCCTCCTCACTCCCAGAGAACAAACATCTTCAGCTCTGCCTCCTGTCTTCTGGTCAGAGCCTCCACCTGCTTCCTTCTATCACTGTGAACTATGATGTTGTCATCCACCAACATGACCAACAGAGCTAATCCTTGGCGCAGTCCCACCTCCAGCTTGAACCAATCTATCACTCCTACTACTCTATTCATCTCCATCAAGACTCTCGAAGCAAAAATCGCATCTGTGGTGCTTTTTACAAACTGTATCTATCTAAAAAAATGATGTCAATGTTTCCCTTCTCCATAAGTCGCTAGGTATCTTGTAGGGATTCAATCAAATTGTTAGAACTTCGTTGATTTAAGTATTAAGTTCTTTCCCATTTTGTCCCGGGTTCTCTCCGGTGTCCCCGGAAAGAACCAACGATGACACGGGGAGAACATGCAAACTCCGCAAAGAAAGGCCGGCGGAGGTGGATTCGAACCCGCTACCTACTTGCTGTGAGGCAGCATTGCTAAACACTGCGCCACTGAGCCGCCAGGTACATCCTGGGTATGAAATCAGTCCTCAGTTTATGTCAAAAGTGAGATAGAAACTAAGTTGGCCAGTAAAATATTTGATGAATAATCTCGCTAATGATTAAAAAATGACTGTAATTATCCTTTAGCCATAATCGTTCACTCCCAGTGCTTTACTGACGGTGTGTTTATCAAGCCAGGTTTATTTTCCAGAATTAATTCATAAATGATTTAACTGCAGTGTTTTACAGTGCATGCTCCGACTACTGCTTCCACTGTCAAGCAAATAAAAGTGTTAATGTTTTCTGACACGACAGTATGTGGGCCAGGATTAGCTGGATAAATCTGACAGTGTGTATCTCAGTTTATCTCTATCTCACACCTTTTGTAGTCGAATGCGTTATGGAGATTGAGTAAAGTCAAGCCACAAGCTATTGATACAGTACACCGCGGCGCACAGAGGGAGGTATGGAATCAAGGTGCAGAACAAAGTGTTCCGCTGATGGGGAGTCCGGAGACGGACATGTGTATTCGGCATCACGGCAGGTAGGAGAGATGGTGCATGTGGAGGCAGAGAGGGGTGAATGAGGTAGTGGAGGCATCTGATCCAGATTGCAAGGGAGTGGGCTAACAAGGATACCGATACCCTCTTGGGAGTGAAAAAAAAAAGGAGAATCTGGGGCACCAAAAAGCCGGAGAGAGAAAATAATGATACAGATAGAGATGCAATCAAAAGGCCTGGGGACAGGAGACATGTTTCACCATTAGCTGCTTTCAGCAAAAACTGATATGGATTGGAGCAAAATTGAGAAAACCCCCCAAAAAAACAGTCAGAATGACAGAAAGGAGGTCAAATAATTGATCTGAAAGCTGAAGGGAGTGCATGAAGGGCAGGCACTTTGTTGTTGTTCGCCACAGGTTTCGGTACGAGAACAGTAAGTGAGAGAAAGAGCAAATCTAACACATTTTGACACAGTCAGGCCTTGTGGGGTTTTTTTCAGCTTACAGACACTAACCGTATTTGTACATATTGTATATAATGTAGACTACACTGAGAAAAAGGTGGCATAACCTCATCATGAGTTCCTGTTTGCTGCCTTAACATCTGTTTACCAACACCGCTGACTTCTAGCACCCGTGAGATGGAGAAGAGGAACATTCTTTACCTGACAGATCTTTCATGTGTGGAAAGATCTGTCAGTAAATAGTGTTGATTCAACATAATCCTTTAATACTCTCACCAAGAAAAACACTATGCATTTGCTATGGCAGGCATTTATTAATTTAGTATCTTAGACCCTCTAAATTTAGTATAACGGGAAAAATCATTTGGTTGGGCTTGTTTTAAACAGTAAAAAAAAAATAGAAAAGAAGTGATTTATAAAATAATTTCGTGAGGATATTTTGTATTTCATGGAAAATAATCAATTCAAATTAGATTGGCGCAACATTTTGGGTAAATCATGTTTTAAGGAAACTATTTTGACCCTTAGTGCCTTTTTTGCTTGTACCAAGTCTCCGAATTCTGTTTAGTAAATCCTCACATGCTATAAAATGCCCAAAATCACCAAATTACCCAATGCTGCAAGAGGCAGAGCTCTGGGCCAATAGCATGTCCGTCAATACCTGATGAAATCTATGCACGAGGTCAATGATACCCGAGGCAAATAACGCATCCACAGCACCCTGCCGGAGAAATAAGGCAATTCTTTATATCCACTGTTAAGAAAACGTTCAACTGTATTAAAGTGGACCCTTTGAATGATCGTCAGGTGTAGTGATGATAAGACAAAATGTTATTTGTGACATGAAAAGCGGATCAATTTGATGTGACATCTGAATATTCACATTTATTCCCGTTTTAAAGCAAATAATGCGTTGATTGGAAATGCCAGCCTCATTTCCTGTGGAACTTCTATAAAGTTGCTGCAGCTCTAAAAGGATTTGATTTAAGAAATCACGCCGTTACATCTTTCCATGCATCGGAATAAAGAAAAAAATCCAAGACTCTACCTTTCGCACAATCGTTTCATGTTCTGAAGCAGAACCTTATGGGTTTTGTGGTTTGCTGCATGGTAACCAAAGGGGAGTACTTGAACATGTTCAGCTCATGTTGGGGTAAAGTGTTTCAATCAAATATCAATAGCATTTTTTTTTCTATCACATCTGATGCTTTGCATGGGATGCGGACATATGGGGGATGAGATAGACGTACCGAGATGAGCCTATGGACTATGATGTTTGCAGATGACATTGTGATCTGTAGTGAGAGCAGGTGGACGAAAGCCGGGAGAGGTGGGGTAGGCGTTAGAGAGAAGAGGAATGAAGGTCTGTGGCAGCGAGACAGAATACATGTGTGTAAATGAAAGGGAGGCAGTAGGAAAGGTGAGGATGAAGGAGTAGAGGTGGAGGAGGTGCAGGTGTTAAGTACTTGCTGTCAACTTTTCAGAGTAACGAGTATTGTGGAAAAGAGGTGAGTGAAGGCAGGGTGGAGAAGAGCGTCAGGAGTTATCTGTGACAGAAGAGCCGCAGCAGGAGTGAAGGGAAAGGTTTCCAAGATGGTGGTGAGAGCATTTTCTAATGGATATTTTGGAGACGGCGGCTCTGAACAGAAGACAGGAGGCAGAGCTGAAGATGTTCAGATGTTCTCAGGGAGTGAGGAGGATGGACAGGATTGGAAATAAGCTTATCAGAGGGACAGTCCAGGTTAGAAGATAAAGTAAAGACAGGAAAGAGGAGGGATAGTGTTTCCCGTTAATGTAGATATTGTGTCTCACTTTTGATCTATGGAGACTCCGAGTCTTAGAAGTAAGTCTCTAACCCTTTCACAGACGTAAAATCCCCCTCTTCGTCGCCGCCTCTGCAATTTCTTATGATTTTGGTGTAATGTTGTACTGGTGATACCTATGGGCCAACTTCCTGCCACTGAAATGTTCAATATACAGAAAAAGATAAGTTCACTGAACAGGGCTGATAGGAACCAGTTATCAAAGCAGTTTGGTTGTTTTTTTTTTAATTAGTTTTTTTTAAACACGGGCTCTTTGTGTACGGAAATACTCTCTGGTTCAATGCAAAATAATGTATTCAAAACTTGCGGTTTGTGTTTACTCAGCTAGAGGAGACATTGTTGTAATACACAGTTACCATGCCCTCCATCTGTACAGAAACATTAGCATAGCACATAATAGCCTCCGCTGGTGTCATGTGTGAAGGCCTGTTGTGATAAACACATACACACTCTCATAATTTATTAACAGGCAGCCAAGCTTTTTCTTTTCCCCGCCATTCAGGTGACATGTTTTCCCACACAGATGCTATCGGTAGCAATAAGCCCGTGTGGTCATTACTATTCAAAATCCATAACGTCGCCCATATATCGCGTTCATTGGCAGATTTTAACAGGGACAAATAACTGTCTGGAGTTTTCATCGCCTGGCTGATTGGCCGCCGTGTGGACTTATCAACAAAGTTCCTGTTGAATATTTCATGCAGCTCTGAGTGTGTATTTATTCTAACATTGTAATTGACACATACAAATGACTACATTAACTTGTAGATGCACAATTTTCCATTTCGCCGACGACTTTTTTGCAATTCCAGGTGACTGATTCTCATAATTTGGCAGCGTTGAACACAACCGTGTGACAAAGTGTGTGGTCTTATGTGTTTCTTCAAATTCAAACCATTTGTTACCAGCTCCGTGTGTTTGTGTGTCTGCGCTTCATGAGAAATCATCAAGTATTGTGCCTGCAGAGTTATTTAACTAAAACCGTGCTCCATTGTATACTGCATAAGATTACAACCAAACAGCTGGGTGGATTTTTATCTAACACACACATCAACATTTGAAACAAAACTACAGCTGTATGTTCAGCACCACTCTCTCAATGTTAGTGACGTGAAGCAATACACTGTAAAAGGAATTATGTCAAATTTATGGTAATAATACCGGAGGCTTTCGTTGCCAGAATCTGTTTTTATGCTTATTTACCTTAATGTCTTGTGAATGGTCACCATATTTTTTACACCAAAATTCTGGCAACCACAGCTGCCCGTATTTTATAGATTTTATGTACAGTGTAGAGAAATTTTATATCTGACACATATATTTGAATGAAAAAATGACAGAATGATACCTAAGTCATCTTCGATAAATGAAAACAAAAAAGGGGTCACAAGCCAGTTAGTGCTGGTACCAATCCCGCTATTTCCAAACTCGATCTGTTAGCAGTTTTTAGCGACTGCCACTGGACATTATTGACCGGCAGGGTGGCGGCGGAAACTGTGCTACTCTTGGTCCAAGAAAAATAACTTTGAGAGGTAGGGAAACCGAGAGGGGATTGGTGTGCGGTTGATAGTAGGAGCTTTAATTGTTGACATCTAATGGTAGAAGAGAGAGAAGGTCAAGGTGGAAAGGCAGCAAGGCGAGAAGCATAGGAGGAGGCTACAGACTGTTTTAAAAGAACGCTGGAGATGAAAATACCAGGCATGGAAGACCAAAGAGAAGGTCTCTGGATGTTGTGAGAAAGGACATGTAGTTGGTTGATTTGACAGGGGAAGATGTAGAAGACAGGGCGATATGGAATGATATGATCCGCTGCTTATATTTGGGCACATTTGGACATCTTACATGGAATAACTCATTACACTTTGGAATAGATCCAGATAAAGGTTTACATTCAGGAATTTCTTCTCTATACTTTTGAGCATTGCAAGATGAGACATTTTATTTAACCATTTTGTCCGTTGCACTCAGACCACTGGACGGATTAGAATGAAAACGTACAGCGCGGTTCCTCAGCATTTAGACACTGCTTGATATGTATATCATGGATAATTAGCATAAATTAGCTTGTCATCCATCCATCATCCATCATCCGTCCATCAACCCTTGCCTGAACGGATGGTATTTTCATCAACAGTTTTGACACTTTGTGTAGAGAAGTTAGTGTGAGTGTATGAATGAAGTGTTTCCTAAATAAGTCTCACCTGTAGGTGAATCGGTGAAACTGCATGTAGGAGTGATTGTGAGCACGAATGCTCGTCTGTCTCTATGTTTCAGCCCTGTGATGAACTGGCGACACGTCCTGGGGGTACCCCGCCTTTTACCTAATGTCAGCTGGGATAGGCTTCAGCCCCTTTTACCCTGAACAGGATAAGCTGTTACGGATAATGAAGGAATGAATAAACGTCCTTTCTAATAAACCTGGACTGGATTATTTTCAGTCATAACCTAATTTTACTTCCATAAGGGAAAACGTGTTTTTTACCACGTCCTGTTCATTAGACTACTCGGCTAATACTTCAATTACAGGGCCAATACACAGTGACCACAGTCAGCCAGCTATGACACGGACAGCTTTATTAGATCAGTGTAATAATTAGAATTTGGATTAGGGGTTTAATTTAATTAGAGGAGACTGTTGTGTCTTTGCAATGGGTGCCCCTCATTTTTCTTTTTTTTTCAGCTACACTGGGGGGACGGAACAGAACATTATTGCTGACTTCCTCCCGTCGTGATTGATTGTACATCTGTGTTCATAGTTTTTCCTGTTTCCTATTTGATGACATACAGGTGGCGTCTTTGCATGTTTTCTTTATACTATTTTAGCTTTATGTGTTTCTGTCTGTGTGTGTGTGTGTGTGTGTATATTGGTGTTTTTGTGTGTGTGAGATTACTCATCTCTAGATAAGACGTGGGCTGTAGGACAGCAGGGCTACTCCGCTTGGGGAGTAACAAGCATCAGCAGGGATCTGATGGCGTGTTGGCCCGCTCAGAAACATACACACACAAACACACACACACACATGCGTTCCAACACGGCTCTGGTCTGAGGGCAATGCTGTAATTGGATATGTGATTACAGTCAGATAGTGTGTTTCGGAGTGAGAGACAGAAATGCCAAGAAATTGAAAGAAAAGTTCTCTCAGGGAGAGAGGGGGAGCTGGCAAGGGTGGAGAGAGAGAGAGAGAGAGAGAGGGGCAAGTTCTGTGTTGTTTGTGATGTCTGAGCTTAACGTTGACCTTGTCAGATAAAAAAAAAGCTGTGGCCTCACATCCAATCATACCCGTCTTATCTCCCTCCTGTCACCTCACATCTTACATCGTCCTTATTTCTTCCCCCCCCCCACGTTATTCCTAAATCTGTAATAACTCTTTCCGTCCAATGTCCTCCAACTAGCCTTCATTTCCTCCCTTCCTTCCTTCTTTCCCTGAGTCCGTCTCCTCTCTCCTGCCTGTCCCACTCGACTTCACCGGTGGTCCGGCTGGTGGGCCGGTGAGATCCATCTGATTGATCTGAAGTATTTGTGATGCGTGTCGAGAGCAAGAAGGTCAAACGAGTCAACGCGGACCTTAACCGACTCGTCTTCTGCCTGAAGACTCCTAAAATATGTCTCCAGTTGCGCGTGTCGACGCTCGCCGAAGGGCCGAGCGTAGACAGTTCGTTTGAAAGGCGTCGGGCGCCGTCTCTGTGCGCCATGAGATTATGGAGATGAGCATGGAACACACTTAATCCGTTTGCGGAGTAAGAAAAGGTGCACGGCTGTAAAACGTCCTGCAAGATCCAGGGAAAATCTTGATGTCACAATTTCCCTGCAATACATTTCGACATGTGGAAATATTCACTCACAGATTCTCAGTTTCTTTCTTCGCATTTAAAACTCTTTATTTGGTGAATGCGGTGCGCTTCCGTTGTTTGTGGGAAGAGAGAAACTATGGGAGCAAATTTGTTTTCACCAAATAAAAACTATTTCAGACACCTTGACTAGAGATTAAAAGATCCAGATTTGGTAATTACGAGAAAAAAATCTCGAGATCTGGATCTTGTTATTACGAGATCTTTTTTCGTTATTACGGCATAAGGTATCTAACTTTTTATTAATTTGGTGAATGCAATGCGCTTCCATAACAAACAGCCCCCCCACACTTTACTTCTTCTCCCACAGAAGGTTCTGACTAGGTGCATGCACGTTGCCCCTGCTAACAAGTAAATTGTTTGCTTGGGTTTAGTTTTAGGGCTGGAATGTTTCCTCCAATAACTTGAGTAACTCAATTACTAAAAAGCCTGGAGGCCAATTATTTGCCTTTGACAGTCCCAAGGGGGCCATAATGTACTCACATGGCTGTCGTAGATCGAAGGTGTTGACATTATTGGCATTCATTCATTTATGAGGTATTATTTTTTCATTTATGCTTTTTTTTTTTTCTCAAAGATTCTATTTCAAAGGGTTGTCAATATACAAGATTCATAATATTATTTCTTGTCATCTTTTTACCTCATACACAAACATGGAGATTGGAGGGGATGTGAGGGTAGAGATATCACATACAGTGTGTCTACATTAGGACTCCACCTGTCTCCTCTCAAGTGCTGACCTCAGCTAGACTGCTCGACTCCTGTTGCGAAGACAGACCTGCTGTCCCATTTCCTGGTCCAACCACCACACACAGACACACACACACACACTTACACACTAACACAAGCACAAACACGCGCACACAATACACAAAGACACACACACACACACACGTGCACTCCAACATACGCACACAGACACACGCCACACACACACTGTTCTGTAGTTTCTTCTATCTGTATTCTACATAGAATCACAGCATGTCCTTTATCTATAAATTAAAGACCGGAGCCAAAGTCAAAGTCCTGCTTTTTAATTCAGTCACTCCTCTCAACTGTGACCCCTCCAGAGAGAAATTATAACGACATAACGACATTCGAATTTTGACCCATCTCAGCTGTCGGACGTCGAAACATCCAGATTGTCATCAGGCTGGACTAACGGTGCCACCCTGTCACTTTTCCCGGTACTGATGGAAGACAGAGGCGTGTCATAGCTTCTCCTCAATGGCTGCTTATTTGCTAAATAATGCAGAAGTACAAGCGGGGGCGAGGAGTTGCTACAATCAATGGCAGTCAAGGCTCTTGCCTTCAATAGTGCAAGTATGCAGTAGATGGATGTTGACAGGTGTTTGTTCAGTTTACTGCTCCGAAATGTATGAACGCTTTAGTGCTGATATTTATCAATTCATGCTCTTTGCATACTTCCCATTGTCACATTTCTTCAGACCCAGAAGACAATTCTACCACCATGCCTACGCTGTCGTCCCCGACGGCTCAGGTATATCCCGTGAAAAGCCCCCAATCCCCTTGCATTGTACAAGTAATACCGTTGCTTGACCTCCACACATTAAATGTGAAGTTTTGTCTGGAAAAAAGTTTTTTTCCACAAAAGAATCTCCCCCTAGTGAGTAAACTTTGAACTATTAGAGTGAAAAATGACACATACAAGGTAAATCTCCTCGAGTCCATTCATGAGCATTAAATTTGCTCTAAATCGGACCATCGTTTGAGAAATTAAAGCTCTTGCAAGTGGAAGTAATAGGGTCTATAACCCCTTTTCCAAAGAGCTGGTTCCAGGGCTAGTTTCACCAATTCTTTGCTTTTTGATTGCCTAAGCACCAGCTCTTGGCTCCCAAAACTGGTGCCAGACAAGTACCAACTCTTTACTGGTCTAGAGCCAAGAACCAATGATGTTTTAAGGTGATGTAATGGCGTGGCTCTGACTTGGCTCCTTGCCAATGAAATAGCAAACAGGTTGTTAAGAGGTGCGCAAGTTGAACCAACTAAGCAATGGCACTAGCACCAACACCAAACTAGCCCCACTCTTTTTTGATGGAAAAGGGATATATGTGGGTATAAAATTTAAGTTATTACCGACTTTCAATCAAGTCAATCTGTCATCAAGTACAGGCAGATGACATCACAAAAAGTTCTATAGTTCGTCAAGAAAAGGGAAATCCATCATCCATCGATTTTCTTTCCGCTTATCTGGGCTAAGGTCATGGTGGCAGCAGGCTAAAAGGCCATTCCAGGTGTGTCTCTCTCCCAAACAACATTCCCCAGCTCATCCTTGGGGATTCTGAGGCAATCCCAGGTCAGATGAGATATATAATCCCTCCAAGCCCCGCCTCCCGGCCGCTCTTGAATCATAATTAGACACACAAGATGTAGACGTGGGTAAATCCCCGTGGCTATAATTGTATTATTAACTCCTGCTGTAATATATAGCTGCTCCTAAATCAGCTTTTTGGATAGAAGCAGCAAATTAATGTATTTCGTCTGATTTATGTGCATCACAAATATCAGATTTCCATCCACCGCCTCCATCGACTCTGTGGTTAATCACAGAGCTGCGGAGACATCGTTTCCTCTCGGCGATGCAGATTGAACTAACATTTATCAAAATTGTTTAACGCATCTTTGTTTCATTATCAGCATATTATCAGAACTGCACCTTTTATTCTTTTGCACAGTCTGCATTGTTATATTGTAATTAAATTTTTTATTTTCATAAGACGCGTCAATTTCTTTTTGTTAACTGCTTTTATATTATTATTGGATAAAAAAAAAAGAAAAGTTTATATATATATATACACGCACATTTTTTGTGACTGTTCACTGATTCATTCTTAAGTCGGTTCGAGGCTCAGAACCTCACTGGCCTTGGCTCAGATTTGAGCGGCACTTTCAGATTCGGGTGAGGACCTTTTTAAATTTCCAAGCCCGTCCAAGGCCGTGACGCCGGTGTCCTTTAAGGCATATTTTAATGGGAGGATGTATAATTCCTGGGACAGCGGTTCCGTGGGTGTCGTCAATGATTCATTAGAAGGCCCGGGGGGAATTTCAAGTCGGAGAGGGAAAAAAAAAATGCAGAACACAATATTCATCGCCACACTTCCCCCACACCCGAGTAAAGTGTGCTGAGCACGTAGTGACTCGTGTGCACACAAACACACTCACACACACACACACACATAAATCAGTGACTTCAAAGACCCGCGCCGTGGCGCTCCGGGCCACGAACAAAGCATGGAGAAGAAAGCAAGAGGGCAACTTTTAATTTCTAAAGCAGTCCTAATGAGGTTTAGCAACAAAGAAAGTGTGTCAAAATGAGTGCGTGGATGTGTGAATGTGTGAATGTGTGTGTGCTTGTGTTCGCTCCAAGAGTCAGAACTCTCCAACAGTTTATAGGCAGGCATATCCGTGGGTGGAGAGGTGGAGAGGGAAATGAATTTCCTCTCGCTTGGATCCGCAAATATGTGAGGTGTAAGAACTTACAAGGAGAGGAGGTGTGTATTTTCTATTCTTGTCTCAGTGAGAAAGTAGTCGAGAGTGCAAAAAGCCATATATGAGAATGAGACGTCGACTGTTTGCATGTGAGTGTGATCAACTTGAAGTTGGGATGATTTCCTTGCATGTTAAACGTCAATTTATGAAAGATGCCGGAAAGGTTCCTCCTACCAGTGGGCGCTGAGATATTTTATTGATAGAGTCCAATGAGGTATCGCTCTCCAGTGGCTAAGAGCAGAGCCGGCTCGAAGCACATGCCAACTGTAATGTCCCACCAGAGGGCTTGATTATTATTTTCCTGGAAAGTCGTGGATATTACGGAATGATCATCAGCACTATATCGCCGCAGATCCACTGTGTTAAACGCGAGAACTCAAAAACTGCTTCATGGATCATTTTCAAATTTTATACCCACATAGATTTTGGTGCGAGGAAGGACTGGACTGGTTATAGGAAAGGTTGGTTGCTTATTTCTGACACTAAGGGGAGACATATCTCCAAAAATCAGTTTCATGCAATCATTTCTCAACCGTTGGTCCGATTTAAGTACAAATTGTATGAGATCTATCTCATCGTAGGTATCATATTTTACTGTGATAGAGTATTTCACTCACTATAGGAAATTTTATGTGAAAAAAACAGACATTTTCTGACATAACTTCGCATTGAATTTGAGGAGTTAAATCAGCAGGATTGCTTGTACAATGCATGGGGTTCAGGGCATTCTGGGGATATACCCTAAAACCTATAAGGCCTAGTTGTTAATGCACTCATTGTTTTTTTTTACTGGGTAGGTTTCAATGTATTTGTTGTTATTAGATCTAGATAGTACCGAGCTGAGAGGGGGGCTGATGTTGTACTCCGATGTGGATGTTGTGCTTGTGGGAGGGTTGAGGTGTTGCATATCAAATATCATGGGGTATCAGATTCAGTTTTAAGTCAACCAATCCAGGTTTGATTCAGTTGCTTAAATGTCCTAAATTTCAGGATACATCATCTGTTGTATACCTCATTATCAATTGGTGTGTTGGCCTCAAGGAAGACCCTCTTCCTCAAGGAAGACCCTCTTCCTTGAGGTGTCCCTCCAGGGTGATCAGGTCCTAGAGTGTATCCCCTAGCCAATTTGGAATAATCTTTATCCTTAAAAGCAATTTTCTGTGGTATTGCTGTATTACACTGTTATTACTGTGTTATTACATTCTTACTGAGACCAAAATGGGCTGTTAACTGTCGTATCGAAATCTGATATTGATTTAAAGTTATTGATTCTGGATTTCTTTGAAGAAAAAAAACCCCTCTTAGTTCCATTTGACGATTACACCCTTCAGGAGAGATATTTCTGATGATTTGGAGATCTACGGAAAATTTGACAAGATGAAAATTATGCCAGGGATGAGAGAAATAAAGTTGGAAAGATACCTCTTTTTTTGGTGAGGGAGGAAATGATTGCATGGAGATAGTGGATTGTGTGGGAGATATGCATATTGCTAATTAAACATTGAGATAGTCTTGCTTCCAGCCCAACATTTAGATTTTTTTTTCTCATTTGGAGAAGGGATGGATATATTTTTATATTGGATTTGTCTTTTCTTGACGGCTGCATGGAGGACAGCTATATGCAAATCCACAATTTGCACAGGCTGCAGCCCATTTGGCGACACCTACACATACCCTCAAAAACAACATCGACAGGCTCACTAGAAGATGCTTCATACCTACAGAATAGGTACACACACAGTTAAACTGCCCACAACGGTCGCTTGAGGAATTAGGCCTCAGTCACATTCTGTTCCAATCCGAGGCCTCAATCATCAGACTACTAGAGATAAACACAGAGCTCTGAGAATATCGCGGCTCACTGGATAAAGAAGAAGCAACAATTCAATTAGCCGATTGTGGACGAGGAGCACTTCAACTGCAGAATTATGTAATAAATCGGTTATTACTGTTATCTAATACTTTTATCTTAAACGAAGAAAGGAAATCTATGAATAGCTTCACAATGCTCGGCTGGTGATATGTGGAAACCAATTATCTAGTTGTCTAGTAATTATCTAGTTACTGCATCTAGTTTCTGCACAATCAGCCACATTATGAACCTGCAGATTGAGCGTTGGGTTGGGGGTTAGGGTAAGGGCTGGGGAGCGAAACGGGTGACACTGAAAGTTGAAATGACCCGTCAGCTTTTCACTCAGGTTTACCTGAATTTAGCAAATAATTTAGCTTTCATTAACTTTTTGAATATCAAATCTTGTATTTACTATTCTCTTAATTTAAATTGTATACAGTATTATAGGGTTTGGTATTTAGAGTGAATTCCTGTGTTGCGGTATATTGCAACATTTTATGGAATTATCATTATGTGTATGTATCTCTTCAAAATAATTGTTTCAACTGGTTTACAGTTATTTTAAAAGTAAATAACTAATAACATATAAGTTAGTCAGACAGGTTTGCATTTACCTGGCAAACATAAGCTATTATTGGATAATTACCACTGGTAATAAGTAGCCCAGGTTAATACAGAAACTACGGCTTAAATACTTATTATACGGTTATATATGTTAATTATAGTATTTTATTGAGTTATTACCAATGGTGATGAATTGGTAAAGGCAGAATTAATTTTAATATGTATTATTAATGTTATTAAAAATATTTAAAAGAATCAGTATAGAAGGAACACATATGAAGAAATCTCTAAAATACTTACGTTTGTTATCTTTTGTGCACGATTTGAGATGTATCGCCATAGAGCGTTGATGAGATCGTTAAAATCAGCCGCCTTCACAAAATCAGAGTCAACGATTTTGTATAACGCAGAAGTTTAGGGGCATTTCGGGGACATACTCTCGGGAGTGACTTCAAAGACCTATTTTATTATATTTTTTACAGTGTAGCAGTGACTCATGGTCATGGTAGCGCAAACAGTTACACACACACGGACCCGGAGACACAGTTTGATATTACATTATCTGTGAAATCTATTCTCCGTGGGGGCGGTCCTTGATGATAATGGGCCATAAAACAAACAATGATTTAATCACTTTCATGCTGCTCCAAGGACAAAAGAGAGGAAAAGCAAGCAGTGCCTGTGCAAAGCGCGTCCACGATCCACAGCAAGCTCCATCCTAATGTGAGATCTGTAGGTGTTCATGAACGCATTTATATCAGAAATCCTCCTGAAACCTTTCCAACTAAATACTTGTGCAGCGTGTGCGTGTGCGTGTGTTTGTCTATCCAGAGTTTTAACACTGTAGCGATTATCCTTGAGAGGATTTTAATTGTAGGGTATTAAGTATTTGTTTTAACGGTCATACCCTGGTATGCGTGCTTTGGCGCGGTTATGCATGTCAGCGTGGAAGTGTGATTAAGGAACGTGATACAGTGAGGGAGGAAGACTGTACAGATGTTCAATAAACGGGCCGGAACAGAGACGACATCACTCACACACATATACACACACATACACGAACACCCACACACATACACACACACACACTTACAAACACACACACATATAAACACACACTCACACAAACAGAACCATATTCAGACACATACACGTACACACTCGTACACACATACTCACACACATATATACACACCATATATATGGTGGTACAAGCAACCCCCTTGATTTAACTCCTTACGTTCAATTTGACTTTACTTAGTGATTACTTAGCGTGTAAAATAGGAAGCAAAATATGCAATTCCCCCTTCACCAACTCTGAATATGTCGTCCACTTATCTGAAGGTCGGTGGTTCGATCCCTGGCCTCTACGGTCGAAGTATCCTCGAGTGAGATACCGAACCCCAAGCTGCTCCCAATGGCTGGTCCATTGGCGTGAATGGTTACCGCTCTTGATGAGCGTGTGAGTGAATGAGTGAATGCTGAACTGTGTTGTAAATCGTTTTGGGTAAAGCAGACTATAAATGCGGTCCATTTACAATTCATCATTTGAAGCCTGTACATCAGCATAGCAAACAAGACGGGGCCCAGCGCCGATCTTTGGTGCAGTCCCACCTCCACCTCGAACCCATCTGTGACTCCTACTGCACACCTCACTGCTGTCATGCTGCCCCCCACACATACCCTGTACCACTCTAACATACTTCTTTGTCACTCCAGACTTCCTCACGCAATCCCACAATTCCTCCCTCCGCATTCAGTCGTACGCTTTCTCTAACTCCACAAAGACACAGTGAAACTCCTTCTGACCTCGTCTAAGTACTTTCAAAGCAGAAAGTACAAGAAGTTGGGCCTTTTGCTATTAAGAAACTTTAATAGTTTATTGTTTTTGACGTTATAATAAGAATCTTTTGCTCTATTTGTGAGAGGGATTTGCGTCACATGGGGGTTTCTGGGCCACAACTCAAAAGCTGTTCAATTCCATTTTTACTTTGTCAAATTCTTCCGTGTTTCCTCGAGGAAGTGTACCCATAGTGAGGGAGTTATTTAAATAATGTTTGACTTTTTAGTAATATCTTAGTAATACCATAGTAATAACACAACATGTGGTCTCTATTGTTCTTGGATTGATTACAAATTGACCATTCAGTCTTCTCAAGTGTTTCTTTCATGCATCAGATGGTTTTTGCAACTAAATCTGGTGCACGGTTTTACAAACTGAGTACAGGCCAATCAAGGTAGCGCAACTAAATACAAGTGATGAATATGAAATGAATAAATGCTGTTACTGACCCAAAAAAAGCTCATTCTTTCACCCTTTCGGTTACAGGTGGTGTCTGCATCGCCCAGTCGCTGAAGATCCCAAGGGAGCCCAGATCTGGGGAGTTTGACAAGATCATCAGACGCCTGCTGGAGACCTCCAATGCAAGGGCCATCATCATGTTCGCTAATGAGGATGACATCCGGTATGTGCCAGACAACGAAACCAACGCAATGCCACTACTGCGACTCGGAATGTTTCTGCTGCTATTTTACCTTGTCAGTGACATTGTCTGGGGCATTTTTAGGCTTATATCATAGTCATGCCTTAGATGTATTAATAGACCACCCTAATGAAAGGTTCACGAATGGTTTATAACTAGTTCATTAAGAAAGTTGCAAACACTTTATTAATAACCTCCGGTAACTAAATATCTTGTAAAGGCATCATTGACTTGTTGTTTGCCGAATCTTGTACCTTTTGATTATTAAAACAAACATTTATCATGGGCTTATAATAGTTTTTAATGAATTTATTACCTAATTAATCATATTATCATAGACCATTCATAAATCCTTATTGTAAAGTGTAACCATAATCACTAATGATGAACATCTGAGGTAAAACAACAAAAGTCTAATCACCTGGTAGGAGCTGTTAAACGATCCAATTCTACTTCCCTTTGTGTTCAGAGAAATGTATGAATTATCTTTTATAGTTTAGTTTTCCACCTTAAGCGGTTACAGTTGGAACGACTATGAATATGCATAGAAGTACACACACCTGTTATACATTATAATTATCGCCGTTGTGTCTGTGGATCCCTAGTTTTCAGGCGATAACTCAAACTATCTCAATCATTACATTTAAATTTTACACTTTCATAGACCTGAGTGCTAGAAAGAACTGGATTGATGTTAGGAAAGGTCAGTTGCATATTTTTAAACCATGGGGGTACTTTATGTTCAAAAGTTTTTGGGCGACAATTTTTTAACCGTTTCGATGATTTAGTCCAGGTTTGGTGCATATCAATCAATCCGAGGATCACGCCCACCCCTTGGGGTCATTACCCAGATTTTATTTAGGTCGCGATGGTTTGTCATTTAAAAATGTGCGTCCCCAGAGAAAAAGTGTAGGAACCACCGGTACAGTTCATATTCTCATAAACCAATGGAAGCTTCTTTTATGGGAACCACGGCTTTCCTGGCTACAGTTTCTAAATCGTAGCTAGGATTTAGCCCGAATTTACCTCATATGCAATGTTTCAAGGAGGTCTAAGTTGTCATTTTTGATTGTATTTCTTCATATTTCACTCACTAGAAGGAGCTTTTTTTATTATTTGGCAAAATATCCACGGTTTTTCCTTAAACATATTTATAGCAGACAAGTAAATTAGGCAGAGAATGACCTCGTCCCATTTGACACGATATTGATATTCCCCTCACGTCATGTAAAATATGTTGAGGTTGTTTCATTTTTACATTGTACGGAGACATCTAATACTGTAAAAACTGTAAATAAGGCAAAACTGTTTTCCTCTTTTTTTCCCTTCTGACAGACGAGTTCTGGACGCAGCTAAAAGGAATAACCAGACCGGCCACTTCCTGTGGGTGGGCTCAGACAGCTGGGGGGCCAAAATATCTCCTGTGATTGGCCAGGAGAGAGTGGCAGAGGGAGCCATCACGATCCTCCCCAAACGAGCTTCTGTGGACGGTGAGAGTTTGTGTTTGAGCAAATTGAGAAACACTTGCTTGACATCATGTTCTCACTTAATGACATACGGTGGATAACTAACTTTTTTTTAAATGCCATGGACTTCTTTTTGTACAGCGACTCGTTGCACACACACCTGGTTGCGTGACAAATGAAAGAGCCGGATGAGAAAGTGTGTGTGCGTGTGTGTTGTGTGTGTGTGTTGGAAGCTTAATAGATCAAATTAAAGACACAAGAGGCAGACCAGAAAGAGAAAGTGAAATACACTCATGTCCCCTTACTCTTCCCAGCAGGTAACAAGTTTTTGCCATTAAAGCAGGCAGGATATCCTCATTTGCTCCTTGTCAGAGCTCCCAGTGGGATAATTGTCTCCTGGAGGGACATAAAGACAGGAAATGAACCTGAAGCCAGGGAGAGAGAGACTATGCGGAGGTTTGAACATATAAAAGTCAGGTTCGGCTGGTTGTTAGGGTTGGTGGGCTCTGCAGAATACCTCTTCAGTCTATTATGCATTGAAATTCCAGATTGAGTTTTTTTCAATACTTTAAGGAGTAGTGCAATATTGCAGAATTGCTTTTTTTGACATCAGGTGCACGACAAATGGAGAAAGTACACCGTTGATTAATTATCGCTCCGAAAAGTCAGGGATATTATCGAATTGTCGCCACATTTGCAGAACCTGAAAAAAACCCGACTATTTCTTAGATCACACAAATTTTATACCCACGTAGACCTTAGTGTGAGGAAGAACTGGATTGTTTTTGGGAACGTTTAGTGGTAAAGTTCCGACGCTATGGTGAGCTTTATCTTTATGAAAAACACTGTTTTTACTTCCAAAACACACGTCAAATGTAATACAAATTTGGTTAAACGTAATAAATAACATTTTTTTCGGAAATGAATATCTAACCGTTCTTCAGACTGAATCTAAATTTGGTGCATAAGAAATGTCTTGAGGCGATTTGCATTCTGTATATGCAGTTTTATTCCAATAGTTCATATTTTACTCTCAGGAGGGAACATGAAATACATTCCTTGTTTTTTGGATATGAATTCCTAACGATTTGTCTTATTTGGTCCAGATTCGGTCCATATGAATGTACTTGTAGGTTTCTATCTTGCATGCGTCATATTTTACTCCAATACTTCACATTTGACTCTAAAGGGAGAATGTAGTTCAGACATGACTTACTAACCATTTAACCCACATCTGTGCATATGAACAGTGTCAAATAAATTTACCTTCTATATTATATTTTACTCTAATACTTCTTTTTTTGTTTAAATGCTCTCTCGTTTTTGTCTTTTTATAATTTGTTTATTATTTATAGCATTCTATCTCCTCCATTTCTTATTTTAACTGTCTAATTTTATTGTATTTATTGGCTTCTTACAACCTTCTTTGGAATTCATGTTGAACTATGTTTTAACATGGTTTTTGTTTTTTTCCCTATTTATATATCTATAAATAGATATATATACATCTATTTTTTTTTAATCTTCATTTGAACTGATTTGTAAAGCACGTCTGGCTGCAGTTTTGTATGCAGCCAAAATTATTATAATTATTTATTTATCTATTTTATTCTATTTTCATTATTATTATATTATATTATTTCAAATTATTATTTTTTTCTTTGTATTTTTTTTAATTTCTTTTATCATTATTATTATTGTTCCTTAAAGGGTCAAACTAATTTTTTAAACAAACAATAAAAATATTGGAACAATAGATTAGATAACCCTTAACGACGGCACTCATGCTTTCACGAATGCTTTGATCACATCACTTCCTGTTTGGCTACACAGGAAGTGATGCCGGTTTTTTCCCAGGAGTCTAAGTATCATTTTTATACACACAGGGCAAGTTTACCTGACAGCAGAGATTCAGCAAGGCTGCTCTGTTTTCAGCTTTTACAGCGAGCCGGGATTTGCACCGGCAGTCCAGAACTGTCTGATATTATTGTATTTCCTGAGACTAGGGTCCCACGGGTGCTGGAAATGACAGCTTATTTTCATTAGGGAAGCGTAATACCTCTTTGAAATCTTGTCGGGGCCGGCCCGAGGTCCAGAAGAGCAAAGAATAACAAGCTCCTGATAATTCGAAGAAGGTTATGAAGCAAGGACATCTTCTCAAATTTAAAAGAAATTTTTTTTTTTGTTTCCCCCAATTAATTTTGGTAAGACTTTAACGTTTCTACTATCTCTCGCCCGTCTCTTCATCTCAGCCTGCCCGTCTCTGACAGGCATTTACATTCTGGAGGGGAGGAGGAACGTTTTCTTCCTTTCTTCCTTCCTTCTCCACTACTCTCTGCTTATTAAATTGGACAACTTAGCCAGTGAGAGAGTATTTTAAAAGTGTTTCCTCGTTGCTCTGGGCTTCAGTATTTGACAGGAACCCCTAAACCACGCAGCTCCTCCGTGTGCCCTGTCAGTCATGCTTCAGATTTCTCAGCTATTCATAACATACACCTTTTGTTTTGAGTCCAAACATATCACACTACAAACATCTCCTTTTTAAATACTTACGCTGCCTCCACTGTTGTTGCTACTCTCTAAAAAAAATTTGTAAAATCAGATGCAAAAAAAATTCTTTATTGTCTATACCCATGATCTTTATTCAAAGCATTAAAAAATATGTATAACCTTGTATCCAAGTAACACAATAAAAAAAAAGTATACAATACATATATATAATACACCTAAAGGTCATAGGTCAGTTTAATCTTGGAGTCAGAAAGCCTCCCTAGCCCCCATTAGATGTTGCCGACACCAACACCAGGTGTTCGGGAGGGCAGCAAGAAAAGAAAAAAACACTCTGCTGTCATCCACACACAAGATAACGATCCTACAGTTTGACAGACAACACCGGGACTTTCACTGGAATAAGGTCAGAGGTCAGATGAGACCAAAGAAACGCTTTTTGGCAACAGACATCAAAGATGATTGTGGTATATCAAGAAAGGAAGCCATAGAGAAAAGCACCCATACCCACTGTGAAGTCTGGTGGCGGATCGCTGATTATTGCCGCTGTTTTTATTCCAAAAACCCTGGATATCTTGTTAAAAGACATGGTTCCATGGACTCCATCAAACACCAGCAGATACTGGATCAGGTCAGGAAACTTAAAGGGGGCCGTGGTTGGATCTTCCAGCTGTTGATCTGAAGAACACCTCTAATCAACCCAAGAATGGTTCAGAGATCAGAAAATAAGGGTTTTTGCCATGAACATCCCAGTCACCTGACCCAAACCCCACAGCACATCTGTGGGATGTTCTCCACAAGCGTGGACCTCAGAACCTGAAGGAGTTGGAGAGTTTCTGTCTGGAGGAATGGTCTCAGATCTTCTCCATGTGTTCTCAGACCTCATCACAGACAGACAGACAGAAGGAGAATCGAGGCTGTTACTTTTGTTTTTGAGTTAGACGCTAGATTTTTGTGAATAATTTAAAGGATTGACAATAAAGACACTTTTCGCATCTCATTTTGTTCTTTCTTTATTGCCGGTGTCAATTATTCTGGACGGCCGGCGCTGTACGGACTTGAGTGGGATTGACGCAGTCATGATGCTAATTCAATACTTTTGTTTGGACTATAGAGGAATAATATTTCTTTGCTTTGTCATTTATTTTTTTCTTCATTACAGCTTTTGATCGGTATTTCCGGAGCCGCTCGCTGTCCAACAACAGGAGAAATGTTTGGTTTGCCGAATTCTGGGAGGAGAACTTCAACTGTAAGCTTGGGATGCACGGTAAACGGCCCGGTAGCCTGAAGAAATGCACCGGTAAGATTCAACCACTCTCTGGGTCTGAGATTCTTTTGGAAAAAAATCAGTTGTGAATAATTCCTGAAATAATTGTCTTATTTTATATCCCATCTTATTGCTCTGACTTAACCGATCGCTGGTTATGATGCTGACGCTCCTCAATAACTTTGAATTATTAATAATGGTGGCTATGATGACAATATTGAGAAATGATCATCATTTTCGGGCTTGTTTATTTGTTTATTCCTCTTGTTTTATATTTGTGGTTTAAAGTCCTGCTCAACTGTTTCGTCAATCTCATTTTGAGTCACTATTTCTTATTGAAAAATGTAACTTAACCTGTTTATAATATGACCAGGTGGCAGCATGTATATGCTAAAGAGCAAGGGTCCAATGACGGAGCCCTGGGGGACACCGATGATGGGGGTTAATGAATGGTTATTGATAAAGTCCTATTCGAAAAGTAGGATTTTTTTTTGGCACATTTTAGCATGTGAGGACCTACTTAATATAATTATGTAACATATTTCAACCAAAAAAAGTCCAATTAAGGTTTAAATAGTTTTCTAAAAACACGCTTTACCAAAACACTAGAGAGATTTCCCTTTATAATGACGCTAGTAACGGTAAACTAATAAAAATTAAAATGGACTGTTTTCCATGAATTACAAAATATCTGTTACACTCTTTGAAAATAATATATGAATATTATATACCGTATTATATAATACAAATAGTTTTTTATTTAATTCATAAGTATGATTTTTGGTCTTATGGTCTAAAAAAACATGCTTGACCAAACAATGACAATGGTAAATTCAAAAGAAGGACTTTATGTTTAACTACGAGATCAATCATTAATAATTATAGCAGAAAATAATACAATTAAATTTTTTGAATTGAAGCATTAAGGGGAAGATACCCCCCGTCTAAGTATGACTGTTTTTTATTATTTCATATTTCTGCCTCCTGTCTATAGTCAATTAAACCCATTGCCTTAATATCATTCATTATTACTGTTTTTTGTTCAAATCTATTGTCTATTTCAACCAACCACTTTGCACCCACAGTCTTAATATTATTGTTTATTATTGGTTCAGTCCCACTGTTTTTGCACACTGCCAATAAAGTTAAATGAGAAATAATAGTAATAATAATAACTTTATTACAATAATTTGATGATAAAAAGTAAAAAATCCCCCAAAGTCTAAAAAGGTTTGTAAATGTGTTGGCGATATATTACAGCCATTTTTATTCCGTGTTCGTGTTTAATTGGACTGACATTACTTGGTAGATATATTCCTATTATTCTGATGTTATGCAAACTTTTTTTTTGTCTGTTGATCAGGGGGTCCAAAAATAACACCAAACAGGCATAAGTGCTGAAAAAAGTCTCCGAAAAAAGTTTTGTTTGATGCAAAACATCTAAAATGATCGTTCCTTTTCTCGCCTTTAACAATCTCCATCGATATTTTAGAACTGAGCATGCCGGCTCTCTCTGCTGTTGATTTGTCAACAGGGGCAAACATAAAGCTTTAATTACCGCCTATATAGCAGCGAGTAGCTCAGCCTCTAATAAGCACCCTTAATGCGCTCTGGCTGCTCGGCTCCGAGGAGTAACGCAGCTCCAAAAGAAGAATGGCTGGTCTTCTCAAAGCTTGAATGGAAATTAAATAACTGTAGCGGTCCGTGTGCATAAATACGGTCATTTTTAAACTCTTCCATGTGGATGCACGTAGATGGTGTCTGTGTTTCTGTTTATGCTTTAATAAGCACTTCCTGTTGTCGCCGTTTCTGATCGTGGAACATGCGGTCTGACCTGCATTTCGCTGCCCTATCGAAATGGCAGCGGCTTGTTATTTTACACAAGGCCAAGCGCTGATGCTGATGCGTAACCCGCGTCTCCTGTGCTGCGTGTGCATGATCTGGATTGGCCTCTGTCGGCACTTTCACAGAACCTGCAGCTGACCCGGTATCTCCATAAAAAAACTAAAACAAAAATGGCACCTTGACAGCAGGGTTTAGGGATGCTAATGGACGTTCATGATTTTTTTGTCATGTCTGATGACTCTGCCCTCCTGTGATCGAGTCTGTTCCTGTGCATGAGTGACATAGTGTATAATCCCTGACTGACCTTACGGGTCATTACGTCTGTAAGGTTGGTGACGCCCATTGACCCGTCGATAACTGGCTGTTGCTTCTGTGGGCACCAGCAGAGTCGAGGGGCGCCGTCGTCGGGCGACAGAGTCCGTTAATCCCAAATGTTGGAGATCATAACCGACAAATAAATGACACTGAGGCCCAATCAGATGCCTGCTGCTCAGGAGGATGTGGGAAAGAAAAAAGGTGTAATTATCGCCGGTCCCTGAGAGCCAGCGAGTCTGGAGGAGGATGGAGAGATAGTGTCAACATACGCAAATGAGAGAATGAACGTGAAGAGTGATGGAAAGTGATTTTGAGATGCAAACAGAGACAACGATTTGGATAGTGAAATTCATGTATAATGGAGTAAAAACAACACATGAGAGGAAATAAAACAACTACGAGACATTTCCAGATGGAGATCAGGAGACGGAAATGTGTGAAATTGAGAAACGGCCCAGTCCTTCACCACCCCTACGGAAAGAGGTTTGAGTGATCCAATGGGTCTTGGTGGTCGTGGTCGTGCAATCGGACCAAATCGGACCAACGGTTAGGAAGCTATATCCAAAAAAGTGTTTTTCATAAAAAACGGCTCCCCTAGTGAGTAAGTATGACACTTACTAGATAGATCTCATCAAGTAAATGCATTTGCACTAAATTTGGACTAAATCAAACCAAAGCTTGAGAAATTATGGCACAAAAACTTTTGGACACTAAGCTCCTCCTAGTGGTGGAAATATACAACTTACTTTTCCCAAATTCAATCCAGTTCTTCCTCCCACTAAGATCTATGGAGCTATAAAATCACAAGACTATCCATGAAATGGCATTAACTCGATAAACTTTTGTCGTAAAACTACAGTCGCTATTATGTAGAAAATATTGAAGACTAAACTCCCAAAGCAGATTCCGATTATTCATTCTAGCAAAAGTAAACACTATAATTTAAAACTCCATTACAAGCACAAATTGTATATTGGTTTGTGTTTCAACCAACCCTGCGAGTGTCTCGGGGAAAGAGAACCATCATGCGGCGTGGTGTTTCCGGCTTGCGTTATCCTCTATTGTTGAGAGTAAACAGTCACAAAATGATAAGTAATGAAATTGTATAGTGTGAGGTACAGCGTTCATAGTGTAAAAAGGGCTGCAGGTGGCAATAAATCATCAACAACGCAATAATAATACACATCATGACCCACTAAAAACTCGCTGTGCCTGCAGCTGAAAGGGAAGAAGAAGAAAGAATTGAACATCTCTTCCTGAATTAAAGTCCAGCAGCCACCCAAAAAAATCGAAGTCTTACCCCCCAAGACCAGCATGAGCCCTCTCCATTTTTAACATGGTGAAGTGTTTTGATTTTTTTTAAAACAATCCTGGAAGTGCTGCACAGATTTTGATTCCGCAGAACCTTTAAATTCTTATTTATGCCTCAGTGACACCCAATAATGACTTCTATAGCTTATTATAGTGGTATTAGTATATTAGGCCAAAAAAACAAAACAAAAAAACTTGAATTCTACTTAATTTATTGATGAAAGCACTGTAAATAATCAAAATACCCCCAACACAACTGAAGTGTTTCCAGAGGAAATTCAATAGTGATGCCCACTTCAGATCTTGCGGACTTACGCTACTGTAGTTGTGTCGAGAAATAAACTAAAATGAATCAATGTCAGGAAATACACCAAAAAAAATTAAGATTTTAGTTGAATGTGTGCATCACTTTAACATATTTTGCTGTGTGTTTTTATTGATGTATTGTGGTATTTTCACCATGTTTTTCCAGTAGGCTGATGGGTAGTCATTTGGTATTTGCACCACATTTTCCTCATGTGTCTTGTTGTGGTATTTGCGGCCTGTTTTCCGCGTGAGTTGTATTGGGGTATTTGCAGTATGTTTTCCTCATGAGTTTTGTTGTGGTATTTGCAGTGTTTCCCTAGTGGGTTGTATTGTGGTGTTTGCAGCGTGTTTTCCTGATGGGTTATATTTTGGTATTTACAGCAGGTTTTCCTTTAGAGCCAACCCCCCCTCACCGGTTGTGAGTCCTGAACTCTCGTCTGGTTTGGTCTGACGCTGAATGTCGGCATCAGTGTCTGAAAAGTCTTCAGCTGAGAATACTTTTGTCCATGTGCAGCTCATGTTTTTGTTTCAGTCCTCACCTGAAAGTGTTTCCATAAACCTGGTTGTTGTGTTGAGGTAAAAACAAACAAAAATCTAGTTACCTGGAAGATTATTCACATCCTCCGCGCTCGGACGCACTGATGTGGTTGTTAATGTCTTTTTCTCTGTTTTCTGTGATTTTTCCCTTTTTTAGAGAAATGATTACTTATAGTACCGCCGTTGCAAAACATCTATTCTCCCCTGGAATAAATTAATTTTAATAATTTACTTACAGTACGGTCTACTTTCAGCATTCATCAATTCATGAAGGGTGCAGTAACCACAAAATAAAAGGACAAATCCAAGGCACTCAGATTTCAGATTGTAGAAAAAAAAAGCCTCTTTTTTTTTTCCACCCCTCAAGCATGGCAAACTCAGAGAGTGAAATAAAATCTCTCGTGTTGAAAGCGTGCTGTCAGGTAAAACTGAGGTTAGAGGGGGGAAGCTCAGTGAAGCAAACACCAGATCACAGATGAGCCTAGACGCACACTTACATGCTCACAAACTCTGACGTACCCGCTGGCTACAGATACCATCATGGATGGGAGCACAAGCTCCCGTTAATTAACCTGATACCCTGACACTAGATGCTGCATCCCAACGGCCTTGTTTCTGCCAAGATGCAGGTGTGAAAACACTGAGTGACGCAATGAGACGCAAAAAAACCCAGGAGTCTCCATTGTCTATACCCGCCATCTTTAAATCAAGTACTATAAAACAGATATGACGCTAAAAGGTAACTGAAGCAGATTTCCAGTCAGTCTCATGTCAGTTTGATAATTTAAGAATTTTTAAGACAAAGGAGATGTTAAAAAACAGGGTGGAAGAGAACGTGTCTGCAAACTGACCCCACACACTGTGAGGAGGATGGTCCGACCGGCAAAATATTTTCCAAGGATTACAGCTAGAGAGGTCAAGGGTCAAATTAATGTTGGGGTTCAGAAAGTCTCCCTTACCCCCATCAGATGGCGCTGACACCAACACAAGGTGTTTGTGAGGGTAGCAAAAGAAAAGCGTCTGATGTCTGATGGAGTTTCGGTATGGAGGAATGCTCTCAGATCTTCACACACAGCCCTATTTGTGAAAGAAGCTAAATATTGTTTTACGGTTTGAATTGAGAAGGGTGGATGAGTTGCTAACTCAAGCGAAGTAGGTTCAGTATCTTGAGCTTCTGTTCACTCGCAGTGAAACGATGGACCATCCTGCATAAATGTGGACGTTGTCAGTCCGTCACGGTGAAGAGAGGCTCAGCCGTAAGACAAAGCTCTCAATTTAAAAGTCAATCTTTGGTCCAACTGTCATGTGTGTGTCTTGAGTTCTGGGTGATGCCTGAAAGGATGACATTCTCGTTACAAGGTGCGTTCTCTTTGGGGTCGGAGGGTGAGGAGCTCGGACATCACGAGGAGATTTGTAGTCGAGTCTCTTCTCCGTAGAATCGAAAAATGAACCAGAAAATGGAAGGATAGAATACTTGTCTAATCGCAAAGTCTCCTCTGAGAGCCTTAAAACTGGTCAAAACTGTCCATCGCTCATTAGAGGCAATGAAAACTCATTTATGTGTGAAAGAATGACTTAAGATGAATATTTTAGTCTCTTTGTTGACCTTACTTTAATCTCTATCATCATCTGAGGGTTCCTTGTTAATGTTCAAATCTAGCTCAAGGTTAGCTGGACCCTTTTTAGACCAAATTGTAAGACTGATTTTTACGAAAATAAAGGCTATAATTTAGCGTTTTTGAACTTACTCGTCCGACCTGAACTATGAGACATGATTCTCAGGAGATACAGCTCCGGCTATTCTTAGACATAAAAGAGATCAAGGTGAGGCAAAATGTCTATAAAACTAAGCCTATGCTGTCGTCCCTGACAGCAAGAGTACATCACTTCAAAGTCACCTATCCCCTGCGTTGTACAAGCAATCCCCTTGATTGATCTACATATGCAAAAAACACTAGTGAGTCAAATATGAACAATTTCAATAGAATATGACAAATCCAAGTTAGAACTCCTTCAGGCGGTTCATATTAACCAAATTTGGACAATTTGAACCAAAGTTTGACCAACGGTGAGGAAGTTGTCCTAGAGTGGTTTTGTGTTTTGGGTAAAATATGACACATGTATGATAGATCTCTATTCATATGCAACAAATTTGGACTAAATAGGACCAACGCGTGGGAAATTATAAATAATGCTGCGCCTAGTGGTCGGAAAACGGAACTGATCCTTTCCAAAATCCATTTTTTCCGTCGCTAAGGTCTAGAGGGGTAAACGTTTTATAGATGAGCCATTAAATCGTTTTTGAATTCTCCCATTAACACAAAGAATCCCCAACTTTTTTCGGGGTTATAGTAAAGAAGATTGAAATCTAAAACCCGGATCAGTGTCAGCTGTTATTGGCTTTGTGCTCTGTAACTCCCCACACCTTCCAGGTAACAGACATCGTTGTAAATAATCCCATCATGCTCCGGATTCATTGCTCTTCGTAGAAAATCCTTTATGACGTCCTCATTCTGAGCGACTGGCTTTTCCCAGCTCTGGTCTGGACACAAACACACCAGGGCATGACCCAGGTACACAAACACACACACATTTTGTTTTCACACACACCTGGGCCCGTCATTGGATCCATCCCAGCAGTGAGCAGCATCTGTTGTGACAGCAGCTATAAGCCTCAGGTACACATAAAGGAAATAAAATGCTGTCTTTGCACGACATGAGGTTGCTGCTCTGTTGGCTCTTCCTCTCTTTTCATTCCTCCTCGTTGGGTTTGCTTCATTCTCCAGCGAGGCACACCGATGTCTTAGTTTGTGATACCTCGTGTTGCCGTTTGTGATCTTACTTTGCTGACTGTCAATCTTTACTCAACCTCCTGTCTCTGTCTGACTTCCTCCCCTCACCTCTTTATTTATCTGGCATTTCCTCCCCCTCCGTCACATTCTGTTTTTAGGGGCCTTACTGGCGTGAAAATCAGCAAAAATTGTAGGAAGAAATCAAACTGGATCTGAAATGTTCTGAACAAAATAAATATAAATAAAAGCATAAATATTTATTAAATTGTTGATAAAGCTTCATATTCTGTCCTCCTTCATAGAAACAAAAATCTCTGTAGTAATTTAAGTCAAATTTATAAAAATAATAATTCTGAAACGTACTCAGAATTGTCCATGAGTCATTAAATTGAATTAAAAAATAAACTGAATAGTATGGGATGATATCAAATTTTAATTGCCCTCACCGCTGTGGATCCTTCGCGATACCGCGAAAAACTCAAAGTCCATTTCATGGATCATTTGGAAGTTTTTCAAGCCCCGCCCCCTCATCATATGAATTGACAGAAGGAAATCTGTCTTGTATCATTACTGAGCTCTGAAAAAGCAGTTAACCTGTTTTATTTATCGTCATTATTGAGTCACTATGGGATCCAATTCTTAGAGCAGACTTCCGACTTAACTAGAAATACTTAAGGTTAAGTTATTACTCTAAAACTGTATTTCTCCGGACACAACAACCCAATCTCCTTTAGTTGATTCATATGCACCAAATTTGGACTAATTTGGATCAACAATTAGGAAGTTATATCCGAAAAACAGAGTTCTTCCTGAAAAGCTCCCATTTGGACAAAATTTAACCAATGGTCGCAGAATTGTGTTCCGAAAATGTTTGGAGTTCCACCAAGTGTAAGAAATATATACAACCGACCAATCCACGAAGGATCTTCGGCGGCGGTGGTGATAACGTAATATCCCCGGCTTTTCAGGGATATAATCACCATCACCAGCAGAAGGTTCATTCACAGTTCAACACTCAATAACTAGATTTATCAGGAGACGAATAAAGTTTGACATTCGTCATGCGGAGCAAACAATGGCCTTGATCTCAACGATGACAGCTAATGACAAACTTCCCCTCAACTTTGTTGAAGACGAAGGTTTCCCAGAGTTTAAAGCACCATTTAGACAAAACATTTTCCACAAAGCTGAAGCAACTCTACGTTTAAAACTCCAAACTTTCTGAGCGAGTGCTGGAAAATCGGGCTCCCATCAAAGATTCATGGACGGACTCAGATCTGAATCAAATGTGATAATCATCTGTTACGCAACTGGAAAAATGGCCTGTTGTTCTTTAGATGAAACGAATGCCAGAGCGGCGAAACTTGTTTCAACAACTGCTGCACACACGTGAAATAATCGACCTCCTTGGGCACTTTGTATAACTCGTTCCCTCTCAGCCACTTATTATTAATCCCATTGATGAATACATTTATGATTAGCCCTTGGCCACAAAAACTAATAATCCCTATCATCTTGTTAAATTTGACTGCAAATAGAAGTCCTTAACAAATTAAGCTTTTTTACGCAAGCGCTTACGCTTAAAGTTGACGAGTGGAGTTATGATGCGTTATAAAGCGTCCTCTAGAATTATTACCCTTAAAAAAAATGAGGGAAATTGGTTGCAAAAACATATTTATTGTCTGTACTCCTGGTTTTTCTATTCAAATAATTCATTTAAAGAAACGTTAAGCACTCAGCTACATTGTTATTGGATGGATTCTAGTGTTGCATGCAGGGATTAAAGGGTCCATTACATGCAGTCGGAGGTTTTTTCCACATGCTACATACAGGAAACATACTGTAGACATGCAGACGCGGATGCAAGAAACAACCGACCAATGCCGGATCACTTTATTTTGAACATTAAAGGCCGATCAATGCAAGGGGAAATTCAATGCTTCATTAAGAGAATCACAAAATACCTATCCAGTATTTATGATTCTGTTCCCTACTGAGTGTAATATGTGTGAGAATCCCAAGATAAAATAATTGTTTGAGCTCTCTGCTAAGCTTTTCCTGATTAGCGAGATTAGCATGAGCCTGTAAATTTCTTTGTTGCTGCCTAATGAAGGCTGTTCAGTAACTTCCTGCCTTCTTATTTAGCAAATACACAGAAGCTTATCAAATACTTACACTCACCACACACGCTCCTTCATGAGGCTTACGTTTCCACTGTTCAATCTAAAATATTCATGATTGTACAGTGTTATTAGTGAGGAAATGATCTTCCCGAGGCTTCAGGGCGATAACCGTTTCTCTTGAACACGAGGAAGCTTTTCTTACCGAGTAAACTCGTCATGGGCTTCACCAACGTGTGCATCAATCTGTTCATGTGAGATCAAGCTGTTATTTAGTAACTTAGTTTATTCAGACATCCCTCAGGAAAATGATTGTGACCTTCTCGCACTCAGCCTCTGTTTGGACGCTGTTACATAGACGATTATTGGGGATCACGGTTAGATTTAGTGTTAATGAGGAAAATACATTTCATTATTGGATTATTATCACACTCTCTACATCAAGGGTTAATGGACTTAGCTATAAGGGGGTCACATTATTACTCTGTCGTTAATGATGTCGGTATTTTCGAGAATTTTCCATCTCCTGCCTTAATTTCTTTAACATTTACATTAAAATGGCTTTAAGGAGGTGTCGGGACTGCACCAAGGATTGGCTCTAAACCCCTTCTTGTTTGCAATGGTGATGGACAGGCTGACAGATGAGGTCAGATTGAGATGGTTTGGACCCGTTTAAAGGAGGGATAGTAGATATATTGGTAGAAGGATGCTGGAGAAGAAGCTGTCAGGCAGGATAAAAACCAAGGTGGAAGTGTCTGGATGTGGTGAAGGAGGACATGCAGTTGGTTGATTTGACAGAGGAAGGGTTAGGGCAGAAAACAGGTCAAGATGGAAACAAATGTGGGGAGCCATAAAGGGAACAGCTGGAGGACGAATTGTTTGGTGTGAATTAAAGTGAAGTTTTGTGTCATAATATACCCAATCATCAAAATTCATAAATATATGAATAAATAGAAATACTGGATTAGTGTGATCATAACCATTCTTGGTTTGTTTTTTGAATTAAGCTAATCAATTTGTTGTATTTTTAAGGGCCAATCTCTGTTTACGTCACATAAAAAAAACTATAAGCAAGTAAAGGTGTACACAAAATTTTATAAAAGGTCTATATCATTTATACAGGATTGCTATTGACTTTAGAATTTATCCTTTAACATCAATAAGTATCTCCGGAGTTAAGACGATCCTGAGTCAAACCAGGTAAGAGCACATTAACCTTGGCGAACAGAGATACCTTCATCTGCAGCAAATAGACCGTTTCCTAACGAGATGGATGTGGAAGGATGGTTCTCAGCCTCAAAGGCTGGGTAAACTCTTTCCTTTCCTGTGATGGAGATAAACATAGATTGAGAGCTTGATTGACAATAAGAAACGGTCAGATGCAGAAAGAGTGTTGACTAAGACGACATCAATAGAGGTGTGATGAGGGGTCGTCTTTGTAAAGAGGGCCTCATTATCTCGGCGTTCTCATACTTGGGGCTGTTTGGCTGATTGCTGACGGGCAAGATGCAATTACTGCACAGAGCCGAGTCTGACAGAGAAACTCCATCTGTGTGGACGTGAGGCTGCTTGCTGCCACCATCGGGAGAAACATGTTTGGCTGAAAGCATCGATGTGGAGCTTCCCATCTATCACCATTAAGTCACAGGGTAGTCCATCTCCAGACGGTCCGAGAGACCTTCTGCTTACCGTAGCAAAGTCACACACCACTTAACCGCTGATAGACGACCAAAAGCAGCCCTGCAGAACTATTCTAGCACATTAATTAAATCAACACCTACATGTGAAAAATCCAACCCATGGACTAAAATAATAGATATGCATGTGTTTTATATATGTATATATATATATATATATATATATATATATATATATATATATATATATATATATATATATTATGCATGTTATAACAGTGTTATTACACTGTGGCCATCATGACACTTCCTAACTGAGCTAAATCAATACAAGCAGAATTAACATCAGTATAAATTGTTATATTTGATCTCTTGGATGCTTATGATGCTAATGTGTTATAGATGTTATTTCATGTTATAACAATGTTATAGCACTGTAGCTATCATAACGCCACAAACTGAGTTAAATCCACAGAAGCTTAATCAACATCAGTATGATTTGTTATTTTTGGCCTCTTGGATACTAAAGATGCTAATGTAGCACTGTGAGATTTGATCCAAATGTAAAGTGCATTATAAATTAAATGTATTATTATTATTATTATTATTACTGTGTTATATATGTTATTCACTTGTATAACAGTGTTATAACACTGGCCATCATGAAACCACAAACTGAGAATAATCCACACAAGCGGAATTAACATCTGTATGAATTGTTAAAACAATTGTTTGGCCTCTTGAATGCTGTTGAATCAAACTGTAAAGATTCTGACTTGAAGGTGTTAGAGAGGGATGTTTACCTTTTACATTGCCCTTTAAAAAGATAGTAAATGGGATGCTCTATTTTCTATAGCCATGATCTTTAATTCACATTATTCACAGAAATCAAGTTAAATAATTAAGATAAACATTTTGAACTTGTTTGAGTTGGAACTCTGAAGTAGTGAAATATAACTTCCTGTTTTTCTGGTGTATAAATATGAGGTGACACAAGTCTAATTGTCTTTGACGACCTCAGAACAAAGTAATTATGTGCAAAGAAAAGTTGTAGGGCTGCAAAAATCTGGCGATTGATACAAGAAAATTGCTCAACAATTAAAAATGTCAGTTTGAACAGCATGTTAAAATAAGACTGGAAGAGGACGTGTTTGCACACTGACCCCACACACTCCGTGGAGGATGATTTAGTTGCTAAATTCTTAAATACTGTCTCTTGCTGTATGCAAATATTTTTAGCTCTGACAGTTCATATATTACTCCCTAGGGGGAGCTTCATGAAGGTATTAAAAAACTGTTTTTCGTAACTTATTTAATTTGAGGAGTTAGATCAGGTGAATTGCTTGAAAGCAGGGAATTGAGGGCTTTTCGGGATTATACCCTTAACCTTTGAAAAAAAACCTCCACGAAGGGAGAAAATATGAAGCAGTTGAGTAAAATATGAGTTATACATGATATAACTCATATTTTTAACGCATATTCATTTATATGCACCAAATTTGGACGACTGATGGTTAAGAAACTCTGTCTCAAAAACAACTGTGTTTTTCATTAAAAAAAACCCACCTAGTGAGTAAAACATGAACTGTTAAAGTCAAACATGATGAAAACAAGAGAAATCTCCTCCAGTAGATTAATATGCACCAAACTTAGACTAAATCGGAATAATGCTTGAGAAATTACGGCCCCGCAAATCTTTTAGTGCTAAAGCTCCCCTTGGTGTCGATAGTATACATCCGATCTGTCAGAATAGTTGATCTGATAAGAACAACTTTTTTTTGGTCCACTCAAACCTTCAGATTATGTTCCCTTAACGTCACAAAAACAAAACCATACACACTTTCATGAAAGTGTCGGATCTCCCAGAATATTTTCTGCTATGACCTCCACATCTGTGGACATTATCTAATGTCTAACCTTTTGTTTAGTTTCTATTTTCCCCGTCCTTTCGCCCTGGTTTGAAACAATTGTTTCCCCGTCCTCCCTCTCACTATCAGGAACTGGCTCCGTCTTCAGCCGTGTCTTTTCTTTTTTGCTCGTCCTCTTGAGTTTGCGTGAGATTCAGCGTTCGATCGCTTGTTTGAGAGTGGGAGTGAGAAGTACGTGATACGTACCGTCCCTCAGCGACACAAAAGGATGAGTCTTGTCTATTTGTTCTCATGAAAGGCGACATTAAGAGAATAATGACCGAACAAAAGAAGATTTTAAAAGTTAGAGAGAGAGAGAGAGAGAGAGAGAGAGAGAGGACAGTGATTCAGCACAATTTTGGATGATGAATAATTTATTTTAGGTCTGTGCTTTCAGAAGTAATGTATACCAGCAATAATGTAGAGATGTAATATATATTAATCACAGATGTCTTTGGCCACTGGCTCTAAATAGAGCACAAACATTTTTGCTGCAATCTGATGGGAGGTAGAAGGCAGAGACAGATCAAAGAGAGACGCATTCTCTCTTATCCATAAGAATCTTCTTCTTCTTTAGCCTCTTGCCTTTTTTTCGGGAGGGGGGGCGGGAGTTCGCCCTTTTTTCTGCATATTGACATGGCAAAGATTTTTACGCAGGATCCATAATATAGGCAAAAATTCGGATATAACGGGAACGTCATTGTAGCGTCCGCCGCAGATCTTTCGTATTAATATCAAAACCATTTCATGGATCCTTTTCAGACTTTTTAGCTACATTGACCTCAGCAAGGAAGAACTGGATTGATTTTGGGAGAGGTGGGTTGCATATTTTCGACACTAGAGGGAGCTTTACCCCCAACTGTTTTTGGGCCATAATTTTACAACAGTTTAGATTTAGACATAATTTGTTTCGTTTGAAATGACTCAAGGAGATAATATATATATATATATATATATATGTATCCATATATATCTATATATAATATCTATAGATATATATAAAACCTATTCCAAAATGACCTCATATGAACTGCCTCAAGGAGATTGCTCCTCTCTAGAGGGACCCCCCCCAAAAAATCTGTTTTTTGAAGACAGACCTTCACATTTGCTGAGTTCAACTAGGGGAATTCTTTACACAATGCAGGGGATTGGTGATTTTTTTCCCTTGCAGTGCCTAGTTTTATTGATTGTACTGTCTGTTCCAGACAAACATTTATTCTGACTGACTGAATTGATACGTCACACTTTAGACCCTTTGGATTTAGACCCCCGTAATGGAACAAGAAGAAGGGCTTTTAGGGAATCCACCTCACGTGTGGACAGGAATCCAGTGACTGTTATTGGTAAAGCGGCGTATTGACACAACCCTTGGCTTAATGCTCTCTTGTCAAATCAGGTGGAGCAAGAATCTGGGCCTGATGCTCATTCCCTATTGTCTCATATTGATTATTCATTTCTGTCACAGCAGATTAGACCCAAATCTCACCTAAGAGCCGGACAAGAACGCTTATAAACACGTTAACAGTTTGTATGTGAGATCGATGTTGGTCGGTGAACTGTGGCATTTGAGCAAAAGAGGAATAAAGAAACAACGTACTTAAGCAAAACAGGTGAAGTTGCGTACAGTTTTACAGCGATGATTTAAAAAATGTCTACCCGTCTGGATGCGCGAAGGCAGCCGTCCATATCCTGCCGTCTCCCCGACGACTTTAAGACATGTTTGATAAATGAGAGCAAAGCTAATAAAGCAACCTTTATGCACACATATTCATCGCCACAAGTTCAGTTTGGTTATCCGGATCTTTATAAATACATCTTATACATTTAATTATTCCCATATTCATCTCTGGCGCAACCTGAACGGAAAAATGAATAAGGGTGTAGCTGGATATGGGAATGCCTGGGAAAACATATTTATTACAAAAAAAAAAGAAAACCCAGAAAGCAATTTTTTTCCTATGATGGGAGTAAAGAAGGCGGGATTTGAATATTTGTTCCTAATTGATGTTTAATTAAGGAACGTGTCCAAGTCATTAGTCTGTCTGTCATCCGTGATGCCATCAATCACTCTGGGTATAAAACCTGGCTGACGACTGGGCCATGAAGGCATCCATCAAGGCACTTAGCCAGCATTCTTGCATTAGCCTCACCTCACTGCCTTAATGTATTAGCTTGTGTTTTTGCATTTGACACAGTGATGGCTTCACTCGCCAAGCAGCGAGGCCGGTTTCATCGGCACCAAGTGATTGAGCCCGCTGGCAAATGAAGATAATGAGCAGGTTTCAAGTTTTGGGGGGTAAACAAGTGTTTGTGTAATCTCAACATCATGACCGTGGGAGGATTTAACAACAAGACGTCGCGATTTTAATTAATCCTCAACTGTCAGAAGAGGAAGTGCAAGGGCAGTTCGATGTAACTTAAGGTGGGTTTAGATGGGCAACCTTTCTCCTATCCGAATAAAACCTTTCCAAATTGCAATGTCGGTCGCCTGTTTACATGACCTGTGATCTTTTCTGACCCGGTGTTTACATGCATCAACTCACCTAATCGGTAACACTTTTAAGGTGGCGATGAAACTTCGGTGAACTCGGTAACGACCGCCAACAAGAGCCTAGAAGAAAAAATATGAAAAAGATGGCGTGCGCGGAATTGACTTTTCACTCATTTAACCGTCTAAAGATGTTAAAATATTTCAAAGTTGCAATGAATAAATCACTCTCAGATGCTGCTTTGAAGTCGCCGTATTTAAATGCGTTGCGGCGCTGAAAAAAACTTAGCGAAGCTTTACTTCACGACGCTGGGAATGCCTAGATACAACTTAAAAGGAAAGCTTTCAGATTCTGCGTTTACATGTAGCGACTGGCGATTGATTACCTCATTGCAAAGGAATTAAATCTAATTCGGAAAGGTTCTTTCCATTCTGAAAGGGGTGTTTACATGCAGCTTTTTTCTTTCTGATTAGACGTCTTTTTCCGAATTTAATCGGAATTAGGCTGTCAATGTAAACCCAACTACTGAAGGTTTACTTTGAGTTGAGAATTCTTCTGCTGGCTGGAGATCAGTGATTTTACTTCAAAGGGGCAGTTTTTGAAATGTAGGGGGATCTCTTTGACCAAATGGAATATAATATTGTGTGAAAACTAATGACCTATGCTGTCGTCCTCAACAACAAGGGTATGTCCCAGAAAAATCCCCAATTCCCTGCGTTTCACAAGAAATCTCCCTCAAATTAAAGTCAGGTTATTTCCACTAAGACCAAAACAGACCAATGCTTGAGAAATCACGGCCCAAAAACTTTTGGAGATAAACATCTCCTTAGCGTCAGAAATATACAATCGATCTTTCCCAAATTCAATCCAGTTCTTCCTCACATTAAGGTTTATGCAGGTTTAAAATGTGATACCCATTCATGAAACATTTCTTGAGTTATTGTGTTAACATGAAGGATCTTCTTCGGAAGCAGCAGACGCGTCGTAGGGGTGATGACAATTTTATAATTTCCCCAAATTTTCGGGGATATATTGAGAATCCAGTTTTTAAAGTTTGCTTTGAGAAGCAAACTTTTTAAAAAAGATTTTAATGTCGACAGAGGGGAAGGGGTTCTCTTCAACGGCGAACACTGGCTCAAGAAGTGGCTTTTCATGTTTTTATGTTGAAGAAGAAAGCATCGAAACAATCCTGCTGTTGTCAAACATGGAGGTGGTAGCCTAATGTGGGGATGTTATGTTGAACCAGAAAATTCTGAGAGTGAGTGAAACTGGCTCCTGCACAACGATCCCATGCAGACGAGCAAGTCCACCTCTGAATGGTTCATAAAGAAGAGAATTAAAGTTTTAGTGCTGCCAGCCACAACTGCATTGAAATGCTGTTTTGGAACCTGAGAAGTGCAGCTCGTTCTCAGAGACCCTCCAGTGTGGCGTCCCTAAAGCAGTTCTGCAGTAGCCTGAACATTTTTTTTCTGCAGTCGTTGCTGCTACAGGCAGCACAGCTAGCTAACACTTTCGCGGAAGTTACATTTATTTTTAAATTTCCCAACCATTGCTCCGATTCCTTCCAAATTTGGTGCATATGAATCGATTCAAGGATGGTATCAAATACTTGAGAAATGAGGATGGTATCAAATACTTTTTCACAGCAGTGTACATGAAGATAATCTTATTTCGAATAATAGAAGCTCACCTTTAAATATTTCTTTTAAATTTTGAGACATACCTGTAAATACGTTATCTAGAGACTTAGAATTTTCTTCAACCAATCTCCGCATGTAGCTAAACTTTCATCATAAACTGTGTTTTTGCAGGAAGTTTCTTTCATTCCGTGGCTTTTCATTACGCAGATGCAAAACGAGCAACGCCTTAATTCCGATTTAGAAACAGATCACAGCATTGTGCCTGAAAACCCGACGCAACAAAAACAAACAATCAACTCCAAAATATGTAAAACGGCTTGGATATGATTGCATCCTGGTGCGGTTTGTTGGTTTGCAGACTTTAGACGACATGAAAGTCCCTTATCATCTGTGCTTCTGCCTCAACGTTTCTGTTTTTCACCGACATTTTCCTGCAAAATCCTTCCTTCACTAACCAACCGCCAAAAAAAGCTGCCTGCAGGTCTCTGATGTCATTAACACCGAGCAGCGAGGCTGAAGTTAATTTAGCAGCCGCTGGCTAGAAAATGGATTGGAGAGTAATGTGTTCAAGACAGACAGGGGGTCCGCTGACCAATTAGTCCCACCACTCCTGTCCATCGCTCTCCTACCATCCACCTCCATCTCAACCTCATTCTTGGCCCGCGCTCCAGAGTCGGCCTTAACTTCATTAAATACAGTGTAATTACACATGTACGACATTGTATTGTGTAGACACCCATTATCCCCAGAGATGAATCAAAGTGTAATTTGGGACACTCGAAAGGTTACTACCGGCTGCAGACAACGGACAAGCACATTCGATAAAAGCTGCACCAACTTACGATCTTCACTCCTCCCGTGCTGCAAATACAACACTTGATGCAATCCCAGGAAACAGACAGTAATATTTTCCCAGTTATAACTCATAACTGCAACAATTGTTAAACTGTCTCGTGGCAGGGGATTGCTTTTTCTTGTGATATGCTGATTAATGAGGCATCGCGCCCTTTCACATTTCATGAGAGCGGCTGAAGAGAAATTCTCATTATCTCCGGATCTATGGCTCGGAGTGCAACACCCTCTTCTTGTTCTTGTTTCTCTGAATGGAGCAAGTTCTACACGTGTACCAACCATCAGGTCGGGGAAAGATACGGGTTTGTTCAGAAAAACAAGTATTGCATGTTGGTTGCGTGTTACAAGCAGCTGTTACCTCTTTGGTTATTTTTCAGCAAATTGGCACAATTCTTTTTTGACAAATTATTTTATTCATTAAATCAATTAAATGAAAAGAAAACGCAAATGAGAGTGAAAAAAAAGTTTGTGTGAGGGCATGATAGACACCTATTTAGGCTTAAATAATAACCAAACCAAAAAGTAGAAGTATTACAGATGCATAATACATAATCACAATTATGTGTCAAAAGCTGGCATACAAAAATTTCACATGAAAATAGTTTTTATGTTTTAGATATAATGTCAGTTATTAAATCAAATAAAACGTTTTGACAACGGGATCAATTTACGTCTTTTATATACACAGACAGTAATGTAACAGAATCCGTTAAATTAAATTATTTTCATTGCAATAACTCCATGATATCTGATAGAAAACTGACTGTGGGCAGCTTTGTAAAATGGAACCGTGAAATTTGGAATTATTGAAAAAGTACAATGTAAAGCTAAATGGTAAATCTGTGTTTTTATATGAAAGTGTAACCCTTTAATGTCCTGCTCAGCTCACTGAAATATGTCTGCCTGTTTATATGATGACCCACTGGTAGCATTAGCATGTTCCTGCTAAAGAGTAAGGGTCCGAAGACGGAGCCCTTGTGGACACCGCATGAGAGAAATTAAATATGCGAAGAAATCATTTCTTGCAACCTTTTTCTTTCATTGTGAGGATATTAAAAGGTTAAATAGAAATATACATATTTGGATAACATTCATATCCAAAATAGACAACATCTGCACCTTATAGAAGAGAGGAGCAGTCGGTGATTCACTCTGCTGTCCTGCTCCTCTATGAATCTTCCATCACTGTAAAATAAAAATCATAAACTGTGACACTTTTTTTTGTGTTTTTTTTATACTTTACAAAAAACAATAAATCAAGTTTTAATATTAATAAAAAGGCCACAGTTTAGTTGGGAATAAGGGTGTGATGTATAAAAAGGAGTCATCAGCGTCTCTTTTCAGTTATACTTTCCGAGCACTTGATTGATGTTGCCAAACAGGAATCGTGCGTCTTCCCCGTTAAGTTAAAGACAATCTCGTAAGTTGCTCCCTGAGTTCTCGTTGTCAACCCAATTCGAAGACAATCCTGCCTTTTCCCCTCACACAGATGTCAGTTCACCTCTGTTACCACCTCCATTGCTGTCTTGCTCCTTTAGGAATCCAGTGAATTTGATTCAAAATCAGCAAACCACCAACTTCTGCTCAGGATATTCTAAAAATGTCTGATTATTACAACAATTAACAGAGAGAATTTGCGTTAGAATTGAGACGAGCGTATTTGCCTGTCTCAATTCTTTACCATTAAGGTAAAGAATTGATGACCTTACCATTAAGGTCATTAAGGTTTCTAGGGTTAGAAATATTTTCAATTCCCCTCGGGACTTTGATATAGTTCTGTGAGATTTAAGGGCGCTCCATAAGACCTGAGATGGATGTTTTAGGTCCATCACCGCTGCCTTCCATCTAAGGGTATGTTGTTGTAAGAGCATTCGTTAATTCAGCTTAGATCTTGTTTAACTTTATTTACCGACTATTAGCATAATTATGCTTGTAATTATAGCAGGACATTAGGCAAACTGCTTCGATGGTTCATGAGAGAATTTCAGAAAGATGCATTTGTAGACACAAATAGATATTGATTACTGGTTTGTATGGCACAAATGAACAATTCTCCGCTATTTAGTGCGCTGTAATGTTTAAGTGGTTTTAGGTTATTGGAGCCTTAACTACATTTCTTGCCGAGCTCTCACACGCTGGGAGTAATTCAGCCGATGATGTACATCAGAAAAATGTAGATTTCAGTGAATGCATTTATCTACTTGCATATGAGTGTATTACAATACAATAGTCTTTATGGTCATTAGCATAGGATAATTAAATATGCGCTATAATAGACGTTTTAGCCTCCCATAAGCAATAAGACAACAGTTATTTTGCAAGAACTATCTGTAAAATAGAGGATTGCATGTCTGAGATATCATATGCCTTGCTATTTAATACATTTTTGTGCTTATTGATAAAATATTTGCCATTATGTAATATGATCAGATATAGTATTCTTTTATTATGGAAGCCAAGAGTGGCCAGAACATTTTTTGTGATCTGGTAAGCCAGAACATTTTTTGTGATCTGGTAACATTCTTTGTGATCATTATCATTACTAAAAGGTTACCAACAATACCAACAATACCTCTTTTGTATAGATGTGTGGATGGCAACAGCTACAATGTCATTTACATCAAAACAGTGGTCCAGCTGTCAGCTGGGTGAGCAGGGACCGTCTGCAAATAGCAAAGCGGAGAAGGGAAACTACAAAAAAATTCAAATCTCCACTAAAAAAAAACGTTCTCCATAACTTGATTTAATTACACTGTAGTGAAACTACAGTAACTACTACAACTTTTTGTAGTATAACCACAAGAAGACCATTAGTGGTTACTATGAATTTGGTGACTATACAGTCTAATAGATTTCTGTTATTTAGTTGTTCCCCAATAAAAAACCTCCATAATGATACAAAAGCACATTTGTTTAGATTAGTTGCTATAGTATTACCTCCAGAAGATTCCAATGTTTTTTTCTGACACTACAGTCAAGACTTTCATTACAGCATTGCTATTTTATATATAATAAACAATACTCTAATACATGTGGAATAATTTCTTTGTTTTGGTACTCTCTTCTCTTTTGCATTTTTTAAATGGTCGCTGCACACTTGGCTAACAGCCAGCTGCACATAAACTACGTAATCGGACATTTTCATCTTGCGACTTTTGCGAATAAAACAAAATATAGGCTACAAATAAAAAGTTACTTTACACTAAAGTTAGAACTAGAGGGCACGTTTTTGCATGCTCCAACGTTTTTTAAAGACCAGCATCACAATTAAGGCTCTTCATAGAAGTGATTCTCCTGAGACTCTCTTATAAGACATCTACATATTAGCAGCAAAACTGCAACTTAATTTGACCGTTAAACAGCAGCCTGAGCTAAGAGGTCATAATTATCCCTGCAATTCCAACAGTTTCTTGCTCGTGGAGAATAAAAGGATTTCACATCGAGAGGGATGATAGTCGGGCAAATATGTTCAAATACTTTAATCCACACGGAGCACAATTCAATTATTTCCGCTTATATCTTAAACGGTAGCTCTGCACTCTTTTAATTAGCGCCCTGCAATCTTAGAAAAAAAAGTGTTCAAACAAATCCCAGCGTTGACTACCATAAACTCTCTGTTTAGCGTTATACCTGCCCCTCATTGAATCGGGCGGTTGTCACACTGAGATAGTGACAGGAGCGCTAAATTGTCTCCCAATTAGACCCATCAAGGCATTTAGTTGCAGAAGCTTCACCGCGCCGCTCTTCTCTTCCAGCGAACACAGCAGTCGCTGCAGTTTAGTGTTTACTTCACGCTGCTGCATTCAGAGGTTTTGTCTTGGCTGGGAGGCAATCGTTCACGTTTAGAAGGCTGTTAGCATCACAGGGCGGGATGATTGTTGATCATTATTGGGAATTGTTGATCCAATAGCAAGGTTATATCTCAAAGAAAACAAACAAATCCCCTGCATTGTACAAGCAGTCCTCCTTTTTGCAACAATAATCTCGCATAGCCCAGTGATAAAGTAAGACACGTATCTTTGTGTCATTTCATTTGTGCTAAATTTTGACACAATTGAACCTATTGTTTGAAAGGTATGGACAAAAAAAAAAAGCTCCTTCTAGTGAGTAAAATATTAACCCTTAGAGTACAATATGATGTATATAAAAGAGTCGTTTCATATATGTTAAATTCGGACTAAATCGGACCAACAGTTTAGAAGTAATGTTACGTAAAACTGTTTTTTGATTTAAAAAGAAGCTTCCCCTAAGAAGTAAAGTATAAACTATTCAAATAAGATATGAAATATAAAAGACAGAGCTTGGTGAGTCCATTAGTATGCACAAAATCTGGATTATTTCGGACCAACGGTAAGGAAGTTATGCTCGACCAACAGAATTATTAATAAAAATGGCTTCCCCTAGTGAGTAAAATCTGAATAAAATCTGATATATATAGGATAGATGTCCTCGAGTTGATTCATATGAGGTAAAGTTGGATTAAATCCGAACAAAAGTTTAGAAGTTATGTCCGGAAAAGGTTTCCCTAGTTAGTAAGGTATAAAGTATTCAACTAAAATATGATACATAAAAGACAGGCTTCAGTAAGTCGATTAATGTGCACCAAACTTGGACTAAATCGGACCAACGGTCATTAAGGCACGTTCGACAAACAGTATTGTTCAAAGAAAGAATCAGCTAGTCATTAAAATCTGAATGATCAAAATTAAATACGAAAAAAAAAAAATGATTGTAATATTAATAATGAATTCCCTTATGGAGTTAAATAGACAGTATTCGAGTAAAAAGATAAATCTCGAGTTAATTATATGCACCAAATTTGAACGAAATTGGAGTTTTAAATTTAGAAAATGATGCATGAAAATGTTCTTGAATTATCACTGAGGATTTGTTACGTCGCGATGATGATTCCATTATAATAGTAATAAAAAATTTTCATATGTCACTTTTGCTTGACAGTGTGGTTCTGAACAAAGAATTAAAAAAACAAGACAAAAACACATACATTCATAAAATTACATGGCATCAAAAACAAGGCATAAAAAAAGAGAAACAAAAAAAAAAGTCTGAAAAAGTAGGTGTTTAGTTTTAGTTTCAGAAAAGCCCAACATAGCTTGCATGTCTATATAATAAATGTGTAATTTATGAAATAATATGCTCTTAAAAACGACTAAAGCCCCCCCACAAAAAAGCACTAATTTAGAATCAAACGATAATGGATATATGTGCAGCTACACAGAAACACCACCGACTTTGTTCTAGAACGCAGCATATAATGACAACTAGATATAGATTTTGCTAATAATAACCAGAACTTGAGATGCTAATGAGAAGAGCTTCATCCTCACGCTGACTTTTCAGGTGTGAATGTCTGTAATTATAAATACCAAGCTGGTCGTCGGCGTAAAGGTGCGAGTCATCTCTTGATAAAGGTTGCTGCCGTTTGTGCAAATGGGTTTCTTTCATTAATGAAATGTCAAATTTAAAGACGCTAACGGTGTCTTATGTCTCAACTTTTATCATTTATAACAACTGCTTTTGTTTTCTTCACTTATATTAATGATCTATTATTTATGACAAATAAAGGAGTTATTATCCTAGAAATAATATATTTAACATATCATCAACATTATCAACCAGAAATAGAGCAATATAATGAAAATAGTATCCATAATAATATGATTATTATTTTTTATTTTTTCTATTTTCTACTTCTCTGAACATTTACTGGGTTCTACAATCTCTGGCTGTTAATGAAAAAATACCCAATTATTGGCGGATATAAATTGATATTTGACTATAAATTCAAACTTCTCTGATCACCAGCTGGTCAGTTTGCCGCTCTTCTTCATCAGACGTGAATGCAGAGTGAAGAAAAACGTATCGACTTTCTGGAAAATCAGCTTCACTGAATGTCCGGTATGAGTGGTTACAGAAAATGAATGACTGAATGAATAAACCACTGAATGAATGTCCAGAACAAGTTGAGGCAGAGACTCTCCTCCTCTCTTTATATCATAAAGGTTTCCTCTGGGCTGGAGTCAAAAGGTCAGGGCACCTTTAGAATAAAGACGCATACAAAATATGGATTTCTTTCACCTATCTGTATTATTATAACAGAAATGAACATTTGATGGGTGAATGCTCTTACAAGTTCACTAAGAGTGGAACAAGACTCCATTATTAAGCCTCTATTCTACCATGGCGTGCTTTGAATGGTCCGTTAAACACATGACAGCCGTATCAGATGCGTGACATTGTTTCAGTGAGCTCTTCTACGCTGGGGGGCTAACAATGAGTTTAAAGAGCCTTTTAGGATGGAGCTTTAATCTCGGTTCTCTGTGAAAAGTCCAATCCGACGTCTTTGCTGTTTGTTACCTCTGTGTTTTTGTCTGTTTGTTTGTTTGTGAGCAAGATTACAGAAAAACAAATGGGTAGTTTTTTATGAAATATTACCCAGACTTAAGTTTTGGCATATTGTAGAGATGAATACATTTTGGTGACATTACGTTTGTTACGACATTTAAAAATTACATAAAACTGGTAGGAGTGGTGAAGTTACTTGTGGCAAAAACTCCAGCTTTGGTTAAACTGGAGATCCAGCGTTACAAAGTGGATCCAAACCTCCACTTTGGGCCCGTGCAAAAGAATGACCGCTGGGATTATTACAACTGCACTATTTTTTATCATATGAAGAAACCAAAAAAGGGATATGGGCTCTGAGCAGAGATGTGGAAATGGAAGGTGCAAGGGAGTAAAGAGAGATGAAAGGATCCAGAGGTACTGAGAGTTTTTGGTCAATTTAAAGGCTGACAATAACTCCTAAATTAATGGACGAATAAAGCAATCTAATTAATTCTAATAACAATAATGTCTACGTTGGGTTCTGTTGTGTCCCAGCGGTTGGTCTTCAGCCTCTGAGTTCCTTTTCTAGTACTGGAATAGATCTAGTAAGCTTTGCTTCATGGGCAACTTCAGGTTGTCCGCCGTAAGTTGCTGTTGCTATGATGGAGGTAAAGGGTTCAGGGTCTGATCTTCGTCTTACCCGCTAGAATATCCCTTCGGTTTGAAAACGCAGATCATTTATTTTGGAGAAAACTCCAAATCCAGCAGAGTTCTTTTCGAGTGTCAGTGCATCACTGGGCAACATGGGAAAATCATTCACTCAGCCATTGGGAGGTACTTGGGGTTCAGCATCATGCTCAAGGACACTTCGACATGACCGGGATCGAACCACTGACCTTCAGACAAGTGGAGAAACTGCTCCTGAACCGGTTCGAATCCGACTCTGCCGGGCTCTGTCTGTACTGGTGACTCATACTGCCACTTTGACTGAATGGTTGTCTGTCTCTATGTGATGAGCTGGCGACTTGTCCTGGGTTTTACCCCGCCTCTCGCCTGAACAGGATAAGGGGTTACGGAACACGAACGAATGAATGAATGACTTTCATGCCAAGGTCAAAGTCTTTCCATTCACCTTTTTTTGGATTTAAATAGGGCCACCTATAGAATTGCCTCCAGTGTCTTGTTCAGTGACAATGGGCACCTGTCAATCAAGTCCAATCTAGATATGTGACAGTGCCTTATCTCTCTACACACAAAGACACACACAAACACATTCATATACACCCCATAGAAACACAGAGACTAACACACTCATAGCCAACACTCACACATACACACACACACACACACGCAGACACACAAACACACACCGTACATACACATCCGCTAACAAACTCACACGCTCACACACATGAACACACACATACGAACACACACACACACATATATATACACACAAACAAAAACACACAGACATACAGATACACACACAGACAACACACACTATACTACACGTAGACACCCCCCCCATATATACACAAACACACACACAGAAATGAAGTGTAAAGCTGTTATCCATGGATTTATTAAAAATGAGTCTGATTATTAGGCCACCATAGAGATAAGCTGTTTGCATACATCCAGCGCTGTAAAAAACTGGCTTTAGAAAATAAGTTATGAAAAAGGTCAAATGGCAACAGTAAAAGACTGTAAATCTTAAAAAATATATAAAAAAACAGAATTTCACTGTGAAAATGCACACTTTTCGTAATATTCATGGAAAATCTCCAAAGCAAGTTATTACCATGAAATTATTATTTGGTCTTCATTACAGATTTTGTTTTTAGGTTAAAAGAAGAAAAGAAGTCTGAATTTATTGTTATCATGCTTTTATTTCAGGCAACGTACTAACTGACTGACACTGACGGCCCCCCCATCACCACCAACAACAAACACAAAAACAGACAGATGCATAAAGGACGTCTGGCAGGACCGTATAACTATAGATCGGATCGTCTGATAGATTCTCACATTAATCGGTGCAGCTGTCCATTAATTCAACTCAGCCCACACGGTTTTTGATTCGGTTTGTGTGCCTGAAGGTGACTCATGAGAGCAGGAGAGAGTTAAGCCGAGGGACAGGCATCAGAGAGGGAACTACACAGAGGAGAGATTGATAGAAAGAAGGAGCGTAACGGACAGAGTGGGGTGGAGAAGGAAATAGAAAATGGTGCACAAGAGGGAGGCAGAAATGAAGCAGAATTATAGCAGCTGCTCGGCGGTGATTTGGGACCGGGCCTTCTGAAAAGGAGGAAGAAGGAGGAAGATGATGGGTCCGTTTATGTTTTGCTATTATTGCTTTTCCTTTCAGAAAGGGATAATGAAAAACAAAAAAAAGAGTGGTAATTAGATTTTTTCGTTTTGAGGTACAAGAATTGAAAAATGAAAAACATGACATTTTTTTCATTTTCTCATATTTTTCGAGATCAAATCGGAAAAAACGAAATTTAAAAAATGGTTTTTGTTTTTTTTTTGTTTTCTGAAACCGGATGTGGTCGTTTGCGAGGGAATGAGAGCGGCGCATGAGCGCTGTAAATCATCACTTTATTCCTAAACACTAGTGGATTATTTCAAAGAAATATGAAGAAGTCAGGCGTTCCCAGTTCCTCTTACTGGTCTTGTCTGCATCGCTTTCTAAGGTCTTTATTCTTAACATGAAATATCAGCAGACCTCTAACGTAGGTTCTAACCGCTGACACACACTGCCACTAACTGGATTAACACCAGTTAGTGGTTCTAAAGTTGTGTTTGATTGTTGTACATTCTACACAGCTGGAAACTGATGTCATTCTCCGAATCTGCGCACTTGTCCCATCATAACCGATCGATTTCGCTGCAGCCCGTCATATCAGAATGATGATTTATGTTTTGATGTACCTGCAGACTGACACTTACCAACTACTGCATGGTCCATCCTGGAACCGATGAGACATTTTGCCTTTTTAGAGGTCGGAGACTCAACCGTCAAATCATGTCATCCATTTCCTTGTTCAAATGCTTCTAAGAGCTACCCTCAAATAAACAGAAACATGTCCAGGATCTTTTCACTTGTCTCATATGGGGACACAGCCGTTCAAGATGGACATCATCTCCCAAGTTGTCTGTGCCTCATTTGAATTCAGCGCCCCAATTCTTCACCATACTGCGTCAGGACTACCCTTCCCCCGTGTTTCCATCGCCTCCCATCGACTTCGAGGGCAGTCATAAGCCTTTGTGACTGAGGAAGACGAAGTTCGAGGCCAATGTTGTAAATTTTTCTGAAATTGTTCTAATTTGCAATATTCATTAACCCATGACAGAAAAATACCACAAAGCTATTAACTTCTTTTTTCTTTTTTTTTGCAGTCACTTAAGGATTTGAAATAAATTTGCACATAACGAAAGCTTTTGTTAGCCCTCTCAACCGGTTGAAGAAGTATGGCATAGGACTGGATTCATGTGCAAAATATCCTTTATCTTCCAAGAAAGCAACGGGAACATTTCCAATTCCCAATTTAAAGAAATAAATTAACAAAGCTGACCGTAAGGGAAGAGTTGGTGGAGAACAGTGTCAGGAGTTATCTGTGACAGAGGAGTAGCAGCGGGAGTGAAAGGAAAGGTTTAAACATGGTGGTGAGAGCAGCTCTGCTGGATGTTTTAGAGACGGCGGCTCTGAACAGAAGACAGACGGCAGACCTGAAGTTGTTCAGATGTTCTCTGGGAGTGAGGAGGATGGACAGGATTAGAAAGGAGCACATCAGAGGGACAGTCCATGTTAGACGTCTTGAAGACAAATCAGAGAGGCCAGATTGAGATGGACAAGTTTGGAGGAGGGATAGTGGATCTAGTGGTACAAGGATGCTGGAGATTGTCTGAACGAGACAAACCTCCATGTCATGAAATCACGCGTGTTTTTCTTTCGAAAAAATCAAGTTATTATCCGTCTAATTTTTCCTATGGTATTTCCACTCCTTGAGAACCGAGACAAAGACTCTCATCTGAATCAGAATGCATAAAAGGGGTTTGTTTTAACTCTGTTAATCGTTACTTTGCTCATTATGCTAAGCCTTCAGATACAACCATCAAACAAGGAGATTATGTGTGTGTCTGTGTGTGTGTGCAAGCATTAGAAAAAAGGAATCGGCTCTGAGCTTGTCCAGTGTTAGCGCGCGAGCATGAAGGCCAAATGTAAATATGCACCACTTCATCTCAAGTTGGTGAACTTCAACACATCTCTGAAGCAACTAATTGGCCTTCAGCTATAAGATAATTCATGAAGCTGCAGGGGACGGATGAAAACACAGGAGACACGGTTAAAAAAAACCTCATGAAATATTCACACATTTCGGTCGAATGTTGGCATGAAAATTGTAGAATACAAACGGATCCTAAAAGAACGACGGTTTGCCTTCCGTCATACAAGAGAATTCCATTTTCAGTGTTCAGAGGATGTGAAGGGGGAGAACTGCTCCTTCTCCCGCAGCTTCACCATCAGGGCAGGAATGAACCGAAAGGAGTTATTTGTCATTGTCAAGCTGTGCGCCCTGGAAGTCAAACTTTCTTGCACCCTTTGTTTTCTCTGTGTATTCATCTTCTCTTCAGCCAATCTTTTGTTCACCTGAACGTTCGGTTTCACCTGAAATAATTTTGACCTCTTTGTTCTCCTCTTATCTCATTTTTTTCTCCTCTCCTGTCAGCCAAACTCCACTTTATCTTTTCCTAAGTTAATCCTACGTATACTTCTTTATTTTCCTTCACACACATTGAGGTTTTTCAACTTTTTACTTGGTTATTATATCCCCAAAAAGTCTGTGACATTATGGAATTGTCATCGTCGCGTCTGCTGTCGCAATTCTTCGTGTTAACGTGATTAAGTAACTCAAAAACTATTTCATGGAACATTTTCAAATTTTACATCAACATAGACCTTAGTGCGAGGAAGAACTGGATTTAGTTTGGAAAAGGTCATTTATATTATTTAGTCCAATTTTGGTGAATATGAATGGACTTGAAGAGATCTGACTTATACATATATTCATATATATATATATATATATATATATATATATATATAAATATATTATATTTTAATGTAATAGTATATATTCTACTCCGTAGAGGGAGCTTCTTTTTTTATTTAAATAAATAACACTGTTTTTCAACTAAAACGCCTAATTGTTGGTCCGACTCAGTTCAGCTTATGAATCAACTCAATGAGACCCAAGTTTTGTCATATTTTACTCTAGAAAATTCATATTTTACTCAATGTCCCAGTAACTTCACATTTGATTTGTGCTGTTCAATCAGGGGTAAGCTTGGAAAACGCAGTGGATAGTGGACTTTTTGGGGACAATTATTACCTTATAGTCAGGGACGACACCATAGTTCTAGTTCACATTCAGAAATAGGTATAATTTTCATAATACTTTCTGTAGCTGAACTTTGTTTCGGCCCCTGACTGAAATGTAGCTAAAAGTCAATATTGCTCAAATTTAAACTGTATTTTTTTTCCTTTGACCTCTAACCAATTTCAATTTTTCTTTTGTTAGGTTTGGAAAAAGTTGGACGGGATTCAAGTTATGAACAAGAAGGGAAGGTTCAGTTTGTGATGGACGCAGTGTACGCCATGGCCCACGCGCTGCACCGCATGCATCGGGACCTCTGCTACGGATACCCGGGCCTTTGCCCCCGCATGGCCAACATCGACGGCAAGGAGCTGCTCAGTCACATCCGCGCTGTGAGCTTCAACGGTGAGTTCTAGGTTTTGGTGAATAGACTGTTGGACTTTATTATCCCCAAAGGGAAAACATTTTTCCGCAGCACTGAACATGTTTTATCAAACTTGTTACACACAATCACTGTGACGGAGGTACAACAAAACGCTAATGACAACAAATTGACGGACAGCAGTCCAGACTTGGATATGTCCGCCGAGGTCTCCTATTGAAGTTGGTGATGACTGCGGGATCAAGCTTTTACCGAACGAGCCCTTCCGCACGAGTTTACGTTTTGCAGACGGTCTCTGGTGGTTTGTGTTTTGGATGGAAGTTCAAAGTTGATCAAAACTGAGTCTATTATCTAATGTATCTCCGATGTATTTGAAATGTTGAACCGTTTCAACGGCCTTGTCCTCGTTGATTATTTGGTGCTGAGGTGGGTTGTGGCCAATTATCATTAATTTGGTTTTCTCACCACTGTAAGACTTTAGCATCAACAGGAAATTATAAACTGGGCTTAAGCTGTTGAGCTCCTTAAATTGTTAAATTGGACCAGCGATTGAGAAAAATCATGGCTTTCAGAGATAAAGCTCCCCCTAGTTTCGGAAATAAACAACTGAGCTTACACAAAAACAATCCAGTTCTTCCTCACACCTAAGTTTATGGGTTTGTAAAATTTGATGATCCTTGAAATGTTTTTTGTGTTATTGCATTAAAACGAGGTTCTGTTTAGAGAATGCACCCTTGATGAAGATTCCATGATGTCCAAAAATTTTTCTGCGAAACAATGAAGCAAATGATGCACGCCATGCAAAAAAAACAAAACAGGTTCCGTTCGATATGAACACAATAAAAACTGATAAAAATCCTCCAACTTAACCCTAGGCTCACACATCCACCATTCAAGTTATCCCTCCACATTAAAACCAACGCCTCTTCATCTTAAAATTCTTCAAAATATTATTCTGGTATGTGAACGCATTAATCTCCAAGACGGAATAGTCACTCTGCCAGATCACTTTCTCTTATCTTTGGTGACTTTCAGCCGACATCTGTCCTTCCAGACTAATGTAGACGACAAGAGTGAACAATAATGGACTGAAATGCCAAAGTAATCCTTCAATACAACGACATAAAGAGGACAAACGAGCGTTTCCACTCTCCGAGACATCCTGTGCGGTTTATCTAACCGACTCGTCTAACTGAGCTTGTACTCCAGAAGGCTCAGCTCCAGCTCCTTGTCCAATTTGTCTTACTCTTAACATAAAAATGTGTTTAATGCATTCCCCTCATCATGAATACTTGCTCTCACTTCCCAGCCTCCCCCCCAAAAAATACATATTACCTGCTTCTATTTTGTCGTTTGCATATGGTGATTTGGTTTTGTTTCACTTTGAACTCGTAGCCCATAATCATTCATTTCCTCTCCCCCCCGTGAGCTCCTCCGCTACCGACATATTTTAAGTGGCTTGAAAGCACTTACTCATTTCCCTCTAAATAGTATCAGGCACCTGATTTGCATAGGCACATATTTGAATCCCCCCGTCCCATTGCAGTGTGTCTGTCCCTGCTTTTTTTTTTTTTTGTCAGCGTTTTCATTTCCTGTGTTCCTCTGTCAAATATTGTCTGCTAGATACACATGAGTCAGATAGCAGAGGACCAGATAGATAGACAAAAGGCGGGTCTTATTGTGAGGATTACAGAAATGCTTGTCTGGTTTTAGTGTCTCAATGTGCAAGAATGTCTGCAATATGTCGGTCTTTGTCATTTCCTGTGCCATCGCTGTCTGTCATCTCCAGAAATGTCAGAAACGAATTCTCAGGGCGGCGACAAATGCTCTCTCTCTCTCCCTCTGTCTCTCTCTCTCTCTCGTACGGAGACGGTGGCTTTGTACCCGGCTGACTTCCTCTGTTATTACTGGACTACAGCGGAGAGACAATTCACGCCGCAAATGCAAGGTCACAAACTCCATACCCCGACGGATCAGTGAACGCCTCTCACTGACCGTGTTTACATGCACAAAAGTATTCCAGTTATTGTTGGGTATCCAGTCTTCGTCTTTGTACTCTACATATATAGATGCTTTATTTGCAACAAGGGAAATTCGAGTGTCCAGTAGCGTCTGATGCAGATTCATACAATATTTAGAGCCTATTTAAAGTAAAGACTTTATTATGTACTATACAACCTTCACACAGCCTGTGTCTGGTAGTCCAATCTATATGTCTATTTCTGAAACTAGAACTAGTCCTACGCTTTCTGTAACTATTTCTATGAAGTCTGCTCTAAGATCAGATCCTAAAGTGACTTAATAATGAAGACAAAATAAAAGTTAACTAGTTTTTTCTGAGCTCAGTTATAGAACTTGACAGATTTTCTTGGACTCGTGGCTGGAAAGTTGCTGACGAGAGAATGTGTTTTCCCCTTAAAAGGCTCAAACTGATAAGAAATATCATAGTGAAGTAATAGAAATATGAGATATATTTAGGGTTAGGAAGTTGTGTTCGTCTTTTTGTTCAAAAGTTTACCCAAGTGAGTAGAATATGATACAAAATGATGATAGTACAAAACTTGGACTAAATTGGACCAATGTTTGAGAAAAATCAGGGGTTGTTTCACCTAGTCCTAATCAAAACTACTAGAATAACTTTTGCAGTTAAAACTCTCTTAAGCTTGAAAAATGCAGCCAACCTTTCGCAAAATCATTCCAGTTCTTCCTCACACTTCCTCACACATCTATGCGGTCATATGATTTGAAAACAATCCATGAAATAGTTTTTGAGTTTTCTTCTTCACAAGAAGGATAAGTGGACGCAGCGGACAGGATTGGGAGGCTTTCCCGGGGATTAACCCTTAGCTTTAGCTTTCTACGGTCTCGTAAACGGATCAACTATGTCACACAGTCTGTAAAAGCACACCCTACTCATTGATTCTCTGAGATTTTTATCTCCGATCAGTGCCACTGAAAACCATCATGATGGCCTTTTCCCACCAGTCCCAGCTCAATATCTTCATTCCGCGCTCCCTGTTCCGACATGGAATCATTTTTGGCGCAGCCTCGTCCGTAATAACTCAGAAAGTCTTTCATGGATCAGTTTTACATTTTATACCGTCATAGAGCTTAGAGCGAGGAAAAACTGGATTGATTTTGGGAAAGGTCCCAAAATTGGACACACGATTCATCGATAATAAATATTTTTTTCAAAATTTTGTGCTTATGAATCAACTCGAGAAGATCTACCTATGTTTCACTTTAACAATTCGTATTTTTGTTTTCCCGTAGTGGTAGAACACAAGACTCTTAATCTAAGGGGCACTTTTTTTTCCTAAAATTTCCCTTGGGGTCCATAAAGTATCTATTTATCATGATTAAATTGCTGTATTGAAAAACCTCACAAAAAGATGTTGAGAAAGCATGAAAACACAGTCACTCCCATATAAGTTGCTGCAACTGTCCCCAGCTGTATTTTGTGCAGAGCATAACCGAAAAATGATACAGGAATAACGGTTTGGTTTTGAAGTGATCAAACAGACACCTGCAGTCACAAATGTTTCTCACGCCATTTCAGAAACTTCCAGATGAAAGGATCCCCTTCATTAAAAATGCGACTTTTTATTTTTTGATTCAGCAGTCATGCATACTTGCCTTTTTAGGTGCCTGTCTTCATCCAATATCCACAAAAATCACATCCCCAGCAGATGTTTAACATACTGATCAAAGACTCCAATGTCTTAAAATAACGAAGGTTTGAATAAATATTAATCTCCCGCCCACACTCCACTCGCCTCCAGTGTTTTCTGAGAATAACTCCAGAATGTGAACAGCCAAAATAAACGCATCACACTGTCAGATGTTGAAATAAAGTACATCAAGCATAGCTATCACAGGGATTACAAAAAAAACAACTAGGTCTTCCCTGTCGCGTCCGTCTAACCTTTCAGCTATATAAAACTCTTTCAAAGTTGCGATGAATAAATGACTCTCTGATGCAAACCGGTATTGTTTTGAAAGCGCTGAAAAAAAGTCAGCCAGAGCATTACGTCACGACGCTGGACATGAGCCGATACAATCCGAACTTTCCGAAACAGCATTAACATGCAGCGACTGGATATCGGACAGGCTTTCCGAAAGGACTACCTCCTTGCAAAGGGGGTAAACTACCCCCTTTCTGGAACACCCCTTCCGGAAAGGGGTGTTTACATGAAGCGTTTTATTTACGATTAGGCCTTATTCCGAATCTTTTCGGAATAAGGCTGTCCGTGTAAACCCCCCAATTGAAACCAACGCATTTTAATATGAAAATTTTTAGTATTTTATTTTGCAGTTAACTTTTGGTATTTGAAAACATTAATCTTACAATGGAAAAGTCACTCTGGCAGATTTCTCTTATCTTCAGTGACTTTCAGCTGACATCTGTGCTTTCAGACTAATGTAGATGACGAGAGTGAACAATTATGAGGAAAAATTTGAGTTTTTATAAACTTTGGCCACTGTGCCGTCATCCTGTAGTGTTTATCTACCCTGACTCTGACTAAATGAGTTTGCACTTTAGAATGCTAAGCGCCAGCTCCTTATCTAATATCTCTTACTCTTAACATAAAAGGTTTTTATAACAGGTGTAATAATTGGACATATGGTTGGAAAGTAATGGTCAGAAATGTTTTTCATGCAAAACAATTATGACAAATACCAAGTTTGATCTTCTGGAATCATTTTATAAGAGGTCAATTTGGGCTAAATCGGGCCGATGGTTAAGAAGTTATGTTCTAAAAACAAAATTCTCCAAGACAAGCTCCCTCTACTGAGAAAAATATGAACCGTTAGAGTAAAATGTGACACAAACAAGATGGATCTCCTTGAGTCGATACATCTGTACCAAATTTGGACTCAATCAGACTAACAGTTGAGAAATTATAGCTTGGGAGGTGATAAAGTAAGGAGATGAAGAACTTTCTTTTTTCTCATCCCCGTTATACCAATCTAGCAAGTGGCTGACACTGACGAAAAAACTACCTATTGGAAATGACCAAAAGATAATTATCTCGCGTGGACCTGCTGGGGCTCAAATTGGCCGTCTTTCGAGCTTCGGATTATGAGACGGCCACTTTACCCACTAAGCTACAGTCGCCCATAGTTTATTATTTCCAGTCCTTATTTACGGATGACCACAAGATAATTACCATGCAAGATAATTAGTCGTTCCCACCCCTTATTAAGACATGGCCACGAGATGACTATCTCGTAAGATAATAAGTCGTTCCCACAAGTTATTAAGGCGTGACCGCCAGAGGAGTTCCGTATTGGCAAGTTGATTTGCAATAAGTTTCCCGTACTTATACACATACATCTTTCCAGTCTTATGTAAAGTTCGGATGTAAGTTCTGCGAAGTATTTCTAAGAAACCTTAATTTGTTCTTATCTGGAATACTTATATTGATGGAAGCCTGTGATATCCATGTCTCTACTTTTTTCATTTGTTAAGACTCCGTTATAAAAGTGGCTCAGAGATGCAACTACAGGAATAGTTAATATGTATGTGCTCATTTGGGAATTTTTGGTCTCATTTTTGATTAAACATAGTTTCTGAGCAGCTTGTTTTGGGTCATTATGAGATTGATGAATAATTAGATAGAACAAGAAAGGGAGAAATATTGATGAAGGCTGCCTTTCCTTTCTATATATGACACGTCTTAATAAGGCGTGGGAACGACTTATTATCTTGCGAGATAGTTATCTTATGGCCAAGGAACAAAATAAAGGTAGAGATTGGGTTCTTTTTCTCTTTGCCTTTTTCGATCAGTTCCAACTAGTTTGGAGAACCATTTCCAAATGTAAGAGGAAGTGATTTTTCTCCTGTGAGATATGTTATAAGACGAGTTAATTCTCTAAGCGAAGCCTCATGGTCAAAAGTCACGAGATAGAATAGAGAGTTGTGGACAAAAGCAAGATGATCGATAAGAGAAGGGTTCAAACAGCGTTTGATTCTGACTTCTCACATTTGGAAACTATCCAATTAATATAAAGATGAAACTTGTTTGAATCTTTGATGTCAATCAGTTAGAATACCTCATTGAATCATCACAATATCAACTATGATTAAAGATGAAAAACAAAAGGTATGCAGAGGGCTTGACTAATTCCCCGCAGGGAAATCTACTCCAGTCACGGAATAAAGAAACCCATGACAACCTGATTACAAAGATTATAATGTTTTCCATTTAACGTCATCTCAGCATTGATTTGGTGATTTACTAATTACAGGTAGAATTGTAATAAGGCAAACCCTGTCAAAACGTGGCTTTTAAAGTGTATTAATTTTATTAGTCGGAGGATAGGCTGGCGTCATAGCTGCATGACTCCAGCTTGTCATAATCCGCTGAGTCCCTCGCTTTAAGCTCTATACTCGGTAATACTTTCATAATCTCTGCACAGTGGGTCAATCAGATAAAACTTTTTTAATGTCTAGTCAGAAGGTGGCAAGATGGTGGCATCGAAACTTTGAGGGGTGACATTGAATATTACATATTAGCATATACGGATAGATGTATACTCTTGTAAATTTGGAACAGTGGGAGACGATCCAAAACTTGGGTGGAAGTCGGGGTGGCAAGGCATCATCTAAGTGGAATAGGTGGCATAGGGCTGCAACTGCCACTTCCGCTAGATCCGCCCCTGTGTCCGCTACATAACGGCAGAATTTAGAATCTTGCTTAACTTGCAGTTCTGCTGTGTTTGCAGGACTGCGTTCTAAAAGGCCGACTTATATAGAGCCTCTGATTGTGATAACCCTCAGAATGATGTGTCTTCTGGTCTAAAAGTATTATTTGATCTCTTTGACATGGACATATAGCATAGCTTTGATACTTGTATTGTCGGCTCTGCAATATTTCATCGTACACAAGCTCCAGGTGCACTGCCCTTAGTGTTTATAGCACATTGCTAATATGAGCCAGCATCGTCGCTGCATTGTCACTACATAACTTTCATCTGGAAGCTTTTCTGGAAGAAAGGGACATTTGCAAAAGTTCATGATTTGCCCGACGCAACATTTGCTTCCACCCCGGATCCTACGTGGGAACAAGATAACTCAAAACCTATTTCATGGATCATTTCCATATTTTATTCCCCCATGGACTTTGCTGTGAGGAGGAAGTGGATTTAACTTGGTGAAAGTTTTTTTTTTGTATTTCGACCACTAGGAGGAGCTTTAGCGACTATAAGTTTTTGGGCCATAATTTGTCGACGGTTGTTCTGATTTAGTCCCAATTTGGCGCATATGACTTGCCCTAGGGAGATCTATCATTTTTACTCTAATAGCTCATATTTTACTCACTAGAGGGAGCCGTTTTACAAAAAACACTGTTATACCGACATAGCTTATTAACTGTCGGCCTGATTTAGTTAAATTTTATATCACATGAACCGCCTCAAGGCGATTTTTTATTATTTTTTTTCTATTTAACTGTAATTATTTATATTTCAGTCATGGGAGACATTTTTTTTTTTTTTTGCAAAATGTCTTATGCTGTCATGTCTATGCTGTTGGCCTAGATATAATATATATACAAGTATATCCCATGTTTGTATTTGTAGCTATTTGCAAAACTTAATCTCCGTACACAATGCTTTTCTGTTTTAAAAACCACAAAGTGAAAACAGATTTACCCGAGAAAGTTTTCCGCAGACAGCAGCTGATGCATTGCAGAGCAAATGGGATAAACAATGAAAGGAAAAGACCCTGGAGCAGGTATGGCACGCCATCCTAGATGGACGTTATTTTGCCTACGGTGTTATTGGCTTATCCAGGTGAACACACAGTTCACAGTCTAAATGTGAGTTGGGGATTTCTCAACTAAACCAGAACAAAGGCCTTCATTTCACCTTTGGAAAATATATTCCAGAGTCAAGGTCTTCTCTAAAACTTGCAGCTGCATTATTTTATTCATGTAAAATCTGTGCATCCATTAATAAGTAGCAGGGAGTCACCTTGAAGAAAGCCCAAATGTGGGAGTATTAGAATTTTCTCAATCAGTGAACAAACTGTAATAGTGCTACAATCAATAAAACGTTATTTGTACAGCTATTTTTTTAAAGGAAATCAAATGTAATTCAATGTTCTCTACAGGTGATTGACAAAGAGAAAGTAAAAGAAGGTTGTTGAAATGAAAAAAATGAAAAAATCCCGAGTTGAATTTGGAGACCAATGCAGGCCGAGAAACGTTTGTGAAGTTAAGACCATAGAATCTGAAGTTAAAATAATAATTATAAGAATACCATCTACTGATAATAAATGAATAATAATGAAACGATAACTTACATGCATCAAATGCTCATGAATAAACCATAGATGATAAGATGAACATAGAGCAAAATTAATAAATAGTGAAGGAGATTAACCACAAAATGAATTAAAATAAAAGTAAATTTGAAAAAGAGAGTTATAAATGCAAATGAAATCAGGATCAAATCCAGTAAGTTTTTTCTTACTTGATTTTTTCTTACGTAATTTTTCTTCGTACACCTTGTCCTAAAATAAAACACTGCTTTAGTTAACCATGGAGTTTATTTTTGTAGGTGATTTGAATTAACTTTATTGGTCGCGATTTATACAGCAGCGGGAATCCTGCGCTCATGTTACCAACATGGCGCCATTCTCCAAAGAGAATCATGTTGTTTTGTATGTTTAGGAGGAACAAGGGAAATAACCGGGAGGTTGTATGTGTGTGGTTTTGTAGGAATCACGCCGGTGGGATTTCAGACTCCAGATGGTTCAACCTTTTGTTTTCTTATAATATTGTTAGAAAAAAACTATGGAAAAAAGATTTGTTTGCATGTTATTTTTTTCATGTGGTGTTCTCCAGGGGTCCATCCTTGGCCCCTTATTTTTTAACATATACATGTCATTTTATAAACAGAATCCATCAAGAGGCCCACATTTTTCAATAAGAAATAGAGACTCAAAATGTGCTCAACCAAACAGTTGAGCAGGATATTAAAGGGTTAAGTTTTCAAGTTCTTGCTATGCTTCAACAAAGTTCTGGTGTCAAATCCAGCCGGAGTTTGGATTGGTCTCCGTGTTAATGCAATATGTGGCTCCATAGGCTCCAAACCCTTGTGGCAATTAACTGGATAAACGGTAACAGGAAATGAATGAGTGAATGGATGGAGTAGTGGAATGTGTAAATAAGCTCCTTTGTGGAGATATCATCAAACACTCCGTCTGCTGTTGGTAGCTGTAGACAACTTTGAATATATACTTAAACTAAAATGACTGTTCAATTGCGTTTTGGATCGCTCTGACAATATTTTACGACGCAATATAAAAGTTCAAGCCCCGTGAAATAAAGTAAAGAGTGCCGTCAGATGGAGAATGAGAAGCTTGTAACAAATCCACTTCTATCTGTTCTCGCTTTCTTGCTCTTAAGATGATGAAATTGCTTCCAAATTGCGTTAAATCGTTTCCCTAAAAATCTTTTCATGACACATTTCTACTTTTCTGTATGTTTTCTTTTCTTTTTTCTTTAAAACGTCCACATTTGAAGAGGGTCTCAGAGGTGCCACCAGAATAAACTCAGGATATGTTTTCACCTTAAAACATCCCTAGCTTGGACTTGGTTGGCTGAAAATTCAGCTACCTACATTTGTGTTTAACAAGCATGCGTGTGTGTGTGTGTGTGTGTGTTTGCGTGTATGTGTGCTTTTGTAATGCAAGAAAACTAATCTCATTACTGCCAAATCATTCATCACCGACCGGGATACAAGATGGACACCATGAAGGGAAACAACTTGCACTAATCAGAGTCTTGACTTTGAGATGATGAACTTTGTGCCCGGCTCTGTGACCATTGGGGAACGTGGAGAACTACAGAGGAATTGTGGTGATGCAAGAAGGACGAGGATCCTGGAGGACTAACCATCCGGGGGTTGATGATGAAGCGGATGATTCCTCATGATGACCTCAGTGAGAGCAGGACAGCACTTCAGGGGCAGTTTATTCCAAGATGATGAAACTGACCAGGCATTAATGATCTCGCAGAGTGGAAGCGTGGGTAAAAAAGCAGAGAGAGGGGGGTTATGGGAGTGAAGAGTCTACCTGGGTTTAATAACCTCGGAGGTAGATAGAGGTGGCGGGGGAGGAGATGAGGGCATGGTGCAGGTGGAACGGAGACGGAATCAGAGGATTTAGGTAGAAAGAGAAACCCGACAGATGGCAGGGAAAGTGTGAAATCCTACTGGCGGGAGAGAAAAAGACATCGAGAGGGGCTGAGGAAGAGAGGTAAGGGGGAATTAACTTTGCTCGGATAGGAGGAAACAGATGAGGACAGAAAGTCCTCTACTGTTTCCTCGTTTGGCAAGGAAAGCAGAATGGAGAGGAAGCCATGGCACACTAAAAGCAGGAAATGGATCCATGCACCACTTGACTAGCTGGGTAGAATGACTTTCCAAATAAAAGTAAAGAAATGGTGACAGATGGAGGATGTACTGGCATTCATCAAACTTTGTCAGGGCATGATGACCTTGAGAGATTGCGAGAAAACAATAAGAACGGATGATTTTTAAATTGCACTGAGGATGACTTTCGAAAGAAATATATACGGCAGAGAACCAGACTCACATCACCGCAGGTTAGCGTCTCCATCTACAGAGAAACACAGACGAGACAGGTAAATTGGGAAGTAAATGGTGAACCAGTGGGCGTAGGTAGTAGAGGACGCCAAAGTTTCTGGGGTCGGGGCAACCTTGGGAAATAGAAGTGAGGAGAATAAAAAAAAATGTCTGTGCGCTGTTGAATAGAGCCAATCACCGAGTATAAGTGTTATGTGGACAGGTGTGAAATAGAGGTTTTGAGCATATGTTTCCAAACCATTGCACTAAAAGTAACATTTGTAGAATTTGCAACCCCCAATTTCATAATTTTCTCTATTGTTGGGTTGTTGTCTGAGAGCAGACTTGACAAAGCAGACAGAAAAACCCAGAGTGATATCGGCTGTATATTGTGACCCAAACACGAGGTGGGTGATCGAGCAGCAGATCCCACAGATATTCTGTGGGGTTTAGGTCAGATGACTGGGATAGCCATGGTAGAACTTTTATTTACTTACCTCTGAACCATTCTTGGGTTGATTTTGAGGTGGGCTTCAGATCATTGTCCTGCTGGAAGGTCCAACCACGGCCCACTTTAAGTTTCCTGTCAGAGGCTTTTAGATTTTCATCCAGTATCTGCTGGTGTTTGATGGAGTCCATGGAATCATGTCTTTTAACTAGATGTCCAGGTCCTATTGAAGAAAAATAGGTCCTACAGCATCAGAGATCCACGACCAGACTTCATAGTGGGTGTGAGGTTCCTTTCTTTGTTGCTTTCTTTCTTGATGCGCCACACCCGTCTTTAACATTTGTAGGCAAAAAGCTCCAGTGTGATCTCATCTGACCTCTGACCTTGTTGAAGTGGTGTTTGTCAAACTGTAGGAGCCTCATTTTTTGTGTAGATGACAGCAGAGGTTTTTTTCTTTCTACCCTCTCCATACATCTGGTGTTGGTGTGGGCGCCATCTGATGGCGGTTAGGGGGACTTTCTGACCCCCAAAATTGAACTGACCTCTGAACTCTCTTGCTGAAATCCTCCTTTACCGATGGATCCATCCTCCTCACAGTGTGTGGGGTAAGTGTGCAGAAACGTCCTCTTCCAGGCTGATACTTTTTTAATATCTCCAGTCCCTTTAAACTAATACATTTTTGATCTAATTGATGAAACTGATATTTTTTATTTTTATTTTCTTGTATCCATTGCTAGATTTGTGCATTTCTACAACTTTTCTTCCCACATCATTGTTGTCTCCTCTGGTCTTTTCTTTTTCGAACAACGTCTGAGAGAATTAGGCCTGTGTCACCTCATACTTATACCCCAGTGAAACAGTAAGTCATTGATCACTTCTTCAGAGTTCCTACTCAAACAGGTGATCCTAAAAATATAAAATTAGACTGGATATTTGCTTCGGTTCCCTTTTAATCACAGGATTGCTTGGGGCAGGAATACATTTTTTGCATTGCATTTTACTCATCGTTTTTTAAAGGGTACCAATAATTCTGGATATCACTGTATCTGTCAATGCAGCACCTTAGAATCCACTCCATCTCCTTATTATTACCTCCTGCTCTCCAGTCACAGGTAGTAAACAGGAGGTTGTTGACATACAGAAATGTCCTGCTAACCTTCCATTAAAGTTAAAAAAGCTATAGAGGCCATTGACAGCCAAATGATGCAGCTTCAAACGGAGGAGGAGTGATCGTCTGACAAGCAACATCAATATTAAAGTCAAAAATCAAATGTTTGATAAAGACAGGCATGAATGACAGCTCATCCTCTTGACTGCATATATCATATTCCTACCATTCAGGTTGTTATATTACTCTTCTGTGTGATGTCCTATCTCTTGGCATCAGGAAGAGTTTATGCTGATTTTTCGTTTTTATCATAGAAAAAAAAAAAAATGTGATAAACGAAGCACTTATTCATTTTTCGTTTGTTTAGGTCACAGCGCCCTTTAAAAACATCTAAAGTTTTGAATCACCCCAGTCTAAAATGCATGAAAAGGGTTGACTCTGCATCCCTAGTTATTGAGAGAGGAGGGGAAATGTTACTTGGCATCGATGGGAAACCTAAGTCTGGGAGAGGCAGACATGTACATGCTGATCCTCAGTCCTAAGCCGCTCCCTGTGCTTGCTCTTGATGTAAATCAGGATCTGAAGGCTCTGTTTGCATAAAAACATTTTTGAAACCGCTTGCAGGAATGCTAAAGGGCTACTTGAAACTGTTAAGTACTCATACTCCAATGATATCCAAAACCTGTCCAAAGCATCAGTCTTCCCTGACCCCTGCCAGTTGCTGTCATGCCAGCAGTGGATAATCTTGCTCTGATACTTTTGCATATTTCATCATCATTTATGATTGTCGGTTGTGTTGACAGACGGAACAAATAAGATGCTTTGTGCCCCGGCTAGCTTACATTGACAGATGATTTTGTTGACAGGTATCTTAAGTTTTTTCAGAACAATCGGTCGGTTTGACGTCTTCATACCAGGCACAAAGGCGGAGGGCATGATGGATCCCCAATAAAAACGAAACCATAGCTTTCATGCTGCTTTCTTTTTTTAATTTGTTTTGCTGCTGGCCGCTGCTAAGACCCCACTGGATGGTGAAACTGATGCATCAAGCTACTATTGCATGCTCTTCTTGTGTATTTTGATCAATTAGTTCTATGATGTCAACAACACATTATATTCTCTTGCGACATCCCTAATGAATCCCAAAAGTTGAGGGAGGAGACCTGACTCCTTTCCCCCGCCCTGTTCTCGGGCTACGCTTTACTGTATTTTCATTTTGCAGGCTCCAAAAGTGGAGCCAGATATTGTGTTATTCCCTCATCTCAAACGTTCCTTCATAAATTCTAGCCTCCAAAATAGAATAAAATCAGGGGCCGTTCAATATTAACTCTATTAATGTGAATGAAAATGTTCCATTCGAACATTGTTCGACGTAGAGACCAAACTTCACCTGAAAATGGTTTCAGAACATTGGAAACCTTTGGATCTTTGGATGGAATGAATGTCTTCTGTTTGAGTTTTACTAAACACAGGGACATCTCCAGAGGTAGTTTGTGGTGAGGTCAAAATGGTGGACTGGAACTTGACATAACAATAAAACAGAAACGAAAACGATTGGATGTCCAATCCAAGCCCAAAATTCAATTCAATCAAATCATCCACCTCAGGTTATTAATGATTTATTAAGTTATGTAATAAACTAGTTATAACACATTCAAAAACCCTTTGTATGGGTTGCTTTATTGTAAAGTTGTACCCTACCTTTTACTAGTTTCTATCAGTAGAAGTATGCAATGTCATCGTCTCTTAGATCAAAACCTGAAAAGTCTAGTCCATAAATTCACTAATCTCCCTAAGATTCTCTCTCTCGCTCTCTCTCTCGCTCTCTCTCGCTCTCTCTCTCTCTCTCTCTCTGAATAGACGTCACTCCCTGCTAAATTGTGTTGATGGTGATTAAGTTGCGTTAATACCGTTCTGGTCTCCCTCCTCACACTTCAATGAAACTCAACTGTTACAATAAGAATAAATAGAATTTAATAATTCCCCTTAGGAGAAGTGTCAGTGCAACAGCAGCTGACAAAGAAAGTACAAAATTTAGCCTAAACTGCAGAAAAAAATACGTTAAAAGAAATAAACGCAAAAATTCAAATTATATAATTTACAACTGTGTTCAAGAAGAATATTTGAAAAAATATTTTTTTAAATATATATACTAAGAATGTTCACATTGATCGGTTAAAAATGCATACGAGAAATTTCAAGATGTCACCAAATGAGTAAAGCACTGAACTAACGACAGATTGTAAACACGAACACAAACTGTACCTTTATATTTACTAAATATAGTGTGTATTGAATATCTTATATCAAAATGAAAACATCAGACAGATGTAAAAAAAACAAAACTAAAAGTCTCCTTCTTACTGCGTTTCCTAAAATACCAGTAAATCTGATGTCTGTGCTGTTTTTTCAGGGGGGGTGTTTCACACCAAATGTATGTTTTTCCTGTCAGGAATGTGTTATTTAGAGAGATTAGATTTCAGCAGGTAAAGTGTGAATCAAATGCAGAGACAGAAAAAATACAAGCTGGCCTCGTTTATTCACAGGCAGCACCGTGTAAGTAGAGGCATAAATGTGATTTATGGTAAAACACATCAGAACCACCGGCCTAATATTGTGTCCGCCGCTGAAACAGCTCCAGATTCATCAGACGTGGCCGCCTTCTTCAAACCCTTCACGGCCCACTTCTGATGCTGATGGGCTCATTGTAGGCGTATTCGATGTCGAAATGGAGTCAGCCCGTACACGCCAACCTGCTACTAACTGTAGGTTCTACCAGTTGTCTATCAGAACAAACATGAACTTTTTCGGCAATTAGTGCCCCAGTATTTTCTTGTGTTGGGTCCAACAACAACCTGACCTTTGCTCCCAGTGTTCACGTCACAGCTAGTACCGACGATAGTGACGCCATCACAGGGTGTCTTTTTATGACCTCGGCATCAAAAACTGGCCACATTGGGATGTCTTATGATAAATTAAATTACTAAATATATCTTTCTTTTGTTCTCATAAAGATTATAGAAACCTTTTCAAAAAGATTTGGCTCCAATAGACCAATTTGGGCACTAACCACTACAGAACAGAGACTACGGACGGCCAACAAGACTTTTTGCCCCCATCCCTTTAATGTCCTGCTCAACTTGTCGGTTGAGTACATTTTGCATCTCTATTTCTGTCCCATGTTATTGAACCAGTTCATAAGATGAGCCAGATGCAGGAAGTATCTGCTAAAGAGTAAGGGACCAAGGATGGAGCCCTGGGGGGACACCACAGGACGAATGAACCACCGAGGAGGAGGCATTAACCATGACTATTAAGAAAGTCCCTCGATGTCTTTTATGCGTATAAAAAAACATCTCAGGACTTTATTAGAACCTCTTATTAAGGTCAACTAGTTTAATTAAAACATGCTTTACCAAATAATTGGTAAAACTGCTAATCTGATTCAAACTGACATTTTCATGAAAATAAAAAATGTAACCATGGAACATGCCGATTGACTGAAAAGTCAGATTTGAATTTAAGTATTCATTTATGTATTTTTAACACTTAACAACGTGCTTATTTCTCATTTCTGGTCAATTTATTCACCCAAAGATATTAAATCAATAAATGACCAAATAAAAAAAAATCTTTACTTTATATTATGAATATATATATATAAAAATAAAAGAAAGAGATAAAATATGCCAAAAAATTATTTTTCCATTCTTTCTAACTTCATGATGAGGAAATTAACGTAATGCAGTCCTTTTAGCCGATATGTGTTAATAGTACGATGTTAACCAGTGTCGAAGGCACGTAGTGTGTAACTAGTTAAGCCCATTTTTGTTACTTTCTTTTGATATGTTATTTATGTATATTTTATTTTTGTACACTCTGTGAAGCGTCTCTGAGTTTCGTGTAAAGCGCTATACAAGTATAATCTGTTATTATTTTTATAATTCATTTTCTATTGAAGGCGTTGGACTGTGTTTTGGTGCATTGGTGAAGAATCGTCCCGTTGTTGTTTTGTTTGTTTGTTGTATTAGATCCTATGAAACATTATGGTGGATTGTTTAGTTAGTGCCGACTTGTTTAATTTATTGTATGGGAGTCAACATCCCCGTAAGTAGAAAAAGTGCTGCTTCCTCGTTTCCTGATTTTTTTCTTTGGTATTTTGTAATTGTAACTATTACATTACAAAAAAGGCTGCAATAAATTGAAGTAGTACTTTTTACTTATTTGTAGCTTCCCTTCATTCCTCGACTTAAAAACAGGGCTGTAAGAGTTATCAACAAGGATCCTTGCACTTGTCAATCTTTCCGGGCTTCAGAACAAAATATTCCCTTTGCTGCCTCATAAATCCCGCCCCCTCTGACGGGCGCCTTTGTAGGGACATGATGAATGTTTTTCCTGACTGCACATGTCAGTGGTTATGCCGGGGAGGAGGCTACTGTGGGAGAGTGGAGGTAGAGACGAAGGGCAAAGCAGGACGGCGGTGTGACGGATGAGTAATGATCAGTGGAGGGTAATGGATGCGTTGAAAATCACGCCAGTCGGCCCTTCCTGTCAATATTTTTGATTTTTATTAATGTCCTCACCAAGAAAGAAAAATGTAGACAAATCATTTCTTTGCATATTTTTTTAAATTTAATTAAATTTTTTTATTTCTCTGGGGCCTTTTTTTTTGTAAATTTACTATCTTAGACATTTTAAAGTCTTAATAGGAAAATATCAAATTATTTGGTCAAGCATGTTTTTTAACACGAAAAAAACCCCAACAGATTTGTATTTTATTTAATGGTAAAAAATTGGTCATTTCATGGATAATTGTTCATTTTTTAAATTTTTTTATTAGAATTGCTCAACCAACCTCGGTAAACCATGTTTTTAGAAAACTACTTATTGGACGGTTTTCGGTTTGTATCAAGAGACATCATTCTGTTTAGTGAGTCCTCACAGGCGTTATGGCCCATTTGATCTGTGGTGTGCCCCAGGGCTCCACCCATGGCCCCTTACTCTTTAGCATATACATGCTGCTACTGGGTCATATTATAAACAGGTTCAGTCACATTTTTCTGTGAGAAATATTGACTCAAAACGAGTTCAACCAAACAGTTGAGCTGGACACCAAAGGGTTTCAAAACACACAAGCCTTAAACGGTTATAATAAAAACTACTCAGGCACTCCACTCAAATCCATTTTCTCATTTTCCGCTTTGCCAAATTTGGTAATGCGACTCCTTGTTTCTCCTTTTGTTTATTCCTCCCTGCATTGTCTCTTTTGATCAGCTTTAGCCACCGCCATCTCCCACTTTAATTCCCCTCGTTCCTCCTTCTCCTTTGCTCGGAGAACGCAGTGAATGCAGATCGTGACACAGATGGAGGGAACTTAAATTAGTGTTCTGTAATTACTGCTGATTACTCCGGCTTTTTTTTTTTTTTTTTCTTTTAAGCTCCGTGTGTGTGTTTTTGTGTAGGTGTGTGTTTTTCATGCATTAGTTGGCATATTGATGCGTTATTTTTTTTACTTTATTGCAGGGATCCCTCTCTCCTGCTTAATCTCACTTTTTAGTATTTAGTACAAACTGTTTAATATTTACACGGAGTGAAAACCATTTAAAATCTGGTTGCCCTTCAACTCATGCCTGGTTTGTTTTTTTTGTTCTGTTACTTGCTTTTTTTCTCCTGCACTAATCTCATTGGTCGCCTTTTTTTCTTCTTCTCACACAAGGCTATGGCCGAAAACTACGGCAGCGGTACAAGGGCCAGGCATAAGAAAAAGTAAATTTGCCGAAGATTTTTTAAATTTTTTATTTTGCATTTCGAGCGTTTCTCGTCCTCTCGCAGAGCTCAGTCGCTCCGGGCTTCCTCACAAGTGCCCAGATGATGTGATGAAGTATTCTGCTGTTACTTTGGGGTCGTTGTTTGTTCTGTAGGCCTCCATCCACACAACCTAGCGACTGAATCCATCAACACAACCATTGGTGGCGAAGCCGTGGGGCTTCAGCTCGTCCTGTGAATCTATATTCCACAGCGCTTGAGGACCTTCTTCTTCGACTTGTGTCTCAGCCGCCGTGACCGCCTGAGCTCCACACCTTCAGGGTCAAACAACTTGATCTATTATCTTGTTGTGACTTGTGATACAACTTATCATCTCTGAATTGCACGCAGGTGTTTCCATTGATATCCTTGATTTTGTCCATAACCCGCTATTTCAGTTTGCACGAATGCCGCCATCTCTTCCAAGCGTATTTGTTTTTTCCTCCCGATCAAACGCTGTATTCACCACAATCTTTTCATAGAGCTAATGATAGTTGCTCCACTATATTTATGAGCCTAAAGAGAAAGATTTTTTTCTTTTACTAAAACTGATTATGAAGTACAATCTTAAAAATTCATCCACGCAAGGCAATCTCTGGAATCCATCATGTGTTTATAATCTTAAAAGGTCGACTTTATTCTCGAAATGCAGAATAAAAATCTCTTGTGAAATAGTTCAACTTTATTTTCAACAATTTGACTTTTTTTCCTCAACATTTTGACTTTTCCTGGACATTTTGGCTCTTTTCTCGACATTTCGATTTTTTCTTTTTCAACAATTTTGCCTTTTTTTTCGCGAAATTATTATTTTTTTCCCAATTCGACTTTCTACTCAACATTTCCACTTTTTTCTCAACATTTCAAATTTCTTCTCCACATTTCGACTCATTGTTGACAATTCAACTTTTCTCACCATGTCGACTTTTCTCAAAATTTCGACTCTTTGTCGACATTTAAAACTTTTTTCTCGACATTTGGTCTTTGCCTCAAAATTTCAAGTTTCTCCTGACATTTTATTTTTGTCAACATTTCGACTTTATTTTCAAATTTAATCTTCCTCCTCATTCTTACGCCTGGCCTTCATACTCCTTCATAGATAACAGAATCTTAGAAAGGAGAAACCTGAGGTGGTTGGGATGTAAGGGGTGAGGGAGGGTGGACAGGGGCTTTGGACGAGAGAGGAAAATGGGTAGTTTTTGAGATAGAGAGCGCTATGATGGAGCGCGGCCGGGAGGTAAAGTGCATGACTACATAAATAGATTACCACTAAAAAGATGAGTAAGAAGCGATATTTGGAAAGAAATGTTTAAGATGACTCTCTCAATGATATCATTCAGTTGTAGCTTAGCAGCGGAGCGATATCAGCAAGACGAAAAAAAAAAATTGAGATATATATATATATATATATATATATCGCCTCAAATCGATTCATGTGCACCAAATTTGGACCAACAGTTAGGAATCGTTTTACTAAGGTAAAACAGAAGATAGTCTATTCATATGCACCACAAACTTGGACTAAATTCAGACCAGCAGTTGAGAAATTATGATCCAAAAATAAATTTTTGAGATATTGCATTAACACGAAGGATCTGCGGCAGCGGCAACGTCCACTTTTATGGGATATAATCACAAGTGCTAGGAGTAACCTAAGGCTTTGGACCTGGACCTCCATGTCTGCCTCTCTTCCTTCCCTGTTCAAATTGAATGGTTTTGCTCATCCTTCCTGGCTCAGAACCTAATTGGACTTGTTCATAGGCCATCAGAGAATAGGTTTTTTTAAATAAAATATCAATGTGGGTGACTTGAGATTTTATAAATTCTTTAAAATGCAGCCTTGACTAAAGGAAGGTTGAGATTCACACAAGCATTAGCAAATATAGTTTTACACAAATGATGCAAAGGCTCATGGGTGCCCGTGTGCTCTCTTTTCAAGGGTAAGGAAAAGTTGTTGGAGTTTTGGGGGTTTTCTTGTGACATCCTGCAGCTGATCCCCAGAGGGAAGTTTTTCTGAATGCGCGGGGAAGCAGCAGAGCCTCTGGCAGGCTGGGAAAAACGTTAAGTTCCTCAAGGACGCGTCGGCGGAGCTTGTGCCTGTGACGCTACGCCGTCTTGCCTCGGCACTGAGAAATCCTGGGGAATTTAAATGACTGGAGGAAAAACCTCTGCTCCCACTCACAAAGAAAATTGAGTCATAATTCATTCCGTTTTGTTTTTTTTGTCTGGATCAGAGCAGGTGAAACCTCGGCGTGTGTTAACAATCACCCGCCTCCTGGCCTTTGCAGCACTTTATGTGTCATCTAAGTGTTTGTCAGCTCGCCGGAAGTAATGCATGGGGATGAGCTGAAATTAGAAAATTTGCCTCATAGGGAGGAATTCATTACTGTCGAGGTGTGCGCTCTGTTAATACTGTGAAAACCTTGACAAAGCCAAAATACTCAAACGTACTTCTTATATCCCAGATGGAAAAAAAGATAGCGAGGCGACAAGTGCTTGTGAATTTCAATCTGCTGTGAATAAGTGACACAATTTGAATGTTAATGGTTGGTTACAAATAATAATTATTGAAGAAAGGAGTATATAATTCCAACATATTCAGATTTTTAACAAATAGTCTATAATCCTTCTCCACGGTATCATAGATCCCTAGATCCCCATAGATCCCTTTTGCAGAATCCAAAACTCAATGACCAAAAACAGGTATGGGTCGAAACCAGGTGAGCTGTCCAATGAAGCAAAAACAATCCAAGAAATCAAAAAGACTGGGGCAAAGTTAAAAAAAACATGATGCAATTTCAAAATCGTGAAATCAACTAGAAACACACAAGGAATAATTAATATTCACTGGGAACACGAGAAAAAATGGCTATGTAGTGTGACGACGAGACATAAACAACAAACTGGCACCGAAGGACAGGTGAACACTCTCTATATACACTGATGTAATGAGACAATGAGACACAGCTGGAGGGGAGACACAGGTGAACATGATGGACGATCACACAAGAGGAGAATACAATCACAGGACAGACACAGAGAGGGAGAAGGAGCGCAAGTGAAACACACAAAGACGACACTAAGAAGGAATAAAGAAATGAAGAACAATAAACAGATAACGCACCAAAAAGGCAAAATATAAAGGACACATGACAATTAAACCACATACATTTCAAAATAAAACAGGAACCCGGAACAGAATGATGACGACGACCTTCACAATAAGAGAATAAATACTTTTATATATGTGATAATGGCCTGTATATTATCCGGAACAAGTGCATTTTATGATGTTTCCAGCGAAACATGCATTTTCAAATGTCTGCCGCCTCCTTCCATATCTTTTGTATGTGTGATCGCGGTAAGTGCTGCCGCCTCAAAAATGTCCTTTCTAAAATTTCATGTAGAAGTTGTAAGCGAGTGGTGAGAGCCGCGAGAGCGAATAATGTTGTAGCACTCATGATAATCACCATGACAATCTCAGAGCAAACTGCTGTCTGCTCTAAGCAGCTGCCCGTCTAAGAGGGTCTTAAAAAAGAAATAGGACCGGTGAGGAAGGACACTTTTGGGGAAAAAAAAAAAACTGTGGGTGATGATGAGGAATAAATGACGTGCTCATCAGTAGGAGAGAAATAAACCATCTGTGACTGACCTATCAAGCTGCTCAAAATCGGTCAGTTCAGCTCATCTTGGCGTTGTCTGTCTTTGCTCGTTTTTTCGTAAATTGCTTGATTGCCTATCTTTTTTTATTCAGCCCTAGTTTGTGTTGATTTTTTCTCTTATGTGTCTTTCGTTTTCCTTCGTAATCAATTCTGCACATGCTTGTGATAAATGAAGGTCGGACAGAGAATAAGGAGAATAAGTTTATTACATAATCTGGGAGCAGACGAACAACCCTACAAGTACACACAGATAAATTTAGGCTGCCTCCCTTTTCAGAGTCTGAATTCTCCCGGAGCTGCCTTTGAAGACCCAACGAGTCATAGCCTTGCAAAGAGGCCAGTCCCATTTTGATGACTCCCTGAAATGTAGCCGTCTTCTCACAGAGCCAGAGTTTCTTCATGGTCCATCCTATCCTAAGATATGGGTTACGTAACGAACGCCCCCCCCCCAACAGTTGGGGAGTGAAGGTTCATCTCGATTTATGTTATAAAAAGACAGAAAACATTAAAAACAAAAATCTCCGCCTTCCTTTCTGTTACTATGACTACAACTTTTAACGGTCGCAGCAGCTACTATTATGACCACTGCCCATAACTTTTACCGTGTCTGACTGTCGAGCTTTTATTACCACTACAGATTTTACTACCCGGCAGTGAAAACAGGAGGAGCTGATGGATTTTGCCAAAGAGCACACCGCCTCATTGAACAGCATTAAAATGTGGCCTTGCCTTCAGAGGGTCCTGACCTTGAATATGACATCCTCGGTTTTGGTCATTATTGGATTGGATTAGATTCACATTTATTTTATCGCCGAAAGGTCAGGGTTGTTATGGTATCGTCATCATCCCTGCTGAAGCTCATGTTGGTGCGAGAACTCAAAAACCATTTTATGGATCATTTTCAAATTTTATACCAGCACGGACCCTAGTAATAGGAAGGACTGCATAGATTTTGGGAGGTCAGTTGTAAATTTCCAACAAATAAGGGGAGCTGTATCTCCAAAAGTCTTCGGGCCACAACTTCCTAACCATTGGTCCAATTGATTATATTTCACTCCTCTTTCTCTTTCGGCTATTCCATTTCGGGGTGGCCCAAGCAGATCACCTGGCTCCACCAACATTGATCCCCGCTACCCTACTGGCTAACAGTACCAGTATTTGTGAACCCGAGCTTCAGTGGATCTGGTTTTGAAATCAGTTTCATTTGTTTAGTTTTGATTAGGTTCTACACCGGATGTCCTTCCTGACACAACCCTCCATTTTCATCCATTTTTGGGACCGGCACGAGTTACACTGATTTATGAGACTATATTTCATTCTAAAAGTTCATATTTTACTCTGTAGGGGGAGCTATTTTCTAAAAGAAACTTGTTTTTCAGATATAACTTCAAATTTAATTTTAGGAGTTCAACCAGTGGGATTGGTTATGCAACGCAGGGGATTGTGGCCTTTTTTTGGATATGCCCTTGCTGGTTGTAGGTACATCTATCCATCACATATTTACAACCTCATGGTTCATGTTTGTCGACTGTAAACATTCATCGATATTTTTAGAGACCTGGTGAGGCAATGTGTTATTGTCCAGAGCTTAGCCGACACACAGCCGTGGTCGGGAGTGGGTCCTTCATTCTCTTCTTCAGGCAGCGCTTCCTGTTAGGGGTTAGGGTAAGGGTAAGGGTTAGGGGTTAGGGTAAGGGTTAGGGGATGCTACAACTCAAAATGCCATGGTTGTGGGTCTGTTGCACTGGCATCAGGGGTCTGGCCAAAGTAGTTATTCCCTCACCCCCTGTTTTTATTCTGGTGGATGTGTGCCTGGTTCCTGTTTGACACCTGTTTGTACTTTTGTAGTGTTGTTAGTAAGAAGAAATATAGGGAATATATAATAAAAAGTGTCCACACTTGAAAAGAGATGTTGATCCAGGTAAATGCAATGAATGGAGTTAGGGATTACGGGTTAGGATTAGGGTAAAGGGTTAGGGTAAGGGATAACTCTTCTTCAGGTTGGTCAGGATGCTCTCTCTGTGCACAAATAAAAGTCTGATAGGATGCGAGGGGCCCAGAGGTGCTTTCTTTAATGGTGGTCAGCATGGCAAAAGGGAGACAGAGAAAGAAGACGGAATTTGTTCAGAGAACGCAACACAGTTTCAAGTGAAGGATTAAAGGTGTCTGGTAATGGCCTCCGTGTAGAGGTTCTGTTGCTTTTCAGGTTAAGATGCAATATTTTCTTGTTAGTTGCTAGGATGTCACTCAGTTGTTGTTAGGTGGTTTGACAAAAATACAGATTAAGGCTGCAGCGTAGACACCTAAATCTGAAAGATATTCAACTCTGAATCACATCTAATAGAATCCATTCGGCTTGTAAAGAAGCCTGCAGAAACACCATAATTGAAGCTCTCTCTCTCTCTCTCTCTCTTTCTCCTCTCTCTCTCGATCTCTGTCTCTTCTCTCCTCTCTCTCTCTCCTCTCCTTGCATGCTGGGAGTTTGGGGGTGGGTGTGTGAGTTCGGGAAGTTTGGACTGTCCTTTTTCAAGCTTTACTGTCATTCGTGAGAAGGTAAGATAAGTTTGTTTCATCAGTTTGCAGAATTAGTGAATTAAAGCCTCGTTAAATCGTATCGTTTCTTTTAGGCATGGCGTCCCTCCGTAGAGAGGGCTCGCCTCCTCTGTCAATTAGACACGGGATCAGAGTGTCGGCAACTCCTCGGTACACCGTGGAGCAGGTTCTCCTTGCCGTGGGAGAACGGGTCGGTTGTGAAAGTGTCAATTACAGCTCTCGGATGAGTAAAGCCGTGGTGGCCTTTCTCAGAGAGGGGCGCTTGATTATGCACTGATTGAGAGTGGGTTGGAGTTGGACGATCTGTTTGCGGGGGTCTCACCATTATATGTTCCCTCTACGAGGATTACCGTCTCAGGTGTCCCCCCGTTCATTCCAAATGAGTCATTTGAAGGGGAGCTAGCACGCTACGTGAAGTTTGCCAGCAACAACTCTGGACCGAAACGGCGTCGGTGCTACTTCGTAGTATGAAGAGCCTCCACAACGATAAACATCCGTTTCTCTTTGACCTGACAAACATGGACAATCACAGACTTCCTGTTTCCACCAGTCGGTTCTTCATGCCTGGAGAAAAGTTCTTAAAGCAAGAAGAGACTGTTCCCAGCTGTATGGTAAGGTTGGGGAGGAGCATCTGATTCATAACCCACTCATACAGAGCAGAATGATCTGCTCGGTTAGTGGGCAGAGAATGATTATGTTGTAATCCAATACAAGTGGTTTTAGAATTGCAAATAAAATATATTGTCAAATAAAGAGATGCTCAAAGGTCAAAGGTCTCTTGCATCTCTCCCTCTCCTCTCCCTCTCCTCTCTCTCTCCTCTCTCGCTCTCTCTCTAAGGTAGGTAAAGAAGGTAGATGAGCTTGAACATGTCTCTGTTCTCACATCGATTGAGACGTGTAATTTAACTTCTCTATTGATTTGAATCCTGTTCTATTTCAATGAGTCTCGGCCTTCCTCATCTTCTCTCATCTACAGTAAATCTCTCATTACTTCTGATCTCAGCCTCTCTTTTCCATTTTCGTCTTCTTCTCATACTGTCCTCATAATTGGACTATTGATTGTTGATTGATGCATCCCTTTCTCCATCCTACCATCTTTATGCGTGTCGCCGCTCCTTTTGTTCGTCTTTATTTCATTATATGGTTTTGTTCTCATGCATTTTCCCCTCAATGCATTTTTTTCAATTTTCTTTGCCTTCTCCTCTTCACTCTGACCATTGTTCTCAAACAGGTAACTGTTTTAATATATCAGCGGCACCATCATAGCATATCAGCGGCTGATGGTGTGTATGTGGAATTTCCATAATCTACACTGTAATTGTTTTTTCTTCTTCTTTATGCTACGCCAGCTTCAGCTCTTTGATTAGATGGTATTGCTACATCAAGGACTGGAGGCAGATAAGACAGAGAGGGTGAGGATAATAGGTTTGTGTTAAACCTTATCAGTGATGGGAAAACTGAAGCTTGTAGGATACATAAACTTACCCATGCATGTTCAATGACAAACACACACACACACACACATATGCATGCATGAACACACATACATACACGTATCAAACACACATACACACATCAAACTCACATGTAAACACACATACACACAAATAAACACACATGCACCAGGCACACAAACAAACCCACACACATAAACACACACAAACACACACAAACAATCCCACACACACAAACGCACACAAACGAACATAAATAAACACACAGGAACACACACACACATAAAGACACCACACACATAAACACACACACACACACACACATGCAAAACCAAACCACAAGGAAAAAAATAACTTTCTTGCAATATCTTTTTTTTAGCCAGAAGTTTAACTAATTCGTATTTCTTAATATATACAGTATATATTTAAAAAATAATCATTTCTTATATTTTTTCTCTTGTTTTGTCGTTTGACGTAGCTCACATGCTTAAATGTTGGCCTCTACGAAAGGGCATTATGGGTTGTCGTTGTTGTTTTTGGGTCTCGTACAGAAGAGTTTCAGATTTTCAAACAAATTCAGTATCGACCTGAAGAAACACAAAATGCAATGTCTAAAGGTTCATTTTATTCAAGAGGACAGAATGTTTATCGAGCAACAGGTCTTAAGGTCTTCCGGACTCAAACTGTAAAATGTATTCCTTTCCAGCCGTTCTGATTGAACTCTCATTGTCGCAGGGAGCAGAATTCTGATTTGCCTCCATGATGGCGAGCGTTCATGTCCCTCAGCAGCAGCCTATTCACACAACATCAAAAACGGACACCTGCACGCTTCACTGACGGCGTAATGTTCTTCTTGTGGGATGTTTGTCTGTGGTTCGTGCTAGATAAATCAGGAAGCACATCTGTTTTGCTTCATTACCCAAAGGTCATTCTCCCAAATGCTCGGGGGGTCATCAAGGTGTGTTGTGGGTAAATTCAGATTACCTTTGATGGTCTCCCTCAGTATTTAGTTGGAGAAAGTCTGCAGTTCTGAGATAGTGTCTTTGGAATCTTCGTGTTGCTCTTGGACACAGGACTCTCTATCGTGAGGGGGGTGAATACTTTTTCCACAATAGCGATTTAAGTATTTGATCGCCTTTTTGCCTTTTCAATTAAATGTTTATCATTTGAAACATGCACTTTATGTTTACCTTTATTTGATTTTAAACGTTGTTTAACGATCTGATACTGTTTGAAAGAATCTTTAGGATAAATATTATAAAAAAATATGATATAATAATTATAATAATATTCTAATAATATAATAATTTTTATAAAATAATATGAAAATACATAATTGAATATAAAACTGTGTGTATTAAAACATACAAAGCATATGCTAGTGCTAATATTAATATGAATGTTGCCATGTACAGTACTGTTATTTCTGGCTTCCTTCCTTCAAGGCTTCTCGTTTGAAAAATAATGGAAAACTCTTTGTCAGCGACTAAAGTGATCTGTATCTAGTGTGATATAATGGAAAATTATAATTATTCGATGTACTTTGTCTGTTTTTCTGAGAAAATGCTGCTACAAGTGGAGAAAACATCGCATTTCATCTCATCAAGATCTCAAAGTCTCCTTGAACTCGGAGGTCGAGGTCTTTGGTGTATTGATGGAGCGTTTCAGCCAAGATTAAGATGAATCTCTTCAACGTCGGCTCTTTATGTTCCAGGAAGTGCCGGTACGCCAGTGGTTTTCAATGAGAATGGAGATGCACCTGGAAGATACGACATCTACCAGTACCAGATCACCAACAGGTCGACAACAGAGTACAGAGTCATCGGCTCCTGGACCAATAAGCTCCACCTCAAAGTGAGATTTCACACAGACTCATAAATCATGCTACCGTGTGCATTTCTGGTTTCATTATTAGTTACATGTTATTATATTATTTTTATAGTATTTATTATATTAATATAATAAAATAATGTTTTACGTTTTTTTATTATTTATTACACATTTTTATAGAATTTAGTAAATTAACATAATTAATTTTGTGTTTTTTAAAGCATTTTTAGATTTATTTACTATGACTTTATTATTTATTTTAATTGTTATATTATTTTATAGTATTTTTTTTGCATATGATCTTTTCTATATTTATTATTTTATTATTTATTATACATTTTTTTACAATTTGTATTGCATTTATTATATTTATAAAATAAAATGTTTTTTTTTATTTGTATTGAAATTTCATAGTATATATTATTTTGGATATTTTTATTATTATTTTATACTTTATTATATTTATTATTGAAGTACTGTAGCACGTGACTTTAAGACATCCAATCCAAAGCAAATCATTGGCTGTGAAAAAAAGATTCATATGATGCAAGAATCAATCAAACATCCCATCATTTCTTCACACCCTCCCATGAAATGAAACAGGGAGATATAATTTAAACTGTTAGAAAATATTTCTTTTCTACTTCTTGTGTGTTTACATCCCGCTGCTTGTTGAACCAACTGTTCTTTCTCCTCTTGCCCTTTTTTGCCGTCTCCAGTGTGATAAAGAAAAATAGCCAAAGTGTATTTTGGTTTGAGTGGTTTCCCGTTATGAACCAAAGGCCTCGGCGGAAGTTAAGTTTACAATTACTCTGAAGCTGAAGCTGCCATGAGTTCATAATCTCCCCCGTGTCTTGGCTGGATGTGCGCCCACGCCGACACACACCTCCGGAAAGTTACGCGTCCAAGATATACAAATTGAAAAGACTGGCGTCAGAGATGGAGCTCACGTCCACACACAAGGCCGACTAGGCCTACGCTGTCGTCTCAAACAGGGAGGGTATATCCCTGGGAAACCCCAATCCCCTGCATTGTGCAAGCAATCCCCCGTGATTGAACTCCTCAGATTAAATGTGACTCGTCAATATTGTCAACAGTCAATATTGTCAATTGTCAACAGTCAATATTGACTCAATGTCTCTATTTCTGTGAAGTCAGCAGTCTGCCATAAGATCAGATCCCATAGAGACTCAATAAAGAAGATAAATGCAGTTCACTTGTTTTTCTGAGTTCAGAAATAAAACAAGACATTTCAATTCGTTTGAGCTAAATTTATACATAATTGGAAGTTAAAGATAACAAACTGTGTTTTCCACAGTGTGTGTTATATTGTTATATTTACAGTATATATATATGTGTATGTATATATATATATGTGTATATAAATGTATTTGTGTATATATGCATATATATGTATATGTATATATATATATATATATATATATATATATATAAATATATATAAAATTTATAAAATTTGAAATTGACACATAACAAATGACAGACTTGAGGCGGACGCGGGCGGCCCTGACGATTCCTTAATATCCCGGACTCTTGGTTTATTTAATTATGCACAAGCAAACTGAGTTTATGTCGTCTCTGTTTCTAACTTTACTGACTGACACACAAAGATGTGCACACACTCCTGGAGCTTTCTGCGGCGCTTTTTGTTCTAAATCCACGCAGGACTTCATTAGAATGGCCGGATGACGGATGAGCAGACTAATAGACACAAAGTGTTTTCTGCCTGATGGACGGCCCGGCTGAGTGAGAGAGAGCGGGACTCCATCAGCAGAGAGGACAACACATAGTTAAGGAAAACTTGACTGGGATCTCTGACAGTTGACAAATTAACAGGTGTCTTTGATTTGCTTAACAATCCGATTGGGTTTGGAGGCCCAGAGGCAGATGAAACGATGGCGGCAGGTGGAAGTTTTCACAATGGGGAAAAAGGTTTTTCATTGTTTATCTGGGTTTGTTGGTATGTTTTGTTGTTCTTTGCCTAATTTTGGACAGTCCTTGCTTTTGTTAGTATGTGAGAATATGGTTAAACCAAATTTTTGTATGTAAAAAGGGTAAGGCATAATAAGCTTTACCAAAAAAACAGAAGTAGTGTAAATATGATGGAAATAAATCAAATCTGAAATGAGTGTCGCTGAGCAACGGGCAACATATGGGTCATTTTCAGTCCACTCAAAAAAAGCAATGTTTTGGATTCACTGAATACCCGTCTGTCAAATGAATGTCCACCAAACTGACTTGTGTCAGTTAATAATAATTAAATAACATTGTTACAAGTAGGCAACAGAATCTGATGAGCTTCATTTTATTACTCGGTCAATGTCCCGCTAATTAAAATTAGCTGCATTAAGTCAACACAAGACTAATTCTTATTATCAGATTTATATTTGATATACCAAAGGAAGAGTATCAGTCTTTTATACGTCAATCAATTTCCCATCATTCCATTTCTATGAGATTCTGAACACGTCTAACGTGTCCTGTATGTCTTAAAAACACCAACTTTTAGAAGCTTCTTCACTACTTCCCCGCACTCAGTTGACCCCAAGTAGTTAAATTTCTGCACCTTCTCCGCCTCTTCTCTCCAGCGCATACCTCCACCTCCCCAGATTTTCCTCCACCTGCTCCCTGCTCTCACTACAGATCATAATGTCATCCACCAACATCATAGTCCACGGAGACTCCTGTCTGTCATCATCTGTCAGCCTCACTATATCACTATAGCAAACAAGAAGGGTCCCGGAGCAGATCCTCGATGCAGTCCCACTTCCAACTTGAACTCATTTGTCACTTCTTCTTCACACCTCAGCGCTGTCATGCTGCCCTCATACATATCCTGTACCTCTCTAGCACACTTCTCCGTCACTCCAGACATCCTCCTGAAATCCCACAATTCCTCTCTCAGCACTCTGTCGTACACTTTCTCTAAATTCATAAAGACACAAATGAACTAATGACCTTCTCTGTCCTTCTCCATGCATTAATTTTACCAAATAAGGTATGCATCTTGCAAGAATGGGAACAATAATAATGAGGATTAAAAATGGCAAATACAGTAAATCATAGTATAGAACAGTTTTAAAATATGCGATATGCACTCCTACACACAGATACACAGAGTAGGTCCTATCATTAAATGAAGTTCTAACAATTTGGACTCTCTGCCACTATCTAAGTACTGGTGTTTAACACCGGGGGTGTGTGCGTGTTTGTAGCCCTGCCGATGATCCTATCAAGTCCATTTTCTCCGTCCCCGATGGGTTAAGCTAGTTTTGTTGAACTGGTACTTCGTGTGCCTGTTTAAAACAGCATTCATCCATTTTACTCGGCACTCTGGGTAATGCCTGAACCTCCGGGACTCGCTGTAATGAGAGAGTCGCACATAAAGACAAATTAAAAAACGCACACGTCCAAATCAGCACATACTAAACATAAGGAGGGCTCAGGGATTCATGCTAACGCCGGCACGACACGAGCGCAAACAAAGAAGACGCAGGCATGGATTAGAACCTGCACACACACACACACACACACACACGCACACACACACCAACACACTCGCAAATCAGAGGAAATACAGATGGCCTATTTGTGCCAGATCTGATTACGGTTTTATTGCCGGTTTCCAGAGAAGCTGGTGTTAGCTTCGTGCCCGGCAGCACTCAGGAAAACCATCTGAGGATCTGATTTGCTAATAGCTTTCCAAGTCGCCCTGAAGACAAACTTTCTGTAGTACAAAGAAAATTGTTAACGCAGAGTAACGTCAGCTCTATCAGATGGCTGACAATCTCAATGGCGCTGAATTACCTGCTAAAAGGTGAAAGTAAATGGCTTTGACTCTTGAAAATCGATAATTGATGTCATTCCATTGTTAAATCTTCTCTTTCCCAGGTTGAGGCAATGCGCTGGAAGACCGGCGATCCGTCTCTCCCGCCCTCCGTATGCAGCATCCCTTGCCGAGCGGGAGAGAGGAAGAAAGTGGTCAAAGGAGTCCCGTGCTGCTGGCACTGTGAGCGCTGTGAGGGATATCACTATCAGGTGAGATCTCCTGGAGAGAACAGACCAGCAGGACTCGGATCACGTCCAGGTCCATAATTGCCATGAGGCGTCGTCTCTTCCCCATTTTCTCTCTTAAGTTGTGTTGAGCGCCTGTTTACATGGCAAAAGCTTTACAACAAATGTCGCTCCTTCAAAAAAAGTCCTGTTTCATACGACAAGGTGGAAATGAAGATTGCTTTCGTGCATGTGAGGTTCAATCATCTTAAATCAATTCATCAAAGAAAAGGCAAAGTAGTGAAACACTTGTGGACCCAGAGGCTTCCTTAAGGCAAATCCTCAGTTGCTATGATGATTGCCATTAGTTAAATTCAATTTATTTGTATAGAAATATCTTTTGATCGTCGAGTGTTTTCGAGCCACTTGCGACGTTGAACCACCGCAGAGGAAATGTGACTCGGGAGCGAGCGCTCGTTCTGATGTGGTCCGTCCAGTTCAAACGCTGGAATCTACTCAACGGGCCACGGACGGATGGCGGTTCTCGATTGATTGATTGACCCCGGGAGAAGAGGCACACTCTCAGCCTACAATCCAAGGAAGTGGTTAGATCCAGGCGGCGATGGGGCACTCGGAAGATAATGGCTAAACGCTGCTGGCCTCCTTCCATGTGCAGCCTCTGGGAAGGAATGTGACGCTGCCAAAGCCAAGTTGGGCGTTATGGTTGGTTGCAAAGCAGTATGGCTCGCAAGCTTCAACAAACATCAGTTACTATATTTGTCTGCAATGACTGCACTATTTTGGCGGTGGTATAAACATGTTGACCACCATATGTGCTTCCTGACGGACAGACATTTCCTGCTTCCAGTCCCTTCAGAAAGATTGTGCTTTGCAGCTAATTTCAGGCAAATTTCAGGCCTCTAAAATGTGAACCACGTTGGGGTTTCACTCCAGATTTACATATACCAAGAAGAACCACACAGATGCAATTCATGCTAATGGAAGCACATTATATTAGTTGAGGGGAAAAAGTCTGAGCACAAAGTTAAAAAAAACAAACATACTCAATGTAAATTATATCACAGTTGGGGGCTAAGTGATGGCATGTCATTCTTCTTAATGGAGGCCAAAAAAGCGTGCAAAGAGATCCCTCGTTAAGGATGCAGGCCAGGAAAAGAGAATATCAGCCAACGGGGCAGCAGGCCAGGATTGTCAGAGCCAGCAGTCAATACTCATTTTGCAGATACATTTGCTGTAAAATCAATAATCTTGTTGACACATTTATTATAGATTTGGGATTTCAGCTGGGTGGAAAATAGCTCAGAAAAGGGATAAAAACAGATGAAGAAACGGGGAGGGAGTGTGCTAGAATGTGTTAATTGTCGGGTGTTTTCTCATTAAGTGTGCGTTTACAGAGGTTGAAAAGAAACTGGACCAGTCTAAAGCTTTTGAAAAATGAAAGTTTTCTTTGTAAATGGAATCATCATGGATTTATATTATAATGCCTAAAATTTCGAGCCATTTAGAGATTTACCATTTGTTTGAGTTTGGCTTTTGAAATCTTGTTAGTTTTAAATGTTATATAGTGTTTTACTGACATAGTTCATATTTTACTCAATAGGGGGAGCTTCTTTTATGAAAAACATTATTTATTTTAAGACATAACGTCATAACTGTCGCTCGATTTAGTCTAAATTTCGTGCATTTGAATCAACTTGAGATCTAGCTTGTTTTTATTATTATATTCTACTAGGAGGAGCATTTTTATGAAAAATAAAAACATTTTCAGACGTAAATTCCCAACCGTTGATCCGATTGAGTCCAGATTTCAACAAAAACTTCTGTTTTCTGGACATAACTCAAAAATAATTTTTCAAATGTTATATCTCCAAAGAACTTGTAGAACGTGAAGAAGAACAGGAATGATTTTGGGAAAGATTGGATTCATACTTCTGACGCTAGGGGGACATTTATCTACGTTTTTGAGTCATTGTTTTTCAAGCATTGTTCTGATTTAGTCCAAATTTGGTGCATAACATATGACATGAGGAGATCAATCTTGTGTATATCATAGTTTACTCTAGTGGTTCATACTTAAATCAGTAGGGGGAGCTTTTTTAAAAAAAAAGAAAAACAGTTTTCCGGACTTGATTTCCAAACCATTGATCCAATTTAGTCGAAATTATGGACTGCATATCCATCGATTTGAGATTTTCTCTTTTGTTACTTCATACTTAACTCACAGTTTAACTTCACATTTAAATTATAACATTATAATAAGCCTGCTTATTATTGAATAGAAGACATGCCGAGATATTGTAGCACCAGGTATCGCCTTATTCAACTAGAAACTCCTAATGCGCATCAACCCTGTCTCTCTCTCTGCAGGCATCGGAGTTCACCTGTGATCTGTGTCCATACGAGATGCGACCCGATGCCAACCGCACCGGCTGCGTTCCCATTCCCATCATCAAACTGGAGTGGCACTCACCCTGGGCCGTCGTACCCGTTTTCATCTCCATGCTGGGTATCATCGCTACCTCTTTTGTCATCGTCACCTTCGTCCGGTACAATGACACACCCATCGTACGAGCGTCCGGGCGGGAGATGAGTTACGTGCTGCTCACGGGAATCTTCCTGTGCTACGCCATCACCTTCCTGATGATCGCCACGCCGGATGTTGGCGTGTGCTCGTTCAGGAGGATTTTCCTGGGCTTGGGGATGTGCTTCAGCTATGCCGCGCTTCTCACCAAGACCAACCGGATACACCGCATCTTTGAACAAGGGAAGAAGTCTGTCACAGCGCCCAGGTGAGGCCTCCACCCACCCCTCAGTTTTTCATCCTCTGTGTTTTCAGTGCATGTGGATTTCATTGAGTGTAGTGGCGCTGAAGGTCACCGAGTGCGTGCATTCGCATGAAGACCTAACCTCCGCTTCCTCCACACTGGAGGTGCCTACGATCATTATTCATCATTATTTTTCATCCATTATTTATGAGAGGCGCAAACTCAGTCTCACCTATTGGACTGCTTTCACCCAGCGTGAGAGGCGCCGGGGAGAAAAAGCATCAACCGAGTGGCCAGAATGTTTATGCAATATTTAAGAGCGCTCAAGTTCATGTGCCGGCTACCCGGATGGCCATCTGTTTTTCTTTGAGCACCATCCAGTCATAGAAATTACCCTTTTAAAGTGCTATTTTATGATAATTAGAATTTCCAAATGTCATGCTTGTTTTCCGGCGAAGCCTGCACAAATGAATATGCCGCTGTTTAACCGTATATGACTGTAAAAACATTACCATTATTACTAAATTGCTGTAAATAGATTTGACAAAACTGTGGAGGAGGTGTGGGAAACCACCAGATGCAGAATCAGGCCGAAAACCATGTTGGGGAGATTACTCTCTGCAGAAATAGCCAGTGTGTGTTGTGCCTGCAGGTCGTTCTGTGCTGAGCCTCTCTTTGAGCCGGGCGGCTTAAAGGAGCGGCTTGTGCTCTACTAAAGGTGTCGGTGCAAATCCAGCTTTTGTTTTTGGGGTATTATTTGTCTCCGTTTCTACTTAGCTGGCATCCTGGATGATCATCACATCCCCTCTCTTCTATTCCATGGGTTACCACAGCTGCTACTCAGTACCATTCTCCCTCACCCTAAAATCCTATCATCAACTTTGTTCCTTGATCTCGCTCCAACCCTCAGTGTTGGTTTGTGGGAGTGTGCGAATATAGGGGAGCGTTTACATTAAAGCTATTCAATATAGTGCTGCTGTCATGAAGAGAACCATCAACCTTTTTAACTTCTTTCTTGGAAATACAGCCTTTTTTTGCAGATCATGTAGTTCTGTTGCCTTCATCAGTTCATGATGGCTGGGAGTCAGCACTTCCAAATCTTAGGCCATGGTTCCATCGACCATGACCATCTTGATGTCTTGTTCTCGATTGATGGGAAAATGGACCATGATGTGGACAGATGGTTTGGCGCAGCATCAGCAGAAATGTCGGTGTTGTATTGGCCCGCTGTGGTGAAGAGAGAGCTGAGTCGTAAGGAAAGGCTCACAATTTACCGGCCTGTCTATTTTCCAGCCCTCACCCATTGTCTTAAGATCTTGGCAGTGACCGAAAGAATGAGGTATGGATACAAGCGGCTGAAAAGAGCTTCTTTTGTGAGGTAGCTGGGTTCAGCCTTAGAGATAAGATGATGATGAGAAAAGTACTAAGACTTTCGGAGGGAGCTCAGGGTGGAACCGATGCTCTTTCATCTCAAAGCTGAGGTGGTTCAGGCATCTGATTAGGACGCCTCACGTACGCCTCCCTTTTGGGGGTTTTCCAGGAATGTCCAACTGGGAGGAGATCCAGTGATCAACACAGAACTCTCTGGAGGGAGTATGTATCTAATCTGGCCTGGGAAAGCCTTAGTATCCCCCAGGATGAGCTGGAGAGTGTTGCTAAGGAAAGGAACGTCTGGAATGCCCCTCTTAGCCTGCTGACACCGCAACCCGACCCCGGACAAACTTAATCAAGTGGATTGATGGATGGTTTTATCTATTCTCTCATTGATCAAGATATGAAAACTTGCGCTGATCCGACATTTCAAGAAATGATTCGGACTATAGAAGCCAATACCAGACAATTCTGCAGCAGCTGACGATGTTGCTAAGCAACAGTAACCATTTTAGCCTTCTAGGCTAAAGCTTGCATCCTACTGTTGTTAGATGTTGAAACTAAAAAGTTCAAATCTCATTTTCGCTGCAGGTCAGACAGCCCATAACGACCACGTCCTGCAGATCTTTGCTTCCTTTGAGGCGGTTCATTCATTTCTCCCTCCTCGCTTTCTGGCTCATTACTTCATACGTGTCCTTTCCTCTTTCACAGGTTCATCTCTCCTGCCTCCCAGCTGGCCATCACCTTCTCACTCATCTCTATTCAGCTGTTGGGGGTCTTCGTCTGGTTCGCCGCCGACCCTCCGCACACGGTCGTGGACTACGGCGAGCAGAGAACCCAAGATCCCATGGCGGCACGCGGAGTCCTCAAGTGCGACATCTCGGATCTGTCCCTCATCTGCTCCCTGGGTTACTCCATCCTGCTGATGGTGACATGTACGGTCTACGCCATTAAGACGCGAGGCGTGCCCGAAACCTTCAACGAAGCCAAGCCCATCGGATTTACCATGTACACCACCTGCATCATCTGGCTGGCGTTCATCCCCATCTTTTTCGGCACGTCGCAATCCGCAGAGAGGGTAAGTGTGTGCGTGAGTACTTCATCCTCATCATCTCAAAGGAAATCAGTGTCTGCTGAGATGTTAAAAATACCGCCTCCATCATTTGGATGAACTGTAGATGACGAGTTTGAGGTTTCCAAATAATTTTTTTTCAACCCCTAACTTCAAGAGGAAAGATTTACATTTGTACACAGCCAACAGGAAGTGATGATTGTGTTTTAGGGGCTCCCTGAAAATGAGCCTTTATCTCAACGTAATGTGCTGCTGGCAGTTACCTTACAGCTCTCCTGCCGATATGAACGCTAAACATTTTTTTTATCGGATTCGTCATTCACACTTTAGAATTATCCGAGTAGCTACTCGCTTTTTACAAATAAAATAAGAGGGTAGCGTAACTGAGCTCGTCAACACACTCCCTGTGTCTTTCCCTGAATCTCTGTGGTGCCTTCGTTTAACACCACCAAAAACATCCTTTAAGCACTTCACATCTTTAATCACAAAGATTGTATCATATTGCCTGTTATATTACTTACTTGGCATTAACTGTAAAAGGATCACCATCATACTATATGTGGATTTTACAGTGTAGCTATAGAAATAATCCTGAGAAAGCCCCGTGAGTGAGAGAGGTCAGTGCTTTAAGAGAGATGTGCAGATGAATGTTAGCCATTTATTGATGCCTGTATGATGTAAGTAAGATGTAACTTTCACAAGGGGAGTCCAGTCTTTGCATTTTTGAGTGTTTGAAGTTAGGAATCCTCAGCTTGTATTTTTATATAACATATAATACCAACTAGGGGGTTTAGCTACTTAAGGAATCCTAAGGGGACATACTATTTGAATACTATCTATCTTGACCTCCTTCGCCTCTAAACGCATCTTAAATGAGATGATATTTGGCCAAATAGAATTCTTTTAGCCCTGAAGCTATAAGGAAGAATTCCTGATTTCCAGCATCTTGGTGAACGGATGTAGCGATGCACTGCTCAGGGTCGCTGTTATGGATGTCTGAGTTAATGATGGATGATTCACACTGACAATGTTTTCCTTGGTCCTTGTGCATTCCTCTTGCTGCCGTTCCTGGAGTGTTTTCAAGCGGTTGAGTTGCTTTGCGGCACAGACACGAGACTGAGGCATTTGTTGCATATGAGGACGACAGACAGATTTGTATTTACAACTTGAATTTCTAAGTTAGACTCAAAAATATTAGACCTAATTTATGTTGAAGTAATGCTGCTAGGTTCATCAACAATTTTCTCTTTACAGTGCATGATTAGTATCATAGAAAATTCTTCAAATGTCTTTTGACTCTAATGTTATTTTATTCCTGCAGCATTTTAAGCATTTATAACATAGTATAAACAATTATAGTACACACTGTAAAAAAAAAAAAGAATTGTTAGTGGTTTTGGAAAAAAAAAAAAACATCTTCCCCCGGTAACACTGGATTAATTTAAGGTATTTACAATTTAAATTTTAGACTCAAGTGTACTTTTTGTATTACCAGTTAAACATTCTTTTTTTTTGCAGTGCAACATGGGATTGTAAGAGAATAGGAGACAGCCGCCACTTACAGGGGAAGTTTCAAGGACATAAAACATTCCTGGAAATCGCATTAAATATAATATATTAATATTATTTTACACTTTTACTGACCTCATGTTTTTTTTTAACATCAATCCTATCAAAGGATAACCCCTTTTTTAGGATATAAAAGTTGCACCTAGGATAGCGTGCATTTTGCATTTTTAATGCATTTCAATGGGGGATGTTTTTGTCTTTAACATACAGTGACGAAAACGTTTTTTTCACACAATAAAATAGATGTATAATAAAGGCTCTGAGGTTGAAATGACACGTATTCCCCCTGAGATACTGCAAAATTGATGGCAATGACATTATAACAACCAAAATTTGGGCCGGGTAAATAATTAATGAGCTCAATGTGTGTTCTAACATTAGACAATCAGGTATACATAGAATCAGGTAGATTAGAAGGTAAAATATGCAAATCATCAAATATCTTATGTTTAATAATAATGCATTACGCACTCAGTGAGCCCTTTTATGCACTTGAGGTAAAGCAGCATTTGTTTATTGATTCAATTTGTTGATATCTCATGGTCACGTGAAACTCAGGGCATATCTCTGACTGCAGATGTGCAGCACAGGTTGCATTAAACCTCAGGCTCTGCAGCAGATCCAGCTGATACATGAGCAGCGGGTAGAAAATGATAGGGCATAAACACACACACATGTGATGCAGAGATATAAATCCTCTGCTGTTTATTGAAGAAATTAATCAAACCGATCGAGATATTTCCCCGAAAAAATGTGAAAATCAGCAGCAATTATTGATGAATAAAGTTCACTCAATGAGGATTTTTCTTTCTTTCTTCAAATTACGTTTTTCCTGAAAAAAAAAAAAAGAAAGCAAAATTCACACAATTACAAGCTAATAAGAAGAAACATTATTGATTCAGCTTCCCCAGATCGAGGCTTAAAATCGTCACGCCTTGAGGGAGCGTTCATTCATGGTTGCAGAAGTCAACTATAGGTGTGTGTGTGTGTGTGTCTTTACACAAGTATATCTGTGTGCACACACGTATGTCATCTCCGTCTCACCCAAAGGGTTGAGCAGCATCCATCCCGTGTTTATTCCAGCTAATTAGAATGTCCACCAGTGACTCCTCGCGTGTTTGTATTTAGTGTGTTGAATTTAATTGGAATATCCACCGGTGCACGTTTGTGTGTCGGTCTGTGTTGTTTCTAATTGGAATATTCTCTGGAGTGTGTGGCAGCTGGCTGGCTAACAGAGGGAGCAGGAGACAGGGGAGGAATGATAGAACGAGTGTAAAGGAATAAACAGGTAATGATGCGGCGCGCTGATGGGGCTTTAATGAGGAGCAGCTCCAAGGGCATAGGTTCGGAGAGAAGGGGACCCGGCGACAGTGGAGTTAGTTTGAGGTGATGATGTACCTGACTCACATTATCAGTAACTTTGTCGTCAAATGACCATTATACGCCGCTTAATCATTCTTCATTATTGAAAGTGGGCTAATAGAAGTTTTAAAACGGCATTTTTGTGAGAGCGCCGTACTATAATACGACACAAGTACTGACAACAAGGGCTTTCTGATGAGTCCAGTCTCAAGTATATGACATTAATTACTGGATTTCCCTCCAACTGGCCTTCATCGGGGGCCAAACTTCATTCTTTTATCCCCGAACAGTAGGGCATATTATGGAATCGTCATGGCGTCCGTCGCCGCGTCTGTAGTACAATCCTCCCGTTAACGCGAAAAACTGAAAAAGTGTTTTCGTTGAGCATTTTCAAATTTTATACCCCCATAGATCTTGGTGCGAAGACTAAATTGACTAACTTTGGGGAAAGAAGGTCAGCTACTTATTTCCGCCACTGGGTGGAGCCTTATATCCAAAATCATAGTTTTTCGGGTCATAATTGCGAGAAAAAAAAACGTTGATCCAATTTTGTGCAAATGTTTTGCTTCAGGGAATCTATCTTGAATATATGCCATCACATCATATTATACTCTAATTACTCTATTGTTTTTTTTTGTTTTTGTTTTTTTACAAGAAATACTGTATTTTTGGACACAGCTTGGAAACCAGTTTGATCCAACAGGGTTTTTTTTGACTGTTATTTCCCAACCACATGTTCGATTATCTCCAAATTGGCTCATATATATCAACAAAATGGAATCCATCTTTTTTACATATATATATTATTTCATTATAAAAGTTCATATTTGTCTGACTTTTGTGGAAAACACATTTTCTTGTCCGTAACTTCCCAACATGTCAAATTATGTCTTAATATAGCCCCTATGAATTGACACAAGAAAATCTGTCTTTTTTTAATACGGAGTTCAGAAAATCCCGTTAACTGTATTAATCTTCATCATTGAGTCACCATGGTATCTGGTTTTAGAGCAGACTGCTGACTTCATAGAAATAGTTAAGTTGAGTCAACATGGACTGTTTGAGATTAATAATGGGTCACATTTAATATAAGGGGTTCAATCAGGGGTATTGATGGGACAACGCAGGGGAATGGGGGCTCTCAGGGATAAATCTTTGCTGTCAGAAATGACAGCATAGGCCACACAATTTTTTAAAGACATTCCTCTATTTTTATTGAACTGTTAGACTCAACAGCGCTCTATTTCCCTTCCAGGTTTGCATGCAGCACGAGTAATGTCCCTCTGGGAATTTGATTGCAGAATTTGGTCACGTTCCCTTAATCCAGGTCGATAAACATTTTCCTCAGGCCTTCATCACTCATGGTGTTATTGGACACTTACTGTGCCTTTGGTCAACTTGAATGCAATTGCATTGCTGATTCGGGCAATCTTTGGGAGCTGGATGGACGCGGTGTACGGAGACGCTGTTTGTGGACGTCTGATTTTACGATGGACACGATAGCAAACATTTTCTCGCCCCTCATGTGTTATTTATACATCAGTTTGTGGTGTTTTTCCAAATGGTAGTGCTAGTGCTAATTAGTGGTGTTGCTTTTACGGTGAAGCCGCAACTCTGAAGTCCTCTTTGAACACGAGAGGTTCTTGGTTAAAATCACTTACCTTCATTCCAAAGTACTGAGGGGGCAAGAGCTTCACCCTCCACGCATCCGGACATTTGGAATGCATTCCAATCGTCTTCTATACTGTATGTCGTATTTTAGTGAATCTATTTTAACGTTACTCATCTGGACCAAATAAGGATATTTGTGCATAGGTGTAATAGAAATGCAGTCATTGGTGGGTGTCACATTGCTCTGTTCTTACAATTTGCTTTAGTGTAGTTCAAGAAACAACTGTGTTTGATCGGGCAGTGTTATAGGTAGTGCTTGATTTGCTTTGCAGTAGGACATTGTGTGCGTGGAACACACCTTTTAAACTGTCTCGATCACTTTTTCTTAATTAAGATTCGGTCGAGCCTAAATCTTCCTTTTCGTTTGAGAGAAATTAAATCTTTATTTCAATAATCGCTTGCCGGAAACGTCAACGTCTCATTGGATGCAATATGAGAGCAGGATTTTAGACGACGGTTCTTCATCTATGTCTCTACAGAATGTGGGCAAGTGCTTGTCTTATACACATCATAAGAAATTATTATGGGTTACGGTGTCTGGGCAATAACAGCGTTCAGTTATTATCCAGTTGTTAATAAATTATTCATCATCAAAGGTTGACCTTCAACCTCCCTTCTGTTCTCCGTGGTTTGTTTGTCTGAGAGACACAGAGTTTATGTCTTTAATGAGGGGTTGCGCTGCAATTCAGTGACAAAAACACCATTTACAAGAAATTGTTGTGTTTATTTAGCCTAAATCTTCCCATCCGTGCCTGACGGGGAGGGAGTTTAAAAGATATCTGGACTGCTCGGCTCCTCCAAGCAGAAGGATCAGCACCTTGGAGAGCGCCACAGTGCTCATTCTTTCCAGTCTCTTCGGTTCTGACGCTCGAGCAAATGCAAAGCTGACAGTTTGTGGGTCAGACACAGGTTGTTGTATGGGACATATTTTAGTCGATCAGGTGGATTGGCTCTCATAAAGGGACAGGAACAGGTGGTTGCTGGCAATAAACAGTCTGACCCATAACGGACCTGTACAGCATTGGTCAGGTCATCCACACCCTCCCTAGAGGAGTTGTTACATGTTACAAATACCAGCATTGACTAGGAGAAATGCTGGATATCCATTGTTGTGTTCCAATGATGTCAGTTTTCTGTATCTGAAGCCTGTTTGAAGAAACAGTCTGTACTCGTACCACCAGCTTTAGAATGCGTGACCTTCCTCTTGAAGAAATCTGACATTTCCTTATAGCTTCAGGGCTAAATAAACAACCCAGCATGCAGTAGGTTTCATGAGCTCCGAATGTGTTTTATATCCAAACTTGTTAGACTGCAGTACGATAAAAAAAAAAGGACACTAACCTCTCCTGATGTGTTCTCTTAGTACATTTTGAAAACCTTAGTAAAGACAAATTGAAAAAAAAAAAATTTTAAAATAATAATTTTATGACTTCAAATATGTTGTCCAAAAGATGTCCAATAAATCAGCAGCTTTAAAAAAACATAATTCACCCTCCTGACATTTTTAGGATGCTGCGCCATCTTTAGCAGCAGCACTGCCAACCAACCACCGACGTATTATGGAGATCCATTTCTGAGCATGAACTTTTGATCCCACCACAGCATCTAAGTTTAGGTGCAAACTTTGACGAGGCCTCTCTAAAACTTAAAAAATGGGACTGATTGGACTCTCAATCAAAGGTGGACTGAATATGTGACACATTGAGCAGGACAAAGAAGCAGAGAAGGAGGGAGAAGACATCGCTAACTGCTAAGCTAAACAAACTAACCGACCAGAAAATGTCTGTAAATAATTTAGATTAATGAACGAAAGTTTCTGAAGTGCAAGAGAACTTAACGACTTTTGCCAAACGTAAGTAACTTTGGTAGCACTTATCATTACAACATGGTAATAAGATGGTAATAATGGGGTAATAATGTGGTAATACATATGTAATACCATGTAATTACCAAAGTAATAACTAAGTAATAGCTTGGTAATTACAGCATGTTCCTACGATGGTACTAGTGAGGGTGATTGTGGTAATACATATATAATAAATGTAATAACCAAAATAATGACTATGAAGTAGTAGTTTGGTAATAACTGGAAATATATGTGTAATATTTCACTGGAATTTATGTAACGGGGCAATAATGGCCCCAAAACTAAAGGAAATAATTAGGAAACAAATTCTTAGATGGAAATAAGATAAAACTATTTTAGTATAAGTAGAATAATTCCTTGGATAAATGCTAATAATAAATTGGTTATATTAGTGCAATATTTGGATTCAAAAAAATTAATATGGGGTTATTAAAAGTGCATTATAAATTAAATGTATTATTATTATTATTATTTATTAATATTGTAATAACACGATAATATCGAAGTAACTGATATTTTCACAGTATTATAGGCTACGAACTGCATAACACCTTCCAAATTGGATTCAATTTAATAATTACCATATTATGAAACTGAAAATGATGTTTGAAACGTGAAACGTGACATTTGGAATGGATTTTTTTTGACAAGCCATGATCTTGTCATGTCTTTCATTGTGCCAGTCTTCCATGCTATTTGAAGATCCGAGAGTTTAATATGAGACAAACTCAAAAAGGAGAAACCATATTTTTTCACAGTACTGTATGGACAATATATTCTTCCGTATACTGGCTTCATGTACTCACATGTACTTTGGTTTTTCTCGCATGCTTCAATTTCCATTTCCCTACTTTATCCCTTGTCTTAATAGACTAATTCCTCCCAAATGCTCCTCTCCTGTTCCTGACACTTGTCTCCCCTATGGATACCCAACCTGGCGATGAGTCATAGCGAACAATGAGAAGAAAAACAAAAGGAAACACAGGATAATAACAGCCCAAAAAGAGGAGAGGGAAATTGAAAAAAGAAAGAAACAAGAGACAGAGGCCTGCAGAGAGGAGAGAGATGGGATGTGAATTTGTAGGATATAGCAAATTTAAGTGAGAGAGGCTTTCTCAACCATCACTAGTGAGGGAAGTATTGTTTTGAAATAGGTCATGCTACCATGCAGAGGGTTCTGGCTCCAAACAGCTTCAACTTGTACCCTGCAGAAATGGGAAAAGGTTGAGCTCCGGTCTGCTCATTGTAATGCCTTAACCAGAGGCTACACCCTCTCTGCAGCTTCCTCGCCATGTGTCTGCCTCATCATTCCTCTGCCTGCCAGTACGGACAGAGGCCTTTCTCTTTCTTCTTTCTCTTTTCTCCCCCTCATTCTCCTCTCTCTCCGTCTCTTTACCTGTACGTCTCTCTCTTCCTCTCTCCCCATGAGCCACCTCTCGTGTTTTCCATAGGTCTTAAGAAAAAGAAAATCGATAGCTTGTATCTCTTTGTAATCAACCTCCCTGCTGTTACCCTCAGTAACGCTGTCCCTGTGTGTGTGCGTGAGCACGTGCGCCCTGCTCCTCAGCATGTGTGCCTCTGGTTTGTTACTCGCTTGCACACATTTGGAGGTTTTTTTGTTCATTAGTTGGATTCTAATGAAGCTGCTGAGAGATATCCGTTTCATTCACCTTTAGAATGTTTGATTGGAAATGCAGAACAAACTGTATATATATATATATTCAAACTAACACTGAAAGCTGTATGGGGAGAAAAGTTCTGAACCACGTACTGTGCGACCCCTGCTCCTCCATATCTCCTTGTCCTCCTCCACCAAAGTGACTAATTACACTCATAAACTGCTCTGATGAACGGCCTGTCCTTTGAAGCACGAGTATCTTCTTCAGAGTGACCAATGCAATCGGCGACATCAACAGGGTTTCAGACATCATCTTCATTCCTTCCTCAGGCGACAAGACGTACATGCCGCCATCGAGGGGAGCTCCTGCCTCTGAATGGCTGCAGGCTAAAAAAGTTGAACCGTTATCCAGGACAGAGACTTTCCTTTGCAAACAATTTACAGGCGAGCTGTTTGCTCTCCCTTCGCCGCAGACGATGCTTTATGGCTGCTCTTCTGCTAATTAAGCCTGCGATTTATCATCGCTGTTGTCGGCAAAGAAGGAAAAAACAGTCATCAATCATCACGCGGCTGTCATGTCGCAAAGTGTAAAAAAAACAAACAAAGGCTGATCCTTGTTACCAATTTATTTATGTCGTGCCGATTCACAACAACTATTTTCTGAAGGTGCTTTCAAGAAACAGCAGGTCTAGACCGAACTCGTTATGAAATGATCTTACAGAGACCCAACACATTCCTCTGTGAGCAGAAAAAACTGCCTTTTAACAGGCAGAAACCTCGTTAATTTGTGAGGGATTTTTGTTAAGTCCTGGCTGAAAGTAGTTTAAACTTCTTTTTTTTTGACACAAGTTAAGATTTCAAGGTGTTTAGGATCTTATCTTTCAGAGGGGGAAATCAGGAAAGTGGATTTAATGTTAAGACCGGCAAAGAGTTGGTGCATGTTTGGAACCAGGCTCTGGCTGCGAATTGGCAAAGAACCAGCCCGGTAGAAACGGGATAATTGGCAGATTTTCTTTAACAAACCCTGGGTTTGTTCTTGACTCCGCCTCCGTCTGAGCCTGAAGCGGAGCCGTCAGACGTGACGTGCCCGTCAATCATTTGTCATATTACAGATCATCAATGTAAGGTATAATCATAAATCATGAAGTATATTCCGCTCGGGGGATTCCCAGATTACATATATAATTCCTCTAATCAGTTCTTTGTCCACCTAGGATTAATTTTGTGTTTGTATTTCATTTTCATTGCGCTTCTTGTGGATAAATGAGAACAAAACTCTGCTCAGTATCATTCCAGCTTTTCACACACAATATTTAGAGAATATGCAGTTTCTAATTCTGCAGGTATATTAATGGTTCCTGCCAAAATTGGTTAAAAAAAATGCATTCATTTTGATGTTGCACCAGGTGCTCGTGACCTTCAGCCGCCCTCTTTGGAAGCTAGCCTGTCTTGTTTTAAATGGAGGGGACACATTTTTTTTTTAAATCAAAGCGGGCGTGAAACCCCCTTTGTGAAAACACCGAGACAAGACAAGACAAACAAAGACGAGAGGTCATGAATTCAACGTCAGCGGGCTGTGGAGTGATTTGTGTTTCATGCACGTCAGTCCTAAACATCCGCTCATAATCGCATTCAAACCTCCTGCTCAGATGGCGTGAAGTACGGCGACAGCGCGGTGACAGCGCGGCGTCGCTGCGTCAGAGTCGACTGCAACCAACTCGGAACTGTTCCACAACCGAAAACTGAACTCATCTCTGGATTGATCCACCCAAAGTTGAACTTTCGAGTTTGTTTAAATCCATTTTCTGGAATACAAATACCCAGTTTTGTTGGAGTGTACAGGAACACCTTGACCTGGATTAGTAGTTGTAGCATGGAACAAAAACTAAACACAGCATGGGAATAAACTGAATTCTACGGTATCTTCGTAGAAGGACAGGGCGACATGTTCTGGACAGCTGCAGCCGGTAAAGCTGCTATTCACTCACATACATACACACACACAACGGGCGGACGTTTCCCTCAAGGCCTCCCATTCACATTTTTTTGAATATAAACCAAAGGAGGACCCCAGTGTTCTAACCTCAAAACACCTCCTTTACAAGTGAAGAATGGCAAATGGACTCACTCTGGGCAACTTTCCTCATTTTTTTTCCGTTCCCTCTCTCTGTGTGATTGCATTTGGTCCTCAGGAGTGAACAAAGAACACAACCAGCTCACAAATCCATTTTTACCCACAACACACGGACAAATGCACACTCACTCCACGTTACGGGTCGCCGCCCCGAGGCGGATTTATGGCCCGGACTCTGGTCCAGGTGGAGACCTGCCCAGATCCTCACCTGCAGCTACCGCGGGTGATCAATCTACCGTAAAGTGAGGAGTTTGGAGTGGAGGGAGATGGTGAGGCAGACTGAAAGTGACCCCGTGGGAGAGAGTGAAGGAACAACAGAGTTAAAGGAAATGATGGCGCATGAATGAAGGGAGAGGAGAAGAAAGGAGGAACACAGAGTCAGAGCGTGGGAGTGGGCAGACGTAGAGTCGGAGGAGGGAGGGAGGAAGGGAGACGAGCCAGTAGCAAAGAGAGAGAGAGAGAGAGAGAGAGAGAGAGAGATCAAATACGAGGACGAGTAAAATCGAATTACGGAGAAGAAATGCGGGGGGAAGAATAGCGATAGCCGGGGTCTGACAAGAGGAAGAAGGGAAACAGAGAGATGTCAGAATCTTTAACAATCAAACCGCAGAAGCTGTGGGATCACAAGTGTTTCACGGTCGCTGCATGACTCTGTGTGTGGCACAAACAAACAAACACACATTCATTCCAAACAAGATGCAGCACAAACGCCTTTGGGACACTTCATAGTTTATTGTAAATAAACTAGTCATAACAATAATTCTAGTAATAATAATATATAATAATGATAATTAATTTCATAAAAATATTTAATAATGATAACAATTTGAATAAGAAAATTGTAATAATAGAAATAATAATAATAATTTATTATGATATTAACTAAATAATAATAATAATCATAGTCATAAGGACAATTAATAATTATAATGAATTAAATAATAACAACAATAGTAATAATAATAATTAATAATTATAATTAATTAAATAATAATCCTGTTAATAATGATAATAATTAATAATGGTAATGAATTAGATAATAATAATAATGATAAATAATTATATAATGATACTAATAATAAATAATAATGATAACAATATTGATGAAAACTTTTTTTCCTCATTAAAAAAAAATCATTCAACCTTTCCATTGTCTTTGGGTCAAACTGACCCATTATATGAAATATGAACATCATTTTTCTCAGACCAGCAGCTTATAATATAAATATAAACAGTTTCAAACCTGTTTGTTTATTATTAAAATGAATGGCCACTACTTTCATTGAATTGTGAAAGTTTGAGAGTTTGATGCAAATATAGAGCATTTATTAGGACACTTAAAACAAGTCGTTACTATGCGTGGATTAGAAGATGGTTTCAGACCATCATCCTGAGTCAGGAGCTCCTCCGGGTTTATGACTTTTCAAAAGGAACAAACGAGTCAATTTGACCTGGAAAGAAATGACTTGGCTGATAAAAGCCAATTAAAGGGTTAAAACATGTATTTTTTTTTCAGGTTGCCTTCACTTTATGTGAAAATGTTGCCGGTAGATCGGACACAGCTAATGGTAGAGGATGTAGACGCTGCCCGTTACTCTAATGACACCTGACATGATTTGTTTGGCCTGAGCGGTGGCTGATGATCCGGTTAAAAACTCATCATTGGTAGACGTTGATGGACTTTAGGCTGAGTAGACTGTCAGTCAGGATTCATGCATCCTTAGGTGGCAAATTACCCCGGATTAAACACGTCATGTTGTTGTTTCTTCCTCGAAAACAGAGAGAGAGAAAGAATCAGGTCATTATGTACCCGAAACCTCGGTTGCATACTTCCGACACTAGGGGGAGCTTTCCTGTATAGCCAAAATTGTCAGGTTATAATATTAAAACAGTTGGTCTGATTAAGTCAAAATTTGGTGCATACAAATCAACACAAGGAGAGATCTCTTATAAATCCTATTTTCTGCTCTAATATTTAATATTTTACTCACTAGGGGGATATATTTTTTCTTTTTTTTTTGAAAAACACTGTTCCGGACACCAGCTCAGTGAGGAGGATTGCCTGTACAATGCAGGGGATCAGGTGCTTTTCAGGGATGTACCCTTGCTGTCTGGAACGACGGTGTGGCCCCCGTTTTCGTGATTCGCAATTCACCAATATTGTCAGACAAAAAATGTGGCAAAATTGCAGCTGACAAGATTGTTTTGAATGTTTGTGGCAGTAAGCAGCAGTTAAGTTTGAGGCAGCGCTCATAACATTAACGATGACGTCGCCTCCAAAGCAACAATCCCTGCAGAGGCATCATTTATTCATGGGACGCTTCAGAGAAGAATGGATACCGTCCGCAACATTTGCAAGTTATTGCTTGCGACGTGTGACCTGTAACGCTGAGCCATGAGGTTCTTCATGTGAGGTGACTCAGCACTTATCGGGGCTCAGAATCTAGATATGCAGATGATGTGACTTTTATGCTCCCCGGATTGTACATTGTTGAATTTTTGAAAGAAATTAAACAATGTTTGCCAGAGAAAGAAATCAAAGATGGTGAAGCCACTGGAGCAGCTCTGTTTAAACACCCTCCAATAAGTCCTGGTTGGATTGGACTCCATCATAAGCTGAAAACTCTTTACAGTGAAAATTAAGAGTAAGCAACTCCGACTAATTTCCCCCTCCTCTGCTGGATATAGACGTCATGTCATCTTTGCTGACAATTCCCCAATCCTTGCTGCGATTGTCTTCATCAATTGTGTGTGTGGATGTTTTCCTTAGTGGGTGGGTGTGGGCTCTAACTCATTTTTGAAGGAACAGGTTTTGCGATCGTGTGCAGGGTTCAGCTGGGATTTGGTTATTTGGTTGGAAACGGGGGGGCAGACAGCGAGTGTCAGATCCTGACATCAAGCAGCGAGATGTTGAAGGATGGAGAAGGGGGAGGGGCACCCAAGGGAGGACCTCACACAAAGAATCACACACACGCGTTTATTGAAACGCACACACATGCACAAACAGAACCTTCACATAAGGGAGCAATAGACTCAAAGCAAACAGAGGTATGAATCCATAATTTGTAACAAAGTTCTCTTTCAGGAGCGCCTCCACCACACGCGCATCTCTGTTAAGACACTGTAATAACAAAAACATCGTGTATCATCTGTTTATTTTCCATCTCCCCCGCAGCTGTCGCCTCTTCGCTCCTGCTCGTGACGGGCTGCAGGGAGGCGGACTGCATGACAATGCAAAAAAAAAAAATCGTTGATGACTAAAAACTCTGTGACGCAGACGCTGTAACTGATTGACAAGTCGAGATGGCAGCTCTTGACTTTTCAAAAATATACAGAGTTTAAGTTCTTGGGGGCAGTTAGAAGTATGCAAAGCATTTCCCCAATATTCTGCAGTAAAGCTGCAATAGAGGCCGCTGCGTCCGCCGCAGATCCTCCGTGTGAACGCAATTAACCTAAAAACTATTACATGGATCATTTACAATTGTTACACCCACATAAACCTGAGTGCCAGCTAGACCTTGATTGATTTTGGCAAAGGCGGCTTGTATATTTCTTGCAGATCGCCTAAATGCAAAGTTGGGGTAGAGTCCTCGAGCTAATAAAAGTCGCTCGAGTGTTTGAATGTGTGTTTTACAGCTAAACTATTCAGTTTCTCTGAGACTCGCACCAGAGGCATGTTGTTTCAAAACCGACGGAACTTTTGGGAATGCAGAGTATACCAATTGAAAGTATGATATGAACAACAAAAGTAAATCTCTGAAAGCTGATGTCTGCACCGTTCAGGAAAACGTCCGAGGCACTAATCTATTTCTTTCCTAGTAAAGGTAGAAAAGAGACCAGGTGGGATTTAATTCAGGGTTGAAATAGAGGTGTTTGTTGACTGCAAAAAAATAATTTGTGAGACCAGTCATGTGATCCCTTGAATAAAGTCACCAGAGAAAATCCATTATTTCTTGTAATTAAACCATTAGAATTACCAAAGAGTTCTGGGACTGCACTTCTGATTCCTCCTGGGGGACGATGTTCTTTGTAACATCTCCTCCACGATTTCTTTCAGGTTTTCATGACATCAGCACACAGACCTCTCATTTAACATGCAGAACAGATGAGCAGGCATAAAGTTAATCCTGTGTAATGTGCTCAGTGTTTGACACATTTGTCTCCCCTACAATTTGGACAGCATTCTGTTGACTGATGATGCTCCATGTTGGTACTTGCTGAGTATTTTAATTGGCTGGAGCTGTGCACAGCAGGGCCGCAATTATGTCAGTTAGGAGAGAGAGAAATGGAGGCCGAGCAACTGGGTCACCCACGCCGTACGCATTACCGTAAAATCCTTGCGCACAACTCAAAATTTGTTTGACTTGAAAGTATCGACTGAACTTCCGTCGAATCTGCAAATTGTTTATAGCTCCACTAACAAGCTGTGTGCAGGCAAACACAGACGCAACCTTCTCTGATTTCGGGAAATAAGTACGAGTGAAGTGAAAGAGTAATGTCATGTGAAAGAACAGGTTTTTTGTGATGGGTTAGTTTCTGTGGAATATGTGACGTGTGAAGCCCGGACTTTCCTGGCAGTCCTTATCAGAGCAGATTCTAAAGTAGGAGAATTTTGACAGTTGGAAAAAAACATCGGGTGTGTTCGTGTCAGCCTGACTTCTAAGATGAGGAAAAACTGGATGGAGGGCAGTAGGAAAAATACCAGTAGGGATTAAACTCCAAACTTGGTTATGGAGAGAGTTGAGGAGTGACGACACAGACTTTTATAAAAGGAGTAGATTTTTTTAGACACAGTGGATTTTCTCCATGTTGTATGTTCAATAAAGTCCCGCTTAGGCTACAAGGCTTCAGTGTCTTGGTCATACTTCGATTTTCAGATGCAGCATAGAATGATTTATTCCACAACACCATGAATGCACACACAGATTTTATATTAGATGCTGGGAAATGTGTTGTTTTGAAAAATGTAATGAGGCACTTGTGGGCTTAAAGTGAACAGTCTTGGGACCAATTAAGATGGACTAACGCAACATTAAAATAGTTTTCATCACAGTCCCATGCTGGACGTCCAACTGGATCTGGTTCAAACCCATCTGGAGTCTAAAAACGCTGCAAGAATATTGTGAAGGCAGTGATAAGTTTGGTACATCTATTGGAAACAGTTGGATTTGTATAGTTTGGACCAGATATATATTGTAATTTTAGTGTGATATCTTGAACTGAAATAATGGTTACCTAGACCCATACATTGTCGTCCCCGACAGAAAGATTATATACCCTTAATCCCCTGCGTTGTACAAGCAATTCCACTGCTTGAACTCCTCAAATAAGGAAATGCAAAAGCTATGTCTGAAAAACAGTTTTTTTGTAACCCTACAAAAGAACCTCATTTCTGCCGCTTATATCCTTGCCCTCATTCTTTCTGTCCAAACCCAGACCTCAGGACCACAGGTGATGGTTGGAATGTAGATGAACCGGTAAATTGAGAGTTTTGCCTTAAAACACGGCTCTTTTATTCACCACAATGGACCGATACATCACCTGCATTACTGCTGATGATGCACATTTTCCTATCACTCGAAAAGACATTTACTTCTTCACTTGAAGCAGCAACTCAACCCCAACCTGTAAGGGGACATAGCAGACGACAGAGGGGACAGAGGCGTGCTGAGTGGAAGTCAGTAGTATTTTATTGAATGTCATCCAACATAAAAGGCCGATTTGGATATTAAAGAGCAGAAATTAGGTAGCGTAAGGTGTTGACACACCCAGGATAAGACGTCAGTTCATCACTGAGTCACCAATTCCCCCTACATTGCATGTTTTTGGACCCTGAATTGAGGCACTGGAGAACATGCAAACCAATCACAGAAGCGTAACTAGTGGAAGTGAACCTAAAAGCTTCCTGCTGTGAGGCAACAGTCCTACCCAGTTGGCCAAGAAAAAAACAAATCAGACAATTAAAAAGTGATCATCATCGTCATCACCATATTTCTTGTTTAGGGGTATTGAAAAATGGTTTGTTCATGCTCCAATAAATAAATACATCTCAATTCTCTTTACCCTCCCATGGCTCAGGTGATTACATAGATGAGTGGTCCTATGGTGTGAGCACACACAGCCAGAAGGTGTCAGAAACCCACACACACAAGAAGCATAAATGACACTGTGAAGTTAGGGTAGAATCCTCAGGTCAAGTCAACTTTCTATTAAAGTGGATCGGTTTCCTGTTCCGGCAAGAACCAATCAGACACCTAACGGTGCATTGAATGGCAGCATGTTAAATGAGCACACAAAGATTAATGGGAAAATAGAAGACAGATAACAAGAAAAAAAGATGTCTTGTTATGTTAAGTAAGATAAGAGACAGTTATGCAGTGAGATAAAGGAGATTCAAGATAGCTTCCACACTAGAAAAAATATGAATGCAAGGTGCTTTTTCACTCGTTCTAATCTGCCATTAGAACAAGCGGAAGTTTGCTTGGTAAGATTTCTTAAATTAAGATGTGAGATTTAGACAAAGGAAATCTTGAAATGAACTCGTAAATATGATTCTTTTAACTATATTTTACTAATATTTGGAAGTTTTGTGACTCCAGCCAGTTATACTTAAAATATATATAAATATCCCCCCTCATTTTTTGTGCAAGATTTCTTTGTTTTGTATTAATATTTCTTGCTTTTTTTCAGAACTTTCCCCTGTGGAGATTTAAAAAGTTTAATCTATTCTATCTAATCTATTTGGTAGCGACACAATTCTAGATTTAAGACTTTAAAATGAGATTTGTCAGTAATAATTAAGCATTTTCAGATGGATTTCTCTTTAAGTTCGCTGGAAATACTCAATTTGAGCTTGCGAGATTCTGTCAAGATTGGCCTTTGACCTAACCAGATGTTCAGCTACCTGAAAACAAGTGTCTATATCTGAGTGAAATGTTACTTCTTCAGTAATTGTGTCTTAAATCAAGTCCAATAAGATACTTTGACTAGAAATGAGACGAATAATCTTGGTAGGATTGTGAGTTTTTGCAGTGCATAGCGTTGTGCATCTCCAACCACTCATTAGAGAAGGAGTGGTTGGAGATGGAAAGAAGCCTTGGAGGGATGAAAGTCAAGTACCCCAAACTCTTATTTCTCTTTGACCATCCAGCCAATCGGAACACGAACGTTGCCAGCGGTTATTTATTCTAAATGAGAGCCGGGAAACAAAGACATGAGAGTGGAGATCTCACTGACTCAGAGGCTTATTGAAAAATAGACAACTGTTTTGTCAAAGCCCGGGCATTTCGACTAGCTTATAAAGGTTTTGTGGAGCTTTCCTGTGGTGCATCATCACATGATTCTGCACTTGGTTCTGCTTTATATGCTTGATCAAAAATAGCACTCTGTGCACAGCATAGTTCAAACGAATACCAACAGGCAACCACTCAGCCCGTTGGCAACACAACAACAACAAGCCGGTTGCCAGAGTTGAATGCTCAGTCAACTTGTGTTAATTTCAACACGCGTGAGTTTCTGTCTAATTGTACTGTGGGGAAAAATGTTTCATTTCATCGGTGCCGAACTTCTTCATTGCTCTGTTCAATCACCGCACGGCGTTGTCATCACTCTTCATTTCTCCATCTTCCCAAATGTTTCCTTGCATCTTTTGAAAATTCATCATGGACGACTCCGGTCTTTCCTACTTTTATCCGACACAATGGACCTCGGGATTCTTATCTCTCACCTGGACTACAGTGTGGGTATTCAAGGCCCATCCTTCGGTGGTTCTGGTCTTACCTGTGCCAGAAAAGCTTCTTAATAATCCTAGGTGACTTTGAGTCATCCACTGCCTCTCTCCCATGTGGAGTCCCCCAAGGTTCTATTATTGGGCCCATCCATTTTCCCATTTATCCACTACCCTAAAGGTTTATTTTAAAGAAACGTGGAATCTCCGTCATTTTTATGCAGACGATTCCAAAACTGCTTCTGAAAAGAAAAAAATGATGCCAGCTCTTTAAAACCCCTGCTGGGGTGTCTGAAGGACATCAAAGTCTTGATAGTCCTAAACTTTTTACATTTCAATGAAGGAAACTTGAAGACAAGGGGCTTTAACACAGCGCTGCCTGGGATGCCTCTTCTATGGACCTGTTCTCCCTCCGGCCGTGTGCTCCCTCTAAAAGCCATGATTTGCTAACTTAGCATTAAAATGGATGAAGATTTTAAACTGGATAAACAGATCCACCTCTGTGGTTTGATGCAGTTAAACCAGTCGAGGCTATCATTTAATGGTTTTTATAAAGCTCATACATGCTTTTTTATCACAACCCCTGTGGACTTCTGAAATGCACTTTAACGTAATGTTCTGCTGCTCGGCTTTTAACCGGCACATGTTAGAGAGAACAAACAAACAAAAAGACATACTGTTTGGTCAAGTATGTTTCAAACAGTAAAAAAAAATAAAAATCAGACTTTTATTTTAGGATGGAGTGTAATTTTAATTACATTAGTATTACACTTTTGGCAAAGCAAGTTTTGAGAAAAACTATTCAACCCTTATTAGACTTTTTTTTTGGTAGTATCAAGTTACATAATTCTCTTTAGTAAATCCTCACGTGATTTATTTCATATTCCAAATAGTTCCTGGTAAATAATTTATTTAAATTAAATTAGCTCAAACTTTTGGTTAAGCATGTTTTTAAAACCCCATTATTTTTTGGTCTAGTAAAAGTTTTACTTATCAAATAGGACTTTCTCAATAGCCTCGGTTAATATCTCCTCCTCGGGAGCCCCCTGGATCTGTGCTGCCCACCAGGGCTCCGTCCTTGGCCCCTTACTCTTTAGCATAAACGTGCTGCCTCTGGGTCGGATTATAAACAGGTTCAGTAACATTTTTCAGGAAGAAATAAAGACTCAAAATCTGCTGCACCAAACAGTTGGGCAGGACATTAAAGGGTTTTAATCCAGAATGACATTTGTAAAAAATTTTCTCTTGCGGGCTTATTGCTGTTTTTTAAATAACTTGTGTTTTTATGGCGTGACCCTGATATTTATTTACTGTACAGGACTTTGCTCAACTGTTATTTTTAAATGTCCTCATAAAGTCGAATTGGGTTGACTTCCATCCTCGCCTTCGTCCATTTTTCTCTATCTCTTTGTATCTTCTTGTATCTCGCCCTTCCTCAGCTATGTTGACCGTGCTCCTGGCGCCAGCTCTTTCATTCCACGACCTTATTGTCCTCACTCTTTGTTAGATATAAAAAGGATTTGCAATAAATCACTGAAGCGGAGTAATGACTTGTGTTTCGTGTCTCGGTTCATCAAGCATGAGAAGCCAGAGTTTTTGTGCGTGTTTCTGTTTGTGCGACTCAGTAAATCACGGTTTCAGAAGCAGTGATTACAGCGGGAGCGAGAAGCACACATGATGAGCAGAGAGCCGTCCCCATTTTATGCAGCATATGTTTTCGGCTTTAACGTAATGAATACATGTCATACGTCTCTGTCTTGGGTGAATGCCAGTGGAAATTGTGGTTTGTGGGCAAGACGACAAGATTTAGTTAATTTGCTTCTGATCACAAGCTGTAACTAAACTACAGCCAAGCCGACCCAGAATAGCCATCAACTGTCAAGCATCAGTCGTTGCCGCCGCGTAGAGAAGGCCGCTAAGCTGTCCGTCTCCTGGGAACAGTAATGTCTCTCGTTTCAAAAACGGCCGTCTTGAGAGGACAATGAAAACTGTCCTGAGTAATCGGCACCGCCCAGCGATCTCAGTATGGCTAAATATTGCTGACCTAGCCCTTTTCATGTTTGTATTTTTTATGTCTTTTATGTATTGATAGATGTGACTCTCCCCACAAACAAATATACCTACGGGGACAAATAAAGGAACCTGAACCTGAATTGACCAACAAGTTAGCCAAAGCATCACTTTCTTTCACCATAATGCTCTAAGCGCTACGCTTAGAGCATTATGAATTCAAGAATTTCATAATGATAGATTATGATATAGATTCAAGAATTTGTCAACACATTTTTTGAATCCTCTTTCCTAGTTTCTCATTTTTTCCCAGGTGCAGAAAGCACCTCTATTCTGCTCTCTAGATCTCCTCCTATCGCAGACCAAAGACTCTCTGCCTGCAAATGTTTTTAGCCTCAAGGGAACGCGGCAGCGGCCGGAGCTAAGCGCCTCCTTTGCGAGTGGGACTTTTGGGATAATAGAGGGCCCTTCCTGATGTACAATTTTTTTAGCCATTATCGGCTGTAGACAGCATGACAGCGCTCTCAAAGTGTATTTGTGAGTGTCTTTGTGTAAACAACAACAGCTGCAAGCCACGACTTTGGACTGCAGGCTCGATGGTAATGGAAACGGTTGGGAAAATATCCTCTGCTGTTATGGACCGAGCTTACAGCTCAAGGGATTTTTTTGACTTTCCTGTCACAATTGCATTGTTACTGACCTTTTACTCTTGTACGTCCTTTGTACTTGTTTCACTTTTGTCTCAGTTTGATTTCCCTCTGCTACCTGCTAAATACACCTCCTATGGTCCTTTCTGAATGCTGCCACACACGATCCCGGTACAATTGAGTTGTAAGCAGGGAATTTTTCTTCTCAATATATATTTTAGTCTTGTTTGGTTGTTGATCTGTTTCAATGCAATGAATTATAAAATTACACACCTTAGTAAACAAGGCAAAATGTGCTTTCCTCTCCTCGATGAGTCTCCAGACTCTTTCACATCTGTGCTCTTATATGTGAAGAGAAAGGCACACCAGAAACAAACCTTTCAATTCTGGTATTCTCTGGCGTATGTAATCAAGCTGTACGGTACTGGACTGTGAGCACTGGTCCCACCAGAGAACATTAGACCCTCAGGCCATCCTCGTGGAGTCTGTTTCTGACAGTTTGGTCCAAAACATGCATATCAGTTGCTGCTGGAGGTCATTTTTCAGGGATTTGGCAGTAATCCTTCTGTTCCTCCTCACACTGTGGAGCAGATACCGGTCCTGTTGCTCGGTTGTTGTCCTTCTACGTCCCTGCTCAGCTCTCCTTGTGTAACAACCTGTCTCCATCTTTTTTTTACAACCCTATTACAATGCCCAGGGTTAAGGGAAGTAAAAGGAAGCATGGTGTTAAAAGATAGGCCTAAACTGTCGTCTCCAAACCGCAAGGGTATATCCACCGAAAGTCACCTTTGTGGTACAAGCAACCCCCTGATTGAACTCCTCAAATTAAAAGTTAAAGTCCACAGTATTTATTTATTTTTGTTAGAAAGAGCTGCCCAAAGTGAGTAAAATATGAAATAAAGTAACATGTGATTGAGTCGAGTCACATGCACCAAAGTTCGACTAAATAAGACCAACGGTTCGGAAGTAATGTCCAAAACCTGTTTGTTTTGTCACAAAGCTCCCCAGAGTGAGTAAAATAAGAATATGTACGACATACATATACTCAAGTCGTTTCATATACAGTAAATTTGGGCTAAATGGGACTTACGGTTATGGAAATATGGCCCCAGAACTTTTGGAGATAAAGCGCTGCATAGTATTGAAATTACACAATGACCTTTCCCAAAATCAATACAGTTCTTTCCTTCTCTAAGGTCTATGGGGGTACAAAATTAGTTTTTGAGTTATCGCTTTAACAAGAATAAACTGGGGAGGCGGCCGATGTTGTTTCCATAATGTCCCAAACTTTTTTGGGATATAAATAGTGACCATGATAATGGTAATAAAAGTAATTATATGCAAGTCATGTACATGTAATTGATAAACACACTGTCTTAAAACAACATATGAACTTCAGTAATGTTTTTTCGGTTTATCCTTTTGACTATTTGCCTCCACTGCTTCGGCCCTGAACTCCCCTTTCCTTTTAACTAATGTCAGTATTATCAATTAATGCCTTTATGTAGGTGTGTGTGTTCCTCTTCCTCTTCTTTTTGTGAAAAACCGAGTTTGAGACATTTAGAAAGAGCACGGCTTCTTCATCAGCGTCATGCAGGGTTGAGACCTAGCCATAATGCCTACTTTACAGGCAAAAGCAATTTAAACAGTTTACATAATGGAGTTTAAAAATACGTTGGCAGGAGGAATAAAGGGACTCAAGTTTAACGGAGACGGCCATTTCAACAAAGGTCGATCGAAATAATCATAGGCTGTTTGTAGCTGCGAAGAATCAGGTTCAGATCAATGGCTGTATAAAATATGAGTGACTCTCGTGAGTTTGAAAATAGAACATACCTTAAATATCATTCTTTCTTATAGCCATCAAAGCTACAAATGTAAGACATTTCCTGGTAACAAAACCATTTGTACTCTAGTACTTTTTTTCCAGGCATGTAACCGGTAAATATAATATTATACATATATATTATTGATTGTTACCATGCTATTACCGGATCCTACGTAATTTCAATACCTTTATTAAATAATACATTATAATCTACAATTTATTTACCATGTGAATACCTTGTGTGTCATCTGTAGTTCTTAGTTTTATTTATTTATTATCACTGGTAATTACCCAATAATACATATAAACTTAGCGGACTGTAAAAGGAAGAGCCACCCTTGTGGATCATCACACAGTCAACTGAGAACCAAAGAAGGAAGAGCGGCTGCTCCGATATTTCCATCTGTTGGAGTTTTAATTAGATTTATTAAATACTGAGTAAGTTCTCAAATCGCGAATTAAATCAAAGTTTTTTTCACCAAATTACATTTAAGAGGCCTGGTCAGGTTTGACTGAGAAATTAAAAACTTTTTAATCACGGGTGCACTTCTGTAGGAAAACCTCCTTTTTTTTTTTATTTCACTTATAAATACAGAGAGCAGAAAAGCATTAATTTCCAGCCTGCTTAATCACGTTTATACCAGAGGACCTCATGGATATTATTACTCCCTGAGAATCTGCTTCCCATTTGTTTACAATGAACGTTTTCAACTTCCAGTGTCTCGCAAATGTCTTAATGAGTTCTGTGCCAGAGGAATATGTAGAACTTCTACCGCCTCAGATGAACTCAGCTTATCAAAGTAGAGTGCAGTAGATACTTTTGTCCGTGTGTTTTGGTCATTTATGAATGGATGCACAGAAATGCTGGTGTGTATGTGTTGTATATTTATGCAAAACTTAATTTCTATCGCAAAGTACTGTATGTCATAAATGTGCAACGGGACTGTACAGAAACAGTTGTACCTCATGGCGAACAATCAGAAATGTTGGCTCGAACATTTTCCTGAGTCAAACTGAAGCACTGTGATTTTCAGAAATTGGCCATCGTAAAGTGTGACTGCAGAAAGTTTTCCCCATTCTACTTTTGCCCTTCTTGTCAGCTTGTAGTTAACGGAATTGCTTCAATCGAAGTACTTTTTTATAATGTAGTTGCCCGCTTTTGTCTCTTTTTTAATGCCTTTATCAGTGTCTCCAACAGATACTTCAATCAGGAGTGATTGAAATAGGAATGAGACGCAGAAGGTACAGTCTTTGCTGCTTAGCCACCGACAGGAAGTAGATCACCAAGTGAAACTATCTGGCAATGTTCCATATGAAAGAGAATTACCACCCTTGAGTCTAGACTCTGGTAGTGATAAGGAATGAAGCTGGATGTTGGGATGACATTCACCCTGACCCCCCAAAAAAGCTTAGAATCCCTTTAACATTCCTCAACAATAGAATAGAATTGCTTTATTGTCATTGTATCAATTGGTACAGCACAAGGACATTCCACCATACGTCATGAGAATGACCGTTGGGTCTTCCTTCCTGAGAGTCTCTTCGGCTGTCAGCACACACATTTCCTGCTAATTCCATTCTTGTTAGACCGTTCTTTACTTCCTGACGATGACACGGAACATCATCGACTTCAAATGTGATAAATGACTCCGTCTGTCTCCCTGTGTCTTCCTCCTTCTAGATGTACATCCAGACCACCACTCTGACCATCTCTCTCAGCCTGTCCGCCTCCGTTTCTCTGGGGATGCTCTACATGCCCAAGGTCTACGTCATCCTCTTTCACCCCGAGCAGAACATCCCCAAACGAAAAACCAGCTTCAAGGTGAGGCGACAAACACTCTGTCTCCATATGCTAACTGGTTCCATTTCTAAAAGATATTAAAATGCAGCTGGATTTCTAAATCTTCTTGAATGCTGATGCAGGCGGTCGTGAGAGCTGCCACCATGTCAGGGAAACTGAGTCAGAAGGGAGGCGACCGGCCAAATGGAGAGGTGAAGACTGAGCTGTGTGAGAGTATGGAGACCAACAGTGAGTAAGAGGACACCAAACTTTTATATTTATACATACAGGACATACAACCATGAAGTTATATTAGGAACTCTGAGACTCTAATATTAATATCAGAGCAGGAAGTACTGACTTAAGTCAGTACTAAAATGTAGAGCATCTAAAATGAAATTGAATATATAAGACAAACCTAGACCCCGTTACTACCTGCCCGGTTCAATCAAATCACATAAATAGATCAGTTTCAGAAACAGGATGTTGGTTCATAGGTCTCACCAGTATGCTAAAAATAAAAACTCCAACGGAGATGAGGAAAAATGTTTTTGAGGAATTTAGGTGTAGTTACTAAGACCCTGTTTGGACTAGACTTGGACAAAACACCTTTTACACTTGTGGTCTATCGCGCGTCTCTGAATGTGTTTCTGCCTACGTCACAAGATCAAAAAATCTTTTTATTGTTGTATATTTGTATAAATAAAATATCCATTTAACCTAGTGGGCCGTTAGCATTGTGCATAGTTATCAGTCACATCAGTCAAGCGCTACATTTGTTAAGCTAGGTAGCATGGGCTACCTAACAAAACAATTGCGTTTTAACAGCTGATAAACATGTATGGACCATTCCAACTGTTGAGACTGAAAGGACAAAGTAACAAGGTGAAAATTAAAGCACGTTAGTAAAGCAGTGAATTTTTCCGGTGCGTTGCTAGCCACAGTACGTCAAGCACTGATGACATATTTTCCTGTTATGTCCTTGAAGGAGACACATTAACGTTTACACTACAAAAGATATTTGGTCCCAGACCACCTCGGCGGTTGTTTAGCGAGTGTCTCGCTGTCCACTTTTGACACGATCGCCCGAATTACATTTCAAAACCAAGTCTAAACAGGGTCTAAGCTATTTTCTAAGGCTTTTTATTGCCTAATCCATAGTGAGACAAATGAACCATTCAAAATTCAAGTTTCACTCAGGAAGTCACAAAAGACGTGAGACACTTTAGTAAAGGACAGAGTTCGTGGTTCCACCCTGCCAAAGACCCTGGGTTGAAATGGAATCCAAGGGAGAGTCTCTGCCGATCAAAAGAGCGCAAGAACACACACTGATGACCATCAGAGCTTTTGTGGGAATATTGTACAGACTGATGATTTTTAGATTGAACTCTGTGGAAGACAGGACATTAAACCAAACGTGATGTTGTAGAGATGCTTTGCTGCTTCAAGGCAAGGTAGACATATTATCCATTAGGTTCTGGGGGTGAATACTTTTTCATACTCGTGATGCAGGTATTGATATATTGGATTTTGTGATTACAGAGATCGCCTTTCTTTTATAATGATTAAAAATCTATTGATACAAAATGAATTGTATCGCGTTATAAAGTGATTTTCACATCCTTATTATAACCTGTTAGGTTTTGTATGATCATTTTTAGGTCCTAACCCGATATATTTCACATTTTAACAAGATACTGATAGAAAATAATTTTCTGGTATGACAGCGGTGTGCTTTCGTAAAGTTTATCATGAGATGCAGACAAGGATGAATGAAATCATCAGGAGGGGGTCTCCAACAGTTTCACACACAATATGTGTTTGTTCAAGAACATATAATATACCTGCACTATTACCCGCATACACCTGAAGAGAGGCTACAATTGCAAATATATTTAATCATGATGCACATTTTGTTGCATCACTACACAAACAAATGTTTTACTCCTGTGCAAATTCATGCTTTAACAGGTTTACCCATCATCTTAATTCAATTAGACTACTTAACTGATATTTGATTTCATGCCTGGCGTATTTTTCTACGGGCAAACATCAGCAGCGGTGATTCTCGGGAGCAGAGCAGGTTTTCCTCCGAGCGCAGATAGTGCGGCGCCATTCCCCGCTCCTTCTCTCACTTCAGGAGTGGGTATAAATGCTGTACGATTTTTGCCACTGAATATAAGCGTGTGTGTGGAGGCACAGCTTTACCTTTGCCCTGCAGCGGTATAATGGATTCTGCTTTACAGCTATTAAGTGAAACCATTTTTTTTTCCTGTCAGCAGTTTATTAGCATCAGTGAGAGAAGCAGGTTACAGTTCTTTCAAAAAGCGAATAGACAACCGTCTCCTCAGGTTTTATTTGACATGTATTGAACCACATTCATTCCACTGAGATCAGGGATGTCTGTCACGTTGGCAAAGAGTAGCAGCAACATGGTTTCAATTAGAAAAAACTATTAACATACAAAACATGTGAATTTGCAGGTGTTCGACGCTGGAGATTAGTTTGTCCATGAATAAGGAGCTGAAAAGATTTCACTACCAAATTTATTATGACTGATCTTGAAAGAGATGATGATTAATACGGTATATTTCCCAGAATGCTTTTGTATGATCAGCACAAAAAGTGTAAAACCAGTGAGGCACAACAAATTTAATCATTCATTATCAACCTCTTATCCTGTTCAGGTTTGCGGCGGGCTGGAGCCTATGCCAGCTGACATTGGCCCGAGGGGTGGGGTACATCCGTTCATCGCAGGGCCGATACATACAACAACTCACTCCTATTGGCAATTTTAGTGTCACCGATTCACCAATATTTCGATTGTGGAAGGAAGCCGGTGTTCCCGGAGAGAACATGCAAAGACCGGCAGAGGTGGATTCGTACCCGGTACCTTCTTGCTGTGAGGCAGCAGCCCCATACTTATTCAAACACTTCAAATTTAATCACCAAGAGGAAGTTTCAAGAAGCTTAATGGTAGCAGAGGTGCTAAAAGCTACCAATATCAAATAGCCACCCACAACCACATTGTTTGTATGTATGCTGTCAATTATGGTTTAAAAACTTCAATTTTTACTTTTTATCTGCCAGTCAGACTATATAATAAAGCCATGATTTGCACCACCTAATATGAACCTAACAGAACACAGCTACAAGGACTTTGTTCACAATCAGACACAGGTCGGATTTTTTTTTGGAATGTGCAACCACAGACTGGATCCAATCTAAGAAAAAGACAGGCATTGTGGATGTAGCTTAACAAACCTCAGTGCCGCATGATAAACGCTGTCCATCACGTGGGGACACTGAGATGATAATTTCAGCAAGGACAAGTAATCATCAATTAAGAACCCCTACCGACTCAATCTTTTGACCGTTTTCTGTTAAAATTTTTCTCAGTAAATGGTGATTTCACAGATTATGAGTTGACGAATCTGATCTCGTAGTAGGATGTAGATACTAAAAAGCCAAGATTGTGAGAGCAGTAGACCGTGTCGTCAGCATAGAAATGAAAGGCTGAGTTTGGAATATTATCTCCAAAACAGCTTATTTATAAAGTAACAACCTCGTGGTACTCCATTGAGAACATGGAATTCCTCTGAAGTCGCACAGACCTACCTGATAATGTTATATTTTGCTAGGGGTTTGCAAATCAAAAAGTTCTGTATGCAAGAAAGCAGATTCAAGAACCTCTGCTTTTTGACTGCCAATCTTTTCTGTGAAAGATTTTCAAGTAGGCATACACTCGCCGTTGAAATTCTTTGTTTTTTTTCATCCATTTTTCTTGCAGTTTGACAGAAAAAGGGTTGTGTAAAGCTTTAGAGTGTAGCTATGCCTTGGTTGCAGCAAAAACTCTGGCATAAAAAAAGCCCCACTGACTCAGGTGGACGTGACACTGTTTCATGACCATTTGTAGCGAAATCTGTTCTCAACTGCCTTTTTTTTTCCTTCCCGTGCTCACGCAGCTTCATCAACTAAGACAACATACGTCAGCTACAACAATCACGCCATTTGAGGGAACCACAGAGGACGATGAAGAGCATTGGACAGGAGGGAAGGCGTGTTGCGGGCGGGAGGGGCCGTCTTTCTAAGCTGATCAATCGGCGGATGGACAGAGCGTCCGACGGAAACCAAGCATGAAACATTATGTATTGTTCTGCATCAAAACCACAAAAAGGTGGGACCACACAAACTACCAGTCAAGTGTGCCTGCTGCTCACCCACCCATCAGGTCCAGCCATGAACTTTCCTGTTTGAAAAAAAAAAGACACATGAAAAAAAGCGACGTACCATTGGACACTGTGGTGGACTGAGTGATTATTCAAATCTAAAAAAAATTTTAAATCATGGAAAAGATAACTATGTATACATTATATCTAAAAAGGGAAAAGTTTGGGGGGCAGTGACAGAGATTTTATGAGATATTTAAAAAAGAGAAAAAAACGTAAGTGAAAATCTATGAGGCTCAAACATGTTTGTTGTTCTTCTCTACTTGTAAGTATTTTTGTGGTCGTGCTGATTTTTTCATTCTTGTCTCACCGTTGTCTGATGGATCGCCCTTGCTTAATGAGATGAGTGTGTTTCCTCCTGCTGTCTTGGCTAAACCGGGTTGTAGCCTTGGGTTGTGAACCTGTAAAACGCCATGGTTGAAGCATGCCAGTTTTTATACAAAAAGATGATTTATTTATAATAAAGGAATGTTTTGCAAATGTGTAGATTGGTGGTGGTTTGTACGTTTCTTGTTTGAAGGGGGCGTCGATTGTTTTAAAACTGGAGTCTATTTTTGAACAGCTGACGAATGGGAAAAAAAAGTTTTTCTTTTTCAAATACCACTTTGCTTAAATATGAAAAACATAAAACCAAAACGTTCTAAGCCATTAAGCTCATAATATACATTGTTTCATTAATTGTCTTTACTTTTTTTGTGATCGCATAAAAAAATTAATTACAATGTATTTCCGCTCTGATTAGGTCTTAGTGACCTCAGGATAAAGTTCCATGTGACTGTCTCAGCCAATCACATAACACTTCCTGTTTATCAATTGCCTGTTTTTTTAATAATAGTCTTTCCTTTATTTATCAAATTTTTAGACATGCATAAAGTACAACATCGTGAAATTTAACTGGCATAAAACCCCTGAGGGAGCAATTTCCAGTTGCTTTTATCCTCATAGTGTGACTTCAAAAGGCCAATTGCCTAAACGCCTGTAATAAATTGCCCAACTTGTTTCGCTTCTCAAATTGCATGCAAACTTACATCAACAGTAGTTTTTGTAAACAAAAAATCAAACTCCACAAAGTGAGTAAAATACAAAATATTACAGAAAATACATGATAGGATTCATCTGTGCCAAATTTGGACTGAACCGGGGTGATGGTTAAGACGTTATATCTGAATAACGAGTGTTTTCAACACATGAACTGTAAGAGTAAAACACAATGTTATTTGAGCTATTTTTTAGTATTTTAATATCTGATACTGATTCCTTTCTTCGACATTTTCCTTTTATTTCTGTGACTGTTATGCAGGAAAAAACTGTTTTTCATGATAAACTAGCGAAAATCACAACATATATAAGATATATCTCCTCGATTCGGATGCACCAAATTTGGACTAAATCGGATCAACGGTTGAGAAATTATGTCCTGAAATTTTTCGAGACAAACCTTCCCCTTGTGTTGGAAATATACAACTGACATTTCCAAAAAAATAACTCCTCTTCTTCCTCTTACTAAGATCTATGCGAGCTACTGCTCTTTGAACAGGAGTCAAATAAAAACATTTTAAACGATTGAAAATCTTAACGTCGACTTAATCCAGTTTGGACTCCCTACGGCGACAGAACAGGTTTGCTCCTCCGCCTACATTTTTTTGATTCTCTAGTAAATTGTCCAGGATTACCTTCTGAGTTCTCGTCTGGACTCCTCTTCACTGCAGTGAAGTGATTTCCCATCGGACAAAGTGTTGGAGGGAGAACTGAAGGGAGAGCAGGAAACAAAATGGATGGGAAAGATCCAGATCTTAGAGTAAAGCAGACAGAATTTCCTCATTCTGTAGATCTTCATACATCTGCCAGATGTCCAACCTTCCAAAGTACATCAAAGCTCAAAACTCCATCCTCTTCTTCAATGAATCCGTTATTCTAGATGAAAATAACTGAAGCAGCAAATCACATTGTTGCATCCCCGAAAAGTCGGGGATTGCTGTGGAAATCGTCAACGCCGCGTCCGCCGGAGGCCCTTTGTGAGGAAGAACTGGATTCATTTCGGGAAAGTTCAGTTGTATATTTCTGATACTAAAGGGAGCTTTTATTTCCAAAAGTATTCAGACCATAATTCCTCAAGCGTTGGCCCGATTTAGTCCAGATTTGCTGCGTATGAATCAACTCGAGGACATTTATCCTTCAAACATTGTGATTTACTGATTTTACATTTAATTAACAGTTAATATTTTACTCACCAGGGGAAGTTGTTTTTTTTTAACAAAAATTACTGTTTTCTGGACATAACTAAAAAAATATATCATGGATCATTTTTCAAATTTGCCTAAATAAACTTTAGTGCAAGGAAGAGCTGGGTCAATTTTGGGAAATATGTTTTGTATATTTATAACCCTAGAGGGAGCTTTATCTCTGAAAGTTTTTGAATCATAATTTCTCGACCGCTGGTCCTATTTAGTCCAAATTCGGTACATATGGATAACATAACTATAAATTTAATATAACTTTACATTTAATCGGGGACTTTACAGGGATGTATACTTTTTCATATCTTATACTTAACTTTTATTTAACCAGGACATATCCCTTTCCTCAGAAAAGAGAGGAACGGGATATGCAAAAGAGATCTAGCGTCTGTTTTGAGATCCAGCAGCACACGACACAATTTACACATAAAAACAATACAATGTACAATTACAATAAATACGAGTAAGAAAAAAAGACACAAATAGTTGACAAGGTTTAGAATTCTGTCTTCCTGTTTGTAACCATCTCTTCTGGACGCCTTGAAATTCTCCCTCGCTTACAAGGTAAATATATCGACGAGATAGTTCACATAAACCTAGCAGAGACGACCTCGCTGCCTCGTCATAAAATCTCAAATGAACTGCAATTCCTAAAAAAGGGGGATTGTTTGTGGTTCAGCGGCCACATGCCAAATGACCTTGAGGGAAAACTTTTCCCTCCTACCTGCTTGTTTACCAGTAAAGTTCCGTAGAATGTTTCATAACCATCAACCACAAGAAAGTTTTTTACGAACCACTGTCACACTTCAGGTGCGTAAAAAAAACAACCTACTTTCACCTCAGGTCTGATTCACTGCTTCTTCCTGGATCTCTGAAAATGTGGCTAAGAATGACCGGGGAAATGCTGGTAGCATATTTGCGGGTGTAAATTGAGAAAATTTGACTTACTCTAATAATTTGATTATTAGAGTAAATCACCATGTAAATAAGATCGATCTCCTTAATTCGATTTATACGGATAAAATGTGGACTATATCAGCACAACAGGTTTTAGAGATAAAGTTCCCCCTAGTGTCAGAAATGTACAACTAACCTTTCTCAAAATCACTCCAGTTCTTCCTCACACTAAAGTCTATGTGGATATAAAATTTGAAAACTCAATGAAGTAGTTTGGCGATGATGATTCTATAATAACGACAATTCAGGGTTATATAATGAGAGAACAAAAAGTAGCAGATCTCTCATATTTTCTTGACTCTCTTCTGCTTCGCCACTTTCTCTTAAGGTATTCACATCACTCGTCTGAACCCATCCTGGGAATTCTGGAAAAATCCCCGTCCAAAGTGGCTGTCATCAACTACAGTTCCCTGTCATTCCGTTGAAATATGTACACAAACGCCGGATTAGCCGCTTCATCAGTGGGATGGAATGGCTGTCGAGTGTCGAGGGACCCTCACATGCAACACCACTGATTGAACGGCTCAAATTAAATCTCAATCATTAATCTAAAAAAAAAAAAATACGAGTTAGATCCCTCCTGAGGCGGTTATTATGAAGTAAATTTTGACATAATCAGAGATATATACACATACATACGTCTACGTGAGAAATTCTTCTTGGAATTTTGGCTTGGAAGAGTTTGGGAGTGGGAAAGAGAGGGCGAGGGTGTTACAGGGGAGGTGGGGAAGATACACAGACCCGCAAAGAAGCAACAATAATGTAAGTTACAGTAACTCGGAATCCCAAAAAGTTAATAAGTTACCCTATCCTGAGAATGAAGTCAGAAATACCAGGATTAAGTCAGTATTCTGTTTAAAGTCAGGATTCTATGTTTTAAGTCGGAAATTCTAAGAATAAAGTCAGTATTCTGTTGAAAGTCAAAATTCTAAGATGAAGTTCTGAGTTTTCAGATTAAAGTCAAAGTTACGAGAATTAAGTCCGAATACTGTGGTTAAATTTGAATTCTTAGATTTAAGTCCGATTTCTTTGAGTAAAGTCAGTTTAAAGTAAGAATGCTTAAAATAAATCCAGAATTCTCCCCCAAAAAAATTCACAGTGCCGCGCGTCGCCATAATTCTCTAGTGTAGGAGATATGCAACTGACTTTAACTCCAAAACAATCCAGTTCTTCCTCACGCTATGAGGGTCTACAAGGGTATAGATTTCAAATTGATCCATGAGATAGTTTTTGAGTTATCACGTTAACAGGAAGGAGCTGCTTTTCGGAGAAATAATGATATATCTAAAATGGCGAGATCCAGTCGCCCTGTGCCAGAAGTTCCCTGTGATCAAACTTTTTCAGAGAGCCCTCGAGCAGATAAACCCTAACCGTGTGATATAAAACACCCTCTTTGACCTGCAAAGAATGTTCATCTGTGTGATAACTTCAGACGAGACAGAAGGGAAAACTCTCCGCTCGTAATTTTAGGTCAAGGTGGATCAGGTGTGGGTTCACATCCCCCCAAGCAAACTCTCAGCTGTGCAGCCGAGGACCTAGACGGTGGGAGCAGGAAACAAGCAGGATGTCATTAGTCACAAGACAATTTAGGGAATTCAATTAGCCATAATATTATAACCACCTGCCTTTAGGAGAAGCAGTAATGCTCATTTAACTGACATTTATGTACTATGGACATCATATTTCTGTATCAAAGTTGGATTGCTTTAAAATGTTTATGTATATAAAAAATGTTTTTTAATGTGTAAGTTGTATATTTGGGTTAATTGATTTCAGTTGAGTGTGGTTTGGCTTGTGGGAGGAGCTTCTCCTATAAAGCCAGGGAAATATCGCTCTTCTGAGAGACTGTTTTTGACTGGAGAAGTGCTGTCCTTTGTAGAGCTCGGTAGCAAGAGACCAAATTTTGAATATCTTGGTATAGATATTTTTTTTAAAATATTTATGTTTTTTTGTCACTTTTTGCACAGCACTTGCTGGTGACCAAAAAAAGGGGGAAATATAAAAAAAAAAAGGGGGGAAAATAATTTTGAGTTCTGAAGACTCCTCCCACCACTGCTCAACCATCACAAAGGGATCATTTATTTCAAGAGAGAGGTGAGCGTTCTGTTTTGATCTAACTGTGATTTTATTCTCAGCATAGTACTGCATTCTGTATGGGGAGGCTGAAGCTCGAACGAAACGTAGCCGGTTTGGGTCCCACCAGGGTCTACTTGTCGTGAGGTCCTTGAGCAAGACCCTGAAACCCTATTTCCCCCGGGCGCTTCAAAGGGGCGGCCCACTGCTCCCTCAGGGATGGGTCAAATGCAGAGAAAGAATTTCACTATGTTGTTCTGTGTATGGCTGTATGAGGTTTAAAGGATTTCTTCTTCGTCTTCGAAACGGAGTGTGGCCTTTTCCTCCTCTGACATTTACGTTGGGTTATGGACTTTGTGAAGACTGCCTGCTCTCTTCCTGTGAGACGTAGCTGAAATAACCAACTAATGACCCTTCTTATGAAGTAACAGCGATGCCTCGCTGTGAAAGCTGTGATGGCGACTGCAGGGTGAATAACTCAAAAAAAGAAAACACTGTATGTGTGTGTATCTGTGTATGTACATATATTTATTTTTTTGTGGATGTGTATATATTTGTTTGTATATATGTGTCTGTGTATATGTATATGTGTGTATACATGTCTGTCTGTATGTGTATATGTTTGTTTGTGTGTGTGTATATATATATTCAGAATGTGTGGATAGTATTTCATCATTTGGACCAAAAACTGCAGTAAAAGTCGTAATAAAAATGCACACTGCCTCCAGCCATCTAATTCAATTACCATTCTCTGACTGTTCTTTACAAAGTCACATCTATTCTCCCTGGATAATACACGAAAAAGCTCTTTAAGTGTGTGACTAGGTGTGCATGGTTTCCACGTGAAAATAGACGGCTCACCTCTGGATGGGTGGGGGATGGAGGCTTGGTAGCTCCAGGGCTGGCTGGATTGGTGGATGTCGGCGCCCCGGTCTCTGGACCAGATGTCGGTGGGATATGTTCTGTATTCAGAACATACAGAAATATGTATGTGTTTGTGTAGATGTGTGTGTGTCTATGTATTTGTGTGTATGCGTTTATGTATTCTTAGGTGTGTGTCTGTATGTTCATGTATGTGTGTGTGTGTATGTATGTGTGTTTATGTATGTGTGTATGTTTATTTCTGTGTGTATGTGTGAGTGTGTTTATGTTTGTTTGTATGTGTATATATGTGTGTGTTATGTGTATGTTTATGCCCATGTTAACTAACTGCCTTCTTCTTTCACACATCAGAGTCGGATGTGAGACATCACAGATATGAAGACGTCGCACTGCCAGAAGAAATCTGCAGATTATGATTTTGAATTAGTCAGAGAATCACGCAATGCGTCACGATGGCACCAACCTCGTCTATTAGGTTTTTTAGAGTCTCATTATTTTTGAACAGGTCGTTCTTTTGGGGATTGATCAATAGTCCTCTGGCATGTGTGCAAATGGTCGCGGAAACTTTGACCCATAACTGTTTGTTAGACCGAGTTTAATTCCGTCAGTCACATGTACGAACATCCTCCATGAGGAAGAAGGGACACCTGGGAGAGACGCCGCCGTCATAACCGTCTCACCTGTCACTCAAGAGTTCTACGCCATCTTGAGGAGGAGGAGAAATCTGAGATGCTCCCATCCCCTTAATGAGGAAGGCATCCGTTTTGGGAGTAAAGACTGCTTAAGGAATGGAAGAGTGATTTGAGAGGGAAAACAAAGTAAGGAAAGAAAAAAAACAGCCTGTTTCCACGAGTTTAAGGCTTCTCCTGCCAGCCGAGACGTTATCGTAATTAGTTCCTTCAGATGGCCGACGTCAGGGGAAGCTATTACCTTAAATAGACTCAGCCCCGATACGGATCCTGCTTCGTACAGATGTTTGCATGCCTGTTGAAGACTCAGCCGGCTGGTATCCGGATGGGCCCTCCTCCAAGGTTTTGAGTTGGACCGCTGATGAAGTGTAAACGGATAAGTTGGGATTTTTTTTTTGTGTGAAATCTTGTGTTGAACATGGAGTTGATATCTTTACACAGCATAAATAGAATATTACCTCGATCCCGGTCGTACTATGATGTCAGTGTGTGCTTTAAACTCCCGCCAAAGGAGACGTAAAGGTTGTCTGTTCGTCCGTAATGTCTGGTTCAAACGACGCGATAGTACGTAGATTTCAAAGGCCGCTGCTGAAAGATTCTGCGACTGTGGAGGCGACGTACGATGATCGGGTTTTCAAGTATTATGTAATCAACAACCAGCGATGTGCCGTAAGGATAACTACGCAAACCCTTCAGGAAAGTCTTGAAATGACACCCGACCCATTTTGAAGTTGACCAAGAGGATGACAAAATCGAACGAACAAGATGGCGAGGAGACTCCGGGATGTGCTGGGTGGAACAACGATGAAAAACAAAGTCCCTGCCTTTCCAAAGTTTATAGAAGGAAAACAACTGATGAGGAGGCGTAATTGACCTGCCTCCTCACTGATATCACATGACTTGACATGATTGACTGGTTGCTGTAATTCGTGTCAATGACAAATAGTCAATTGAGATAACCCTCGAATCGGGCCACGCATACAGTCATTAAATCGGACGTTTTAGCCTCTAGTGTGTAGTCAGCATTATCTGATTACCACCGCTGAAGACCAAAGTGTGGAGTAGAATGAAGCAGGCAGAATTATATTCCACTCTCACAACGTCCTCAAATAGCACAGGAGTGGACTTTATGAGATTTTTACACAACATATTTCTTTTAACTAAAACATCAAAAAGTGTTCTGAAGTCTGACAAGGCAGAAAGATGATTAAAGTGGAGGCTGGGGGGGCATGGTGCAGAATTTCCTCTGAAACATTAAACAGGTGTACTTTTGTACTTGGGACAGCGGGCTCAGGAGCTTCTGACTGATGATCTGACCACGCCTACTACTACCTGGATCGCACATACCCTGGTTCCAGGGCTGCTTCAGAGCCAGAGCCTAACTCAGAACCTTTTTTTCGCTTTTCGACTGCCTAAGCAACAGTTCCTGGCTCTAAAACTGGTGCCAGCAAAGCACCAACACTGGTCTAGAGCCAAGAAACGATTACGTCAGGGGCATGGAGGCGGGGTTATTGTGACCAACAAGAACCGTGCAAACACTAAACCGCCAATTTTTAAAAAGCTGAGCAGGTTTAATCCAATTTTAAAAATTATAAAAGTTGTTTTTTTCGGCTCTGGTTCTCAACGTAGGCTTGTAAAGCCAGGAACAGCACTTGCATGGACACGAATAGCTCCGCATCTTCGTAGTTGTGTTTGAGTATGGCGGGGGCGTTGCTGGATAAACAGACGGTGACGTGTCGACGTCTTACGCTGACGCAATGGCGTGGCTCAGACTCGGCTCCTTGCCAATGGAAATAGCAAACAGGTTCTTAGGGGGTGCGAGAGTTGAACCAACTAAGCACTGGCACTAACACCAGCACCGAACTAGCCACAGGTTCTTTCTGGTGGAAAAGAGGAAGCCCTGAGCAACTAGCCCTGAAGCAGGGGGGTCATCACAATTAATATGGATCTTAAAGTAAAAACCCCGGTCCCTCAAAAAAAACAAAAAAACACAGTCCCCTACGTCGTACAAACAATCCCCCTGATTGAACTCTTCATATTAAATGTGACTCCTAAATAATTTCAAACAGTCCACATTGACTCCACCTAACTACTTCTATGATGTCAGCAGTCTGCTCTAAGATCAGATCCCATAGTGTATCAATATTAAAGATAAATGCAGTTATCTAGTACAGCCCTCCTAGTGCGGGGCTTCTAGGTTTAGGGATCATCTTTGGATCCCTGCTGGAGGCCCAACACTGGAGTGGCGGAGGAAAGTGGATTAGCTGATGTCTTTGCTGCTTATTTGCATTTCTGTGTCCCTTTCAAAACCTACTCCCCTTTTTTCATTCACGCTCCCTCTCTCACCCCCAACCCCGATCCAAATCACCAAAGAAAATGTAATGGATTAATCCTTGAGACAAATCCCAGTACTTCCATTCATGCATTTAAGGGGAATTCTACTTACAGACGGACAAACACCGTCCAGAATATAAAATTCTCCAATTTACTGGAGTTTGAAATCCATATTTAGTTCTGTAAGGATTTAATGGTTATAAATGCAGAAAAGACGGATAAGACGAGATGAAAGATCCTTCAAACAAACAACCTGCTGTGGGGTTAATCCTGCTGAGCGGCACAATAACATTTTGATGAATAAATGATATTGTGCATAAATATCATTCTGATGATAAGAAGCTGTGCTGTTGATGGATTTGTTAGTTGGAGAACATGTTGAATATGGAGCTGATGTGTTCCTGCCAGATCTTTGCTGGTGCATCATGTCCCTACAGGAACATATGCTTCTCCAAACTGTTTTCCATGCAGTTAAACTATGACTCCCGTTTGCCAGCTTTGAAATCTGACTCACAGGAAAGGAGACGCATCCAAACGGCTTGTTAAGCCAACCGTTTTTTTTTTTTCTCTCTCCCTCTCTCTCTCTGCGAGAAGACTCCATTCACATTTGATCTTTTCCTCATTAGACCATTGAACATTCAAATCCTAACTCAAGAATATAAATAGTTTTTCAACTGAATTAGGATTGCATTCACAACACTGTTTATCAAAGCAAGCATAACTATCACGTTAAACAAGAGTATTGTCTGAAAGAGGAACTGATAACGTACTGATAAAAAATAAAGCTGTCAAAAGGCCCCCAATCCTCTACAAGCAATCCCCAGATTGACCATGTCAAAATAAATGTGAATTCTTGTTCAAAAACAGCGTTTTAACATAAAAAAGCTCCATCTAGAGAGTCCATCCGCGCCGTGGCCAGAAGGTTTGCTGTGTCTCCCAGCATAGTGTCAAGAGCGTAGAGGAGATTCCAGGAGACAGGCCAGTACACCAGGAGAGGTGGAGAGGGCCGTAGGAGGGCAACAACCCAGCAGCAGGTTACCATCCATCGTCCCATCAGGAGCAAGCCCAGATGTTATAGGGAGTAGATACAAACACCTGCAGGCCCGACACACTGCTGAGCCACATAAGGAGTTGTCTTGAGGAAATTCACAAAAGCTGGATCAGCATGGGATCTTATATTTCCACTTTTATTTTGAAACCACTCCTCAGTGGATTAATGATTTTGGTTTCCATTGATCATTCTTATGTTATTTTGTTCTTAACAAATTACACTATCTAATCAATAAAGATTTTCAACTGGAATATTTCATTCATCCAGATCTGGAACGTCTGCTTTAAGTTTTCCCTTTTTGAGTTGTGTACATTATATACCAGAAAGACCTGCATGAGATGATTCAAATTTGGAATAAATCAGACCAACTGTTAAGAAATGATGGCCCAAATCTCCCTCTAGTGTTGGAAATATGGATCTGACTTTTCTCAAAATCAGTCCAGTTATCCGTCGCACTAAGGTCTATGTGGGTATACAATTTGAAAATGATCCATGACATAGCTTTTGACTTCTCGCGTTAACACGAATGATCTTTGGTAGACCCGACTTCAGTCGTGGCGGCAGCGATCGTTCCATAATATCGATGACTTTTGAAATATAATAAATGAGAGGGCTTTAAAACAAAGTGATGTAAGAGAATTGTGGCAATTGACTATCTTCTCTGATGATTGGCAAGACTGCACAGCAGAATTATAAATCAAGTAAACTTTTATTTAATTTTCACAAGTAGATCTAATTCAATATTCATCAAAATGGCCCAAATGGGTTCTCCTTGAGATCCCCTTCATTGTACAAGAAAAGGGTACTCCTCCAAATAATGTGAGCTTATGTCCAAAAACCTGTACTTCTTTGTTAAGAAAGCGCCCCCTTGTGAGTAAAATATAAACTTTTAGAGTAAACTATGATAAATCCCCTTGAGTCGATTCATATTCACCAAAGTCCGACTAAATCAAAACCAACAATCCGGAAGTTATGGGTGAAAAACAGTGTTATTCAAAAAAAAACTCTCACAGTGAGTTATAAATGAACTACTAGAGTAAAATATAATGCATATATCAAAGAAAGAGTTCCCCAACCTTCCCCAGTACATTCTTGCACTAAATTTGGACCAACGATTGAGAAATTGTGGGCTGAAAACTTATGAAACTAAAGGTCATCCTAGTGTTGGAAATATAAAACTGACCTTTCCCAAAATCACTCCAGTTCTTCCTCGCACTAACATCTATGACTGTAAAAAATTGGAAAATGATCCACGAAATAGTTTTTGTGTTATCACATGAAGAATGTACGCCGGAAGACGTTGCGATAATGATTCCATAATATCCCCCACTTTTCAGGGAATATAAATATGCAAAGGAAAAATTATTACATAGTTTGTTTTTTCGGTGAGGACTTTAAGCGGATTAAGGGATTTCCAAAAATTGTAAATATGATCCAGTTAAATTAGATTTGTGCGTAGGATTGAGGTTAAACGTGTGTGAATTCTGAATGCAGAACGGGCCTTTTAAAGCTTGCCAGAACACTTTGCACACAGCCACATGCTTCAGCAGACTTTACTGCAAGAATCAGAGTCTAAGCTTCCAGCCTCACTGCGAGCAATAAACTGAGGAGTTCTCTCCTCCTTTCGCCATTACCATCCTTTTTCAGAACGGCTATAATCGGACAGATGTCGAAGTGACGCGCTTGGTTTAAGTACCCGATCTTTATAGCGAGAAATCCTCAGTATGTATCTTTCTATGTGATATTCTCAGAACCTCATCCACCTGTTCGTGTTTTCTCTCTCTCCCTGAAATCATTGCTTCCTTTGCTCGGATTCTCTTCACAAGATTTAGGACAGCTACCACGGTCCAGATGCTAACACCATGTGGGCAGCACCGCCGCTTTTATCAGCTGGGACTCGACTCAGCAGCTGCTTCTATAGGTAACAACGTCACACCTCACAATCTTGTCAGCTTGCGACCTAACGCTTGTGAAGATTTCCTGGTATCTTTCCTGATACCAGGAAAGATTGAACTTTTATCTTGATACTGAGCCTCGAGATCTAACGAAACATCAAAGAAAGCAAAGGATCAAAGGCATCAATAGCCACATGGAGACGTCATTACTCCAAACGTCTTTGTATTTTATTTTGTATCTTTATAAATGCTTTGAAACACGTTACGTCAATTTATGTTAATCATCTCTATGGTATGCCAAAACCTACCTCTGGGTAAAATTTCTTGCAAATCCATCCTTTAGGTTTTCTTTATTCCTGCTCCCAGACGAACAGACAAACGCACAGTATTTGTTCTGCTTGTGTGATAAAGCTCCAAGAACATTTCTACAGGTATTTTACCTACAGGTATCTACATTATCTTACCCTTAAGAAGGTAAAACGCATCCTTGCATACTATGCGGTTTGACTAGAAGCTGACAATTATGCACATAAGGTTACATATTTATCAAATATCCACATTAGTAGATTTGAGAAAAACAGGAAGAGTGCATTCCTGTTTGTTTGTACCTGACCAGTCCTGTCCCATGGAGCGTTACAAATGTCAATTTTTCCTCCGCATACAAATAAGGCTCTTTGCATTCCTCATGCATGTGAAAAATCATGAAGCACACTCTTCTCCACATGAATATAAAGAATGGAGACAAAGAGGTGTTCTGCCTCGCCCGATGCTAACAGATGGTGTTTTTTTCACGAGAAGCTTTTAAAAAATGCAACAAATTGCACAACAAATACAACATTATCTGAATTTCTATTAAAACAGTAAAATTAAAAACTGCACAATACAAACCTGTTGCACACATTCCAACAGGTTTGAAGTAGATTATAATATTGTGATAATTGCAAACCTTGGTTGGTTGGTTTTTATACCCACGTAGACCGCAGTGTGAGGAAGAACAAATATTGGGAAAGGTCAGTTGCGTCCTTCCACCACTAGTAGGTGCTTTTGTGATAAAGCATTTGGTCCAAATTTGGTGCCAATGAATTGAATTGAGGAGATCTGGTTTGCATATGTCGTATTTTACTCTTATAGTTCAGATGCCACTCGCTGGGAGGAGCTTTAGTCTACAAAAAAAATAGTTTTTCGGACTTTACTTCCCAACTGTTGGTTCAGTTTAGTCCAAATTCACCTCATATGAACCGCATCAAGGAGATCTGACTTGCATGTGTCAAGATTTTCCGTAATTGTTCATATTTCAGTCATTAGGTGGGCTTTTCTTTGCAAAAGGCTGATTTTTTTGTGTGTTACTTCATCTGTGTTCTCTTGTCGTCCCCTGCGTAACCTCCATGGCCTTCTGTCCTTACTCCAAGGGTTTTTCTGTAAGCAGTACCTGTAAGTATTATGTATTCTTAGTAGTTGATTAATTTGTAATTTTCATTGTTATGGATTTATTTGTTTTGCTTTGTTTCTTTAATTATATAATTTCTATACGATTACAGTTTTAGTTCTGTTCTGTAGTTCTGTGCCTGGTTAGGCATTTAGACTCTAATGCCTGACCTTGTAGTTGCAGAGCTTTTTATTAAACCATATTTCTTTGTCACATAACCTGTTTGACAAGTGTTTGCATTGGGTTCCAGGAATTTAAAATGAAACATAATAATTTCACTGCAATCGGTCATAGTTTACCTATTAGTTGAACTCTTTTGTGAGCCTGAGTGTGCAAGAAGATAGTCTTCCCTTCGATGGATCTCCATTTGTGACTGCATGCTGGAAGATTTCTCTTTTCTTCACCTTAGATTTTTATCATTCTCAATAAGATGTGCAATGTGCCATTTAAAGATTCATCTTCTACCACAGGTAAAGTACCTGTAGAAATGTTCTTGGAGCTTCCTCACACAAGCAGAACAAATACTTCAAACTGTCCTAACAGACATGTTCACTTCCAAATATATACATACAACACTTGGGCATGCAAAGAGAAGGATGTATATATAATATTGACAGCAAGCACCATCCTGTTGCGTTCATATTTGTGCACACTCAAACACTAGCATATGAATGACACATCCAACGAGCATGACACGACCAATCTCCAGGACGCCAGATGCCTTTTGGCACTTTCTGAATGGTACCTCTGAAAGGGAAAGTGGAGGAGTTCCATCTCAGCCATTAACTGGAATGCCTCGACATGTCAGGGGCAGAGGAAGAGCCGAAAAATTGTGGCCCCACCAATGAGCAATTCTTCAGGCGCAACCATTTCTGAGAATCAAATGCTATTACAATAATGGGTCGAAGCTTTTAAAGGTACAACCCGTCAGATGGATAAAATGTTTTCCGGTTTTACTTTCATCTTTTTTTTTTCCGACCCCTTTTCCCACCTCATGAGGAGATCAAAGTTTGAAATGCGGAGGAAAAGCCGCATGATGACTATTTCTATGCTCTCGCAAATAGATTTGCGCATAAATGCCTCATTTTAAAAATGTACATACGCAAGTCCAAATTGAACCAAATTTATCAGGTTTGGTGCAATGAGCAAGCCACTAATGGGAAATAAAGCAGCAAGGCATCATGGGTTAAGTTTTTAGATAGAAAGGAAGTTGACGAAACAAAGTGTGGTGCTATTCTTTTGAACTTTGAGCAACAAAGGTGCATTTTAGCAAATGGGAAACCACAGTGAAATGGATTTATGTGAAATACAAAGTCTTTTCACGCTTTTATCTATGGCCCTTCCTCTTTCCCTTTGCTCTGCAGCTGTAAAGGCTCCCTGTTCCTTTAAAGTTTAAGAACATTAATATCAATAACTCCATATACCAATAACAAAACAAAAAAGGTCACCATAAAATGTTTTTAGGGTTACAAATGAAGAAAAACGTTCTTTTAAACTACATTATTTACTCCATTCATTGGCCTCGGCTTCTGTAATGTTCATCTTAATAATGGAATCCTATTATGTTGACTTTCATAGTAATCTACATAAAGAGCCAAACATTAGACCTCGTTTTTGTCACAGAGCGGACAGTTGGTAATTGAGAAAAATTGAATTTTGCAAGCTGCAACGGATCCGCTCATCTCTTGGGATGAATATGTGGCATCGGCCTTCCCTCAGATGGACATAGTAACGATCAATGGAGCGTGAAGCAAAGAAGTCATGATTCTGTCATCCTGAACCGTTTACTGCTACTAAACATTTTTTTGTTTGTTTATTGATTTAATTTGCACAGCAGATTCTTATTTATGGCCTCAGAAAGCTTCTTTTTTTTTTTTAGCATATAACATGTTTCTAAGCATCACAAAAGATCCAAAATGCAATAATATGGACTTGAAAAGGCTCTGCACCCAGAACCTATTTGAAACCATGATTAGCTTCAATTGGTTCCATTGAATTAATGACAAAAGGTCACTTACTATATTCTATAAAAGATGCCCAATCGTGCTTTTTTTCCCAAAATCAGTCATTACTTATCTTCAAATAGAAAATGTGTTATCCCTCCTCTGGGTTCCAAGAACAAGCAGAGATCGTTTTGTAGTCAGTTGGGGTTCTACTCATGCTAGAGGCCGATGTGGGGACTTTTTTTCCCAGTTTTTGCAATAGTCTTGGCCACGTGAACTGATTTTGGCACGAAAGAAGTGTCTTTCAAGTTGCAGCTTAAACCAGCTGCCACTGGCTGAGAGGTGGAGTGCACTCTAGACAAGTAGCAACCTCTCCAAAGGGCTGACACTTGGAGATGGACAACCATCCAAAATGTTTGCGTAGATTCACATTAAAACCGGTCATAGTTGTCCTTTTTAGTGGAATGCGAAGCAGCTGGACTTGAAGACGTCTCCCATACGAGCTCCCATCCAGAAAGATCTTTCAGTTCTGTCTGACTGGTGGAACCACAGAACCATGGGGTCCCCAACGACTCATAATGACCCACATCAACAACACTCTACACCTACTGGAGGTTGCATCCCTGACTCCCCACCGGTTAAATAGAACTGAGGAAGCCTCTAAGATGGGATATGAAAGGGCTTTAAGTCCAAACAGAAGTCCAGTTTCTTCGGATTCAATCACACCGACGTGCAATTCAGAGTCACCTGTTCACCTATACTACATCCTTTTTGCACTGTGGAAAGAAGCCTAATAACACACACAGACACTGGTACCCCTTTTACACCGAGCTGATTCTAGGGCTAGTTCAGAGCCTGATTTAGCACCAGGTCTTTGCTTTTCGACAAAAACACCACTTCCTGGCTCTCAAATCTGTTGCTAGACAAGCTTGTGCTTGTATAGCACCAACTCTTTGCTGGGCTAGAGCCAAGAACCAATTACATCAGGGGCCGGGGTCTGGGTTATTGTGACCGACAAGATCGGAGCAAACACAGAACCGACATTTTTAAAACAGCAACTTTATGGAGATGATGAGCCTCAAACTTCGTTGTTGAGCTTAGACTGGGTAAACAGACGTTAGACTGGGTAAACAGACGTTAGACTGGGTAAACAGACGTTAGACTGGGTAAACAGACGTACTGACGTTATGCAGTGACATAATGGCGTGGGTCTAACTTGGCTCCTTGCCAATGGAATAGCAAACCAGATGTCCAGATGTTCCATGATAACTTTGCTTCTTTTACTCAGTTTGCTCTTTTTCCTCTTCAAAATTATTTAATCCATTTTCTCTCACGACTTCCTCTCACGAAGAAGAGTTGCTTTAATATTCTACCTCATTCCACCACACATTCACTTACTTTCTCATGCTGCTCAGTTCTTTTTGCCAACTTGACTTCTTTTTCATTTGCCTCTTCATTTTGGCTCAGATGGGCTGGGAGACAGGTTTATTCTACATCGCTGCAAATCTCCTCCACTTCCTGCAATTGTCTGTTGCAAAGTGTAGAACACTAAACCCATAATCAGTCACTCTGGAGATTTACGTTATGCACTGACCCTGATTTGATAGTAGATCTAGATATATAAATGAAATGAAACATGTTTCTTCAGGACATTTGTTGTTGGTGAAATGGAAAACCGTTGAATCACTACACTAATTGTGGTAACATGTACCTCACCCATGAAGACGGGCAGTAATCAGCGGCTTCTAGATAATGTTTTTAGCCGGGACAAAAAAGTGCTACATCATATGCACCAAATTTTCACAAACGTTTTAGAAATTATGGCCCTAAAGATTAAAGTTCGGTAGATATTTATTGTAGTTGCATTGTAAAACAAGAAAAAGTTGTTGGGTAGCATCCACTCCATTGACCGCGATAAAATATAACATCAACTATAAAATAAAATACCATATATACAAACACGTGTGCGCATGTGTGTGTGTGTGTGTGAGCGGGTTAGTTGATTAGTTAGTTATAATGTGGTAACTCAAAAACTATTAAATAGATCGTTTTCAAATTCCAAACCCACATATACTTTATTTGGACAAAGAATTGACTTGATTTCGGTAAAGGTTGGTTGTATATTTCCGCCACCAGCCGGAGCTTTATTGACAAAAGTTTCCACGGCGTTATTTCTCAACTGTTGGTCCGGTTCATGAATATGAATCGACTCGAGGATAATTATTTTGAATAAATAATTCATATTTTACTGACTAGAGGGAGCTTGTTTTTTCTTTGTTTTTGTTTTTAAATAAACTACTGTTTTTTTAAAATAAGTTCATATTTAGTGTTTGGGGATATACCCTTACTGTCAAGGACGATTCGTATTCTTAAGTTCTTGAGATACTGTAATGAATTTACCCATTGGTGATTAATAATGGAGAAGAAAGAGCACTACTTTTTTTCCTGACCTGGACAATTCAATTTATTACATTTTGGTGAGTTTAGAGAACTGTAGGTTATGTTGTAACCATTATTCTAGGAGTGAAGAGATCTTCGTTCCACCATAAGTTCCCTCTGAATCAAGTTTCAATTCAAGAAACCAATGCGTCTTACAAAAATTATCCAGTCAGATGGGGACTAATGCCAGGTGGAAGTGGGACTGCAGCAATGATCGGCTTTGAGCCCCTTCTTGTTTTCTATGATGGTGTTGGACAGGCTGACCAATGAGGTCAGACAGGAATCTCCATGGACTATGATGTTGGTGGATGACATGGTGATCTGTAGCAGGACTAGTTGGAGGAAAACTTGGAGAGGTGGAGGTATGCGGTGGAGAGAAGAGGAATGAAGGTAAGTGGCAGCAAGACAGAATACATGTGTGTGAATGAAAGTGAAGAAGGTGGAAGAGTGTGGGTGCAAGGACCAGTAGGGGAGAAGGTGCAGGGGTAATACGTACTTGGGCTCAGTACTTGTTCAGAGTTAACAGAAAGTGTGGAAAAGAGATGAAGGCAGGGTGGACATGTCGTAGGATAGTAGTTTGTTGTCCCGCATGTATGTTAAACGTATTATAATAAAAAAGTGTTGAATAATTATTATATGCAACAGTTTGCATTCACACCATTAATTATGTAGGATACAATATACTATGAGACCCCACATGGGATACTCAAATAACCCCAAAAGTTGAGTTTGGAACCAAGAATATGCTGTCGTCCTCGACTGCAAGGGTATATCCCCGGAAAGTCCCCAGTCCCCCATGATTGAACAAGTCAAATCAAATGTGAAGTTATGCCCACTTTGATTTTCGTGAAAAAGTTCACTGAAGTGAGTAAAATATGAACTGCTAGAATAAAATATGATATAAAAATTATGGCCCTTTTGGAGACAAAGCTCCCGCTACTGTCTGAAATATACAACTGTTATTTACCAAAATCAATCCAGTTTTTCCTCACACTAAGGTCTATATGGGTATCAATTTTGAAAATTATCCACATGAAAAAAAGGTTTCCATGATGAAAAAACGTCCGATGAAAAGTTCCTTCTTGAGGAAAGAGAGGGACTGACAAGATTCTTCAACGGTGTCCTCTATGAAAATACACCCCTGACTTATTAATTCTCCGTCCCAACATTGTCCCTCCCTCTTGGGCTCCTTCCCCGCCCCTCTCCTCAGCCCTATCCCTCGGATCGGTCAGGAGAAAATTCAGGTCGGCACCACTCAAACCACAAAGACAGCCATTGTTCGGAGAAAACGGCCGTGACAAATCACTGAAAGAACCTAATGCTTGTCACAATGAAAGACACGACTCTCAAGTATCTCTCTGGCAAACAAGAGTCCGTTCATCAGGGAGACTCGCATGATTGGACGTTAATGGCAATAATCATGGAATTAGAAGGGAAACTCCCCTCAGATTGACTCATTGAGACATAAAGTCATCTCAGACCTGCGATCTATCAAGGAATTAGCCTTCTTTGTAAAGAACTTTACTACCCATCCTGTATCTCATCCCTTTATCTTCTATCATTCATTCTTACAATCTCACATGTCCCATCAACATTTCAACAGATGTTATTATGACTTAGGTTATATTTATATCCTGGAATGGTTGGGGATATTATGGAATCGTCATCGCGTCTGCCGCCGCTGCGTCCGCAACAGATCCTTGGTGTTAACGCGATAACTTAAAAGGTGTTTGATGGATCATTTTCAAATGCTATACCTCCATAGACCTCAGTGTGAGGAAGAACTGGAGCGATTTTGGGAAAGATAGGTTGTATATTTCTGACCCTAGGGGGAGCTTTATCTCCACATGTTGTCGGCCATAATTTGTCAACCATTGGTCCGATTTAGTCCGAATTTGGTGCGTATGAATCGACTCCAGGAGATCTGCCTTATATACATCGTATTAAACTCTCATAGTTCATAGCATACTCACTAGGGGGAGAAAAAACACTGTTTTTATGACATAACTTCCAAACCATTTTTATCCGTTTAACAACTGTAAAAAATGCAATAAATCATTTTTAATGCAGTAATAGCACTTTTAAATAAATAAAAAATACATCCAATAATCATACAACACTGAACAAGACCCTTCAACTGCATGATAAATTCTCTTACTTTGACATTTACTGATAATTAAATAATAATAATTATAATTATTATTATTAAAGTGAATTTTTTAATGATGGTTTTTACTTGAAGTTTCAGTTTTTTCACACTGTGGTATTAGCACTTTTATTCAACTAATGGATCTGGATCCTTCATGCACAACAGCCGGCGATTTGGTTTCAGGCAGAGTGAACGGGTGCTACTGGGGGACGAGCTACACTGACTTCTTAAAAAAAGAGAGAGAACATTTCTTTTTAAGACTCATACCATCTCTGAGTCTCTATGCCTTTATTTTTCTCTCTACCTGTAACGTGTCGGGCTTTAATGTCCCTCTTCTTGTTTTTGCCTTCTCTACTCTCTCATAATTTCCTGACTTTATTTTATGGACCCCTTTCACACCCTTTTTCCCTCATGTCAAGCATTTTCTGCTGCTACTCCAGCTTCAAGTTGCTTTTGTTGTCATCCATGGCTCTCGCTCTCTCGCTCTCTCGGCTCTCTCGCACACAAATCAAATCAAATAGATTTTTCTTGTATAAATCATGTTTTACTCTCATAGTTCATAGTTTACTCACTAAGGAGAACTTTTTAAAAAAAACACTTTTTCTGCAGCTAAACCAGCTTTGAGCTGCTCTTGATGGCATCCATCGCTCTCTCTTGTGCACTCTCTCTCTCTCCTCCTACCCACTTCAATAAATAATGGAGAAAAACTACATAATGATGGGGTGTCTCTGCTCATTTTGACCGGCTCAGATTCGGTGTGAGTGGGCGACATCTATCAAGGCTGTTACCCTGCCAACCCCTGGCCCTGCTGCAACGTGATTAGGAGGTGTGAGTATGTGTGCGGATTTTCAAGAGGGTAGAGGGGAAATTAGATAACGCCATGTCAAGCTGGTCGACGCTTTAAATTCCCGTTCATGATCCCCCCGTGAGACGGCGCTTATGCAAAACACGCCGCCACACACCTGTGCAGCGTTACAATCTACAGGAAATGCTGCAGTGATTAAGGTGAGAGAAAATTATTGGGCTTATCACAAAGCAGGAAGTCAGGATTAAGACCACAGCTAATCATCAGCTTTGCAGAAAGATGAATAATAAAAGAAATCAGCAGGACTTCAACGACAGGCACTTCATTTTGCACTATAGTGCAAAATAAAAATAAAAAAAATGTTCTGGATACAAAGAGAGTGATATTAGATGTAAAAAGAATGTCTTGACCAAAGATCTTTAGTTCAAATTATTCTCAAAGATATTACCTTGAACAAAAGTAACATAATTAAAAGAAATTGTTTAACACCTTTCATGTATAACTTTGTTTAAATATGCATGTATGTGTATATTTAAATGCATATGCATATATGTGAGTTTTTCCATTTCTGCTTTTAATTATCATATATATTCTTTCTCTTCCAACTTTTAGATTATGTTACATTATATTATGATGTGATAACTCACTATTTCATGGATCGTTTTCCAAATTTTAAACCAACATATGCTTCAGTGTACGGAATAACTGGATTGACTTTGGTAAAAGTTGGTGGTCTATTTCTGCCACCAGGGGGAGCTTTATCATCAAAAGTTTCCTTGCAATAATTGCGGTCCGATTTAGTCCAAATTTGGTGCATATGAATCGACTCGAGGAAATCTATCTTAAAACATCCTATTTTACTGTAAAAATTATATCTATTTATACTATATATATATTAATACTATAAATATATTTCTCACTAAATCACGAGCTTCTTCTTTTTTTTTACAAAGACTATTGATTGTTGGGAGGCTAGATATCCTCAAAAACCACCAAAGTAATGTAATTAATATTATAATGCTTGTTGTAGTGGTTCTCTTCCCTCATTGAATCATGGAGAGCAAAGCTCCTAACCTCAGTTTCTCCAGTGGCGATCCTATTGGACTGTGGTTTCATTGATTGGCCTCCAGGTATAAATGTGATTATGACATTCATGCAACAGACGCGTATAGCTGTCACTAAAACTACGACAAATGAGCCGATCTTTGAAATGGATTTCAGATAAAATGACAAAAAACGCTTAGTTTTACTTCCAAACATTTTTGGAAGCTTCAGATGTTTATCTACCTGCAGTGCACCAAACAGGAGCCACAGGCACGACTTTGATGTCTTGTGAATCCCTGATTGATAGGCAGCCAGGGAGGAGACGTTTTTAATTAGTTTACATCTCTTCGTACAGATGCCTTTACTTGATCTCCCTGATTCCCTCTGTAGTGTTTCTAACAATCATTTTTTCAGTGTTTCTTTTAGAATGCCATCTCCAGTTTTGGGCCTCCATGTGTGTGTGTGTGTGTGTGTGTGTATCTGTGTGTGACACAGAGATAAGCCCCCAAGCGTAAGGTAGACAAGGTGCTTCCCTCTGGGAGCACATGTTGTTGGCTCTGTCCTTTTCATATTGTGTGGAGGGAGGGGGCTTGATCTGGGTGAATCAACCTAAGCACCTGAGGAGCTTTCTGGACGTTTTCCACACTGCATGAGTCCCTTCCCTCTCATTACATTCTTTCATACCTTTTTTTTCTTTTCTCAAATACAACATGTGCGCCACAATTAATGCCACCCCAAAGGGAACTGAAGCATCTTTCCAGTCCTATTTTAGATTTTCAGGTTCACCTGTATGAAGGAATCCTGAAGAGGTGAACAATGACTTCCAGTTTTATTAATTTGAGGTGACACAGCCCTAATTCTCTTATATAGATTATACAAGGTCACAAAACTTTTTGAACGTAAGTCAGGAAATCAACATGTTCTTGGTATTTCCATATTTTTCACCCTAAAAATTAAAACATTTCCTGCACAGAGAATGACCACAAGGTCTCACAGATAGAGAGCAAATGGAGTCAAGCCAGAGGATGCTGGACAAAACCAGAATAAAGAAGATAAGAGAACGAAATGTCGGGATAAAAAAACAAGAAGTTGGGATTGATTAGTAAAGTCAAAGAGAGAGAGGAGGAAGGACTGGAGAGCAAAGACGATGAAGGAGGTTGTTGAAAGTGAAGATAACGGAGAAGGAATAATGTGTATCGGATTGTTAACCAGTGATGAAGAAGAATGAAGGGAGGCAGAAAGAGACATTTGAAAGCAAAGAGAGAGAAATAAAGACCATCTTACATTTCACAGCAGCTGCGACGCTCACGGAAATGTTGGCGTATCGACCCACCAGTGCTTACACTCTTTGTCAGATGAGTACTCAGGTGGATTACACCCTCAGCTCTGATCTCATCTTAACCACAGGCAAAGAGGGAGCAACAAGATGAAACGTCACCGGCTACGCTAGTGTAGACGGACGAAGAATTGTGTCCCGAAAAGTCGGGGAAATTATGAAATCGTCATTGTTGCAACTCTTCATCTCCAAAATTTCTCCACCGTTGTCCAAATCCGAGGCCAACAGATTGACTCATGGAAAATTATCTTTTATACATAATATATTATTCTAATATTTCAGATTTTACACATTTTATGAGCATAACTTCCCAACTATTTTACTGTTATTGTTCATGTTTCACTCATTAGGGGGGCTTTGTTTTTTTGCAAAAGAGTTTATTGATCATTACTTCCCAACAATATGTCTGATTATGCCCAAAGTGGCTCATATGAATCTAAACAAGCAGATTTATCTTCTTTTTATTTAATATTTCACTATAATACTTACTACCTTTATTTAAAATAGTTTCCCGTCCATAAGAATAGCAGTGGACCTAACAGCTTCCTTGTGTAATACCAATTTGGGTTTATTTCTATTCTGGCTCGTATTAATCTACACAAGGAGATCTATTTTGAACAAAATCTGATTTTGAAGGATATTACTGATTTAATGGAAATAGTTAGGTTGAGTCCATATGGACTGTTTGAGATTATTAATGAGTCATATTTCCTTTGTGGAGCTCAATCACGGGGGATGGATTGCATAACGAAGGGATTGGGGGATAGCTATTCCCTTGCTGTCTCAGAAGAGAGCAAAAGCCTATTTAGAGTTACTAGAGAAGTTGGCGGTAACACAAAAAGGACCAGTAACCAGACAGGGGTTACACTCAGATTGTAGCTGAGGCCAGTGCCCTCTCTCTCCCCGGATGTCTCTTCAACAAATTTTTTTTTAAATGGATTTGAATGCAGTCGGTAGGCCCGGCTCCTTTAGTTTGTCCATCTTTGATTGTCCTTCAATAACTTATCATATATATGCTGGTTCAGTTTAACCTTTTACATAGTTTCTCATAACAGATTGAGAAAAGCGCCACAGAGGTGGGAGACCTCTTCTTCCTCCTCCTCCTCGTGTGGACTAACTCTCCTGTTCGCTCACTGTCTCATGATAAAATGATTGTGACTTTGAGTCAGTCATTAAGACAAGCTGGATTGTCTGGATCTCATCTTATTCATCTAAATCCTGATTAAATCAGCAAACGAAGGAGATAACTGCCCCATAAGTGACATAAAATGTTCAAATCCGTAAGTTATTGCAGCACTTTAAGGGATTTTTTTGGCATTTATTGAACCTACAGAGGGTGAAATTATCGTCCGAATCCCGTAATAATCAGGTCTGCCAGTGTTTGCTGGAGGGTCTCCCACTCTGATACACAATAATGGAGATTAGCATAGAGTCTTCCACCTTCAGCGTCAAACTCGACTCCCATTTTGATCATAACAGCCCACCTTTGAAGTTTTCTAATGCATAATCTCTCCACATACGGTCATAAAAATACCAGGCAGAGTACTCAGGCTCGCAGTATGTACAAAAGATCCCTCTAGGACCACATTTATTCCATGCTGACAAAAAGTGTGAAGGCAAAATCGAGCCACACTGTCACTGCTGGTAACAAGGAACGAAAGACAGTCTATTAACTCTTTAGGATCCTGCTCAACTGTTTGGTTGAGCTCATTTTGCGTCACTATTTCTTCTTGAAAAATGTGACTGAATCTGTTCATAATACGACCCAGTGGAAGCATTTATGTGGTAAACAGTAAGGGGCCAAGGATGGTGCCCTGGGGGAATCAAGAGGCCCAACGGGGTCACAATGGAAGGAGGATTTTTATTGGCAAATTAAAGCACGTGAGGACTTACTGAATAGAATTATGTAAGGCAATACAACCAAAAAAAAATTCTAGTAAGGCTCAAATAGATTTTTTTTAAAATACGCTTCACCAAAAAGTTGAGTTTGTCTAATTTAATCGACTGTTTTCATGAAATACAAAATTTCTCCATGAAATAATTTTGAGTCTAAAAAAATACGCTTGACCAAAAGATTTTATGGTACATTTAAAGTGTCTTGGCTATTCAATGAATAAATGTATGAAAGAAATAAGACATGCAAAGAAATTATTTTTCCTTCCTTGATGATTTAAATGATCGGTGATGACATTAAAGGGTTAATGAGCGAGATAACGAGCGAAGACATATGACCAGACAAGCTTTGAGAAGTTAAGAAGTCAAGATTGACAGAGGGTAGAATAAGGCCGATGACGAAGAGGAAAAAAATTCATAATGAACCCTTTGAATACGGCCGGTAACCGTCTAAAAAAGAAGCGCGGGATTTGTATTCAGAATCTCTCACGTAGTTTTGTGCCGCTGCAGGGAGAAACTTGGTTTTTTTACTCCTCTGTAATCATTAATCACCATCTCGGCCTCGATGCCTGAACTAAATCCAGCGTGTCTCTGTGAGTAGTGTGAGCCTCGCCGTATACGACAGAGCGCCAGGGTGGATTAATACCTCGCATCAGCTTGCTTCTCCTGTAAGGTCGTCGGTAAGAATTGGTATGCGGGCTCAACTTTCAACGCCTGTCTCTGGGTGCATATGTGACGGAGAAAAGGGGGGAATCTGCGAGACGGTCAGCTTTATAGCGACGGAATGTTTTATAGCGTGTGATTATCGGCTCAAGTTCGCCCTCTGAGTCCCGCTGATCAAATACCAGTGTCATTTTTGAGGCATCACAGGTTCATGACAGATGCGCTCGATGATATTTGTACACGCAGTGTGCAAATAATGTTTATTTACTGCGGGCACTCATCATGTGATTATTACTAGCTCCGGGGTCATAATACCATACGCTCTCAGGTCAGTACTAAAATGAAAGCTGGTGTTCTTTGCACCAGTCGAGAGCCGTCTGTGACGAAGTAGGACATATTCTGTCCCAGTTCGGATAATAAAGGGAGGCGTAAAAACACAGAAAAGCCTCCTGCTCATCATTCTCCACACCATGCAGAGCAAACCAGACAGAAACTGTGGAAAAAAGCTGACTGCAGTAACTTTAAAATTGACTCTAAAATTAAACCAGGAAGAGAAAGGAAGAGTTGGTGTGTAGAGACAATACTGAGTATGGAGTGTGCTGCCAGGATACATCTTTACACAATCATCAGAGCTGTTATCTAAGTGATGGCTGGACTTATTCTACTTTCACACAGAATGACCCTTGCCAATACATTTTACTCACAGAAATAAAATTAGGTGGGATGATTTTCTCCTATCCGAAGTAAACCTTTCCAAATTGCAATGCCGGACGTCTGTTCACATGACTTGTGATCTTTTCAGACCCGATGTTTACATGCCTCAACTCATGTAATCGAAAACAGCTTCCTGACATGTGCAGATGATCCACACTCCAGTTCACATGGTGGCGATAATGCTACGATGAGCTGGGCGCCGACCGACAACACGCGGTCAGAACAACAGCGTTTTCATGCAGTGACTGGCTATCAGAGGACAGGCTTTCCGGAAGGACTAGACTACCTCCATGCAAAGGAAGTCTTTTCCGATCCAATCGGAATCAGGCTGTCCATGTAAACCCACCTATTGTGGGATTATCTGTGCCGGAGCTTGTTTGACATATACGCAGATAAGGGATTGCTTAGGGACCACCACGAAGATCAGAGAAGCCTCAAGAGTCCTTGAAATGTGCCACAAGAGATCTTGGTTTCTTCATAAATTTTTATTTTTGAAGACAATAGGGAGTAGAACAGATGATTTTGACGATATCAAACCTTTCTGTCAAGGGGTTCCCACTATCATCTGTCTCCACTTCTGCATCTATCCTCTACCGGCACTTTGGATGTGTGACATTTAGTGAATCTCAACACTGATGTTCTGGAGTGTCAGAGCAGAAACCACATTTCTTGCCCTATTAATTTTAAAACCATCGACAATTATGAAAAGAAAACCAACCTCATATTACTCGCTTCTTTAGCATTTGCATTTAGCCCGATACAAATTTGCATCTACCCTCAGCTGTGCACTGATATGATTGTGTATGTCGTTACATCATGCCAACATTTGCGTGAACGCATCATTCGTCCACGATCATCAACTTATTTTTCAGCTGTTTCCTTTAGGGGGTGGTCACAGCGGATCATCCGTTTCCAATTTGCCCCGTCCTAGGCTTCTTCCTCTGTGACACCAACCAATTGCATGTCCTCTCTCCCCACATCCATAAACATCCTCTTTGGTCTTACCCTTTTTCTCCTGACTGGTAGCTCCATCTCCAGCATCCTCCTACCAATAGATCCACCATCCCTCCTCTTCACGTGTCCAAACCATCTCAACCTGTCCTCGCAGACTTTCTCCATGACATCTAACCTTTGCTGTCCATCTGATGTCCTCCTTTCTAATCCTGTCCATCCTCCTCACTCCCAGAGAAAATCTGAACATCTTCAGCACGGCCTCCTGTCTTCTGGTCAGAACCACAGTCTCTAAACCATCCAGCAGAGTTGCTCTCACCACCATCAACCTTTCCCTTCACTCCTTCTGCTGCTCTTCTGTCACAGATAACTCCTGACGCTCTTCTCCACCCACTCCACCTTACCTGTACTCATTTCTAGACCTCTACTCCTTTTATCCTCACTGGTCCTCCTGCCTCCCTTTCATGTATTCTTTCTTGCTGCCACTGAACTTCATTCCTCTTCTCTCCAGCGCATACCTCCACTTCTCCAGGTTTTTCTCCACCTGCTCCCTGCTCTTACTATAGATCAAAATTACCTCCACCAACATCGGAAACTGACCTCATCTGTCAGCCTGTCCATCACCATAGTAAAACAAGAAGGGGCTCAGAGCCGATCCTTGATGCAGTCCATCAATGCATCATCCATCGCTCCTACTACACACCTCACCACTGTCATGCTGTCCTCACATATCCTGTTCCACTCTCAAATACTTTTCTGCCACTCCAGATTTCCTCATGCCTTCACACAATTCCTTCTCAATCTTCTACAATCTTAACATAAGATGAGATATGATAAGATAATCCCGACTTTATTAATTCCAAAGGTAAATTACAGTTTAAAAGAACGGCAGGCAAGAATAATACACAATGGACAAAATGGAAACCTGAGATATAATAGGTAAAGTAAATGAAGAATACTCAAAAATAGCGTGCAAATTGAAGTGTATGGACTCTTATTAGCAAGTTCTCTCCGTGGTCTGATGTCATGTCAGCATGAGGCGTATCCCCAACCCTCACGCCAATGTTTGTTAACTTGTTATCCCGCACAACATCACCTCTATGGCGTTACAATAACTTACTCCCTTTAACAAACTGTAATAATATATACCAAACGCAAAGACGTGGCGGATTATTGCTGCTGTGCCCCCAGCCTCCAGGGGGTCCATAAGGATTTAAGTCTTGGTTCTAGTTATATCTGATGAAATGTGAGAAATGATTGTTCAAAAACATATGATCAAATATTACGTCCTGTTCTCGGCTCTATCACAGGTGGAGAACCCTCGATCTCCCGCTGCGTCAGCAGGGGTCTTTAGTGAGGTCACGTGAGGCTGCATAAGACTTCACAGGTGGAAGAAGTCCCTGCGTTGATAGCGTAGAATGCAGGAAATATATATCTCGCATCATTTATCTAGTTTTGCTCTGAGGTTTTAACAGAATCCCTCCAGGTGTGGAAGATTGACGTGGTGAAATCATGAGTTGTCGGTTTTGGCTCCCATTGATTAAGAGTGAATAAATATCTAGGACTGACTCACCCTGGGCTTCTTGGACTCTGTTGAAGTTTGACATTCATCACTTCTTCAGGCATCATGTCATCAGAGGAAATCATGAAATAAAATGAAGGCCATCAGATCTAATTGAAACACCTTTAATCAGACATCACGGTTGGCCTGCGGCGATGCAAGTCCGAGTAATTATGGTCAGTAAGCTTGTACGATTGCCTGGAGCTTTAAACTTTACCTTTTTATGCATGTCGTCCACAATATTTTTCTATCCACTCTTTCAAAATTGTATCTGTGCTGTACTGAAAACTTAATAGGGGTTGACAGCGATTCGAATCCAATGCACCTTTTGTCAATTTGAGCAAAAGTCCCTCACACAAGCTGTGCATTGAAAGGATATCTGCTGTTTGTGCTGGATGTAGCGGACCACAGTTGATCCATGATCCGCATGGACACAAAAACTGCGTTGCAGTCAGAACCCAGAGTTCTTTTTTCTTATCTATTTCAACCCTAGTTCTGAAGCATATTTTGAACCGCATAACAACAGGAGACTCCGATAGACTCTGTCCTTTACCTCCTCCTCTTCTTCTTCTGCCTTCCGTCTTTCATGTTATTCCCCATAAGGAACAGAACTACATAGTAAAAGAGAAAATAGCAAGGGATATTTTACCTGATCAACTTAATATCAGGATGATAACCTTGTTATAACAAACTTAATTTTCTTTACCTCGTATACATAGGTCTTCAGACACTTCTCACATTGGAAATTGTATTGATTGGATGCTTTGCATATGGGATTTGTAGTTTGTGATAGAATTTTTTTTTTTTGTAAAATATGAAGTTACTCTTTAATATGTCATATTTTATACCTGTGATATAAAATAATATTTGGGGACTGCACCAAGGATCGGCTCTGAGCCCCTCCTTGTTTGCTATGGTGACGGACAGGCTGAGAGATGAGGTCATGCAGGAGACTTCCCAGACTATGATGTTTGTGGATGATATTGTGATCTATAGTGATTTATTTGTGGATGCCAGAAAAACAAGCTATGCTTTAGGGTAAAGCTAATGGAGATCCTAAAAGAATAAACTAAACCTTAACTCTTCCTGTAACTCATCTATCACTGTTCTTTAAATTGGGAAAGCATATCCATGAATTTGGGATGTAGTATTTCATGGATCGTTAAAAGGAAAGGTCGATTTGTTTGGCTATTGCGATTAACTATTAATAAAATAACTCAGGAATCGATTCTTAATTAACATGATATAAATGCCGGAAAATATTAATGTAAAAACAACAGAAAAAAAAGGCTCCTGGTCAACTGAATGTTGGGAACACGTGTGTACCGGTGTTGTAAAATAGATGAGAGATCCCCATGAAGACAGAAAGTAGGCTTTTAATTAGGTCAACAATGAATACATTAGTTAAAGGTCAATGTAGAGCCTATTTCAATAATCCAGAAAATGTATATAACATCCACTTCTTGTCTAATTATCTCCTTTATGTTTCCCAGTAGACTATTTAAGACCATCGCTACTTTCTGTCTTGCTAGCATTTAATTAGCACAGCTCACCTTTCCATGCAAGCAGTAAGGCTGTGAAGTACCATCCATTTCCAAACCCACAGAGAAAATCTGCTTCAATTTATTGGACAACATGTAGTATTTATCAAAGGCCCCTAAATATTTTCTGTCATTTATTTGTACTTGGGTGCCATAATGCTGATTGTAAGCCCCCCTGAAGTCATCTTGATGGGTGAATCGCACACGGACTAGTGGAATGGCCTTGTTTTCTCAGTCTGTGGTCTCTTTCTCTGGAATTTTGTGCCTCGTGGACTCGCCAAACCTCTTTAAACCATCGGCTCTCAGAATCTTCTGCAATTTTGTCCGTTCTGCTCAATTGTGTCAACAGAGATGGAGAGATGTTCTGCCTTATTAGTTGTCATTTACTGAAAATGCTTGCCGTTTTTATTTTTGCAAGTCAGCGTGCCACCATATACCAGAGTTCATGTAACAGAATCTCTAGGCAAGGAGGGTTTATTTAAAAAATAACATGTTTTAAAAACAAGGCAGTTCAAAGCGATTTACAAAAAAATACAAAAGACATTAATAAAACACATAGATTCAACATAAAATTATAAAAAGGACAGATATTAAGATTTATGGGCGTAACCTCCTAATCGTTGATCCAATTAAGTCCAAATTCGGTGTTTATGAATCGACTCGAGGAGATCTATCTGATCGTATTTTACACTAAAACTCCATATTTTACTCACTAGGGGGACCTTTTTTTTTTTTTTTTTTAAATACTTCGCACAAACTTCACATTTAATTCATTCAGGGGGATTGCTTGTATATCGCAGGGGATTGGGGGACTTGCAATCGGGGACCATTCAGTGCTTTTTGAGCCAAAGCAGAAACCATTTTGAAATCAGATTTTGACACACAGGAAGCCCGTGTAAGGATCTGAGAGCTGGACTAATGTAATCCACTTTCTTGGTCATGTGAGGATTGGTGCAGCAGCTTTTACCTTCAGATTTTTTAGGGAGAACAGTAAACACACCATACCAAATGTCAAGACAACTGAGGATAAATGCATGCGTATGTGCAGTTTTTTTCCCATATTTTTTTTAATTCTGACCTGATTTGTGCTCTTTAACTTTACCAACGGGAGCTGAGCATCGACCTGGAATTGTTCTTCTTCATCTCCTAAAACAATGACTACAGTTCAATCTTATCAGTTCTGCTTTTCTGCAAGAGGTTCATCTTGGCAGCCAACTTTCCTCCCTAGGCCTCTGTGGACCTTTCTGGGTGATAAACACGTTGGAGGTTGCGTAGGACTACTACTTACTTTAAACTTTTAGCATAGTGACTAATAGATTTATGAAGACACCATGTCTGATTGAGATTGAGGTTTGAAACATCTGCATGTCCTCCACACAGCTCCACACACTGTTTCTCTTCATGACCAAACACGGATGGAATCTTGATTATCTCGTGATTTTTCCTCTTACTAGCACTTACTAACATCTGATCAACATCTAGTTTAAGTTCTTTTCGGGGACCAACTGGTTTTGGTCGGGGTTTTATTTTTGGAAATAAAACCACCTTCAGAAAGAATAAAAAAATATTAAACTGGATGGTTTTATTCTCCAAGGACCGGAAATCACCTCTATTACTACATTGTATTGAAAGCTTGCTGTTTTTCTCTGCTGTAACTTAAAGTTTTCATTAAATGAGAGAACATTCGCGTTAAATATTTAAGTAATTAATCAAACAGGATGTATCGTGAAGGAAGCATGTATGGAAAATAAAAATTGAATATTTTTTGAGAATATCAGAATATGAATATATTTTTAATGGAACTGTTGTACGGTCGCGGTATTCAACTCAAAGTTCCGCTTTTTTTAAACCATTCCTAACTTTTATTGTTTTTCAAAACAAACTTGAAGCAAATTATGTTCAATACTACAATGAAATTGGTTAAACTGGTGAATACTAATAATGCGAATTAGCTGAATAACCTGGTGTATTTACTCTTTATCAAGAGTCGATGAAGAGTTTTGAAATGTCGACATTATATAAAAAGTGAGTGGTCAATGAGCCGGCTGTGAGCTCCTGCTGAGCTTGCAGAAAGCACAAAAAATCAATTATTTGTGTGTGTGTGCATTGATGCACGTGTGTGCCAGTGCATGCTAGTGTGTCTCCGTGTGTGTGTGTGTTTTTATTAGTCTGCCTGAAGGGATAGTTAATAGCCATATTCACATTAACTAGAAATTCCACAGACGTGACCACACGTGTTGAAGCGTTGGCTGTTAAATAAGATAACTGTGGCAAAAATGCAGACGGTATATTTTTGCTTCACAGCAACAGAAAAACCAGAGAACCAATAACTGACATTGAAATCTGAGCTGGAGCTCATTACGCGTGCATTCGTCTGGAAAGTCATATTGTCTTCAGCTCGTATGGCAAGTTTGACGGACATACTCTGGTAATTAGTTGGTATCAAGCAGGCCCCTGAGGCCATTATGATAATGGCGGATGAGTTCCCTGCGTTATGGGTTTACGGATATAAAGGAATTGGAATACCTCTAATTCAAAATTGAATTTGAGGTATCTTGATAACGCCATGCAGGGAATATCCTAGAAATAAAGTAAATTAAGTAAGATATTAATATTTTTATCTATCTCATACATATATATATATATACACACACACATATATATAAGAAAGATATCGTTGTTTATATTCATAGGAGCCAATCTGGACATAAACGGGACATATGGTATGGTTGGAAAAGATGCTAAAAGAACTGTGTTTGTTCTACTTAAGAAAAAAAATCATGTGACTGAAATATGAGCAATAGCAGGAAAATGAGAAATACAAGTTAGACATCCTCAGGTCGAATCATGCAGCAAATTTGGACTGTAACGGACCGAACGGAACGGTTAGACAGTTATGTCTGAATTTGTGTTTATCATTAAAAAAAGCTCCCCCTAGTGAACCAAATAAGAATTATTTGGGTAGAATATGATTTATACAAGATATATATATTTTTTTGTTGACATTTTGACTTTATTTTTGACATTCCTCATTTTGTCTCGACAGTCTGACTTTTTTCAACATTTCGACTTTTATTCGCGACATTTTGCCTCTTTTTTCCTCAACATTTTGACTTTCTGCTCGACATTTTGACATGTTCTCGGAATGAAATAGGAAAAAAATTTATTTTATTTTACCTGTCATTTTATATTTTTGGTCCTGTCCCTTTTCGGGACGAGACGAAAGCTGGTCCACGCGTTGGTCTCCTGCCGACTGGATTACTGTAACGCACTTCTCATCAGGATACCTAATAAAAGTCTTCAAAGACTTCAGTATGTTCAAAACAGTGCTGCAAGGATCCTGATGAGAGTTCGTAAACACGAACACATCACCCCCGTTCTTCATTCCCTTCA
>VRLP01000517.1:0-212164 GCA_009660295.1 Lophius piscatorius | reverse complement strand
CTTTTTTAAATGTGTCAGTCGTCTGTGGAGCCCTGAGATGGTCAGGGAGGGCATTCCACAGACGAGGGGCAGCAGAACAGAAGGCCCGATCACCCATGGTGCTAAGCTTAGTAGCACCATGGGTGCTACCCATGGTAAATCAAACTTTTAAACATCAATATTTTTTCCTGTCAACTGTAACTGTACATTAGCATTAAAATTGGGGAAAACAAGATTTACTGGAATCGCTTCTTTCACCAAATGATTCAACGTGAGCCACTTAACGAATCAATTTATCACACCATGACCATCAGGCAGGATCTGGGTTTCGTCGAGGAACGATCAGCTGCTCCCTGCATGGATTTCTGACGCCTCAGAAACTTTAGTCGACCATCATCCGGCCCCCAGACGGTCGAAGCGGAGCCCTGAGTCAATTCCCTGAGGTCAGCACATTTTGAGTCGAGGTGAGCGTGAGTGGCGGCAGAGCAAAACCAGCTATTAAGTTAGCACTCCATAAATCGTAGCTAGCTTACCTTCAAATGGACCAGCCGTACTGACCGCGGGATACACCTTTGCTGATGAGAGTTAAGGCCTTGTAAATAATTTCTTGGCGCTGACACCTTCTCTGCGTTCAGTAAAATGCAGATTTTAGTTTTGTCTTGACAGAGAAACACACAAACCATCAAATCTGTGTCCGCCACACAGGAAGTTCTGTTTGTCCTTAATATCCGTCGACTGTCGTGAATGCGTTTCAAGTCATTAACTTGATGTCATATCCACTAACATTCACATTCACTCTCACATATCTCAGGTCCCTGGTGTCGCCACACCTCACCCTGTTCATGCGAGCGGTACCGGGCTCGGCCGAAGAACAGAAGAACGCTGACGACCTTCTCTGTGGGCGGACGTTGCCTGAGAGAAAAAGACAAGCTGCTGAAACGGCTATTCATGTAAATTACTGATAGCCATGGGTGGAGTGTGTATGTCGGCGCTCACCTGACAACAGATCCTGTTGCCATGGTGACCGCGATTTGATATTGGATCGGGGATAGGATTATTGTTTCCACAGGGGGGTTTAAGAGGAAGGAGAAAAAACACACAGAGGTGTCCAGCTGTAGTTGGACGTGTCTTTGGGAAATAAGACAGGAGAGAAATTCCTTTTTTTTATTCTAACTGATGGGATTCAGTTGAAAGCATCAAGGAAATGAGCAAATGAATTTAATTACCTATCCGCAGCTGGTGCCCGGTACCTGGGTCTCAGTCCGTCTGGGATAAGAGCTGCTGGTGTTTCATCATACGCTTCCTGACAGCGGCGCGGCTCACATTAGCGGAGGGAGAAATTACAAGGGAGCTGCTATGACAGGATAAATATTATAAATCTAATACGCTCCTTGACAAATTCATGTACGGCTAATAAGGTCCGGAGGCTTTAACGGCAGCGCCGGACAAATGGAACGGCACGTCCTTACATTACAGCGAGATCACGGTGAGGGATAACGCAGACGGGAGGAAGGTTGCGACCAGAGCGTTGCAGCGTGGGTATTGGCGTTTGTTAGTTAGTAGTAGCAGTTAGTGAATATATATTTGTTATAAAATCTGACATTATTTTAATCCTGCAGCGTTTTAAGACAGATTTCAAGAAGTCTAATCCTGCAACGTAAAAATAAAATTATTCACACCTCAACTAATAGAATTTTTGATTTAATCGTTTTTTTGAGTCTCACTTATTAATTTAAGTTGATTATACGTCATTTAACTGAGTTTTATCAGTTGAACTCATTTTTTTGGGTTCACCCAACTTTTCACTTTTTACAGTGTAGATTAAGACTCAAAAATACTTCATGCTTATTTTTGTCGTCTCGTTTGACGATTACGACACGGCTGTGTTGGTATTGGTATTTGTTAGTTGGAGAAAAAAATATAAGCGTCTTCAAGTTTCCAAAGTTCAGAACCCAACCAGAAAAGTAACTTTAAGCTACAAATGTTCTATTTCTCAAAATCACACTTCTCGTTGGCGTCACGGACGGAGAGCGTGAATCAGAGTGTTTCTGCTGACAAGTGTTGTGTCGAAGCTGTTATGTAATCGTACCATAGCGGCACCCAGACGTCCAACTAACAAGCTCACATGAAGCTCCGCGATATCCCCCGCCGCCGCCTGTCGTGTCCGGCGCCGTCTCCAGGGCACCAGCAGGGCAGGAAGGGGAACCACCGCCATGAGAAATCACACACGACCCACTCTAGAGGAAGAGAGAGTGTGTTTTTTTCTCTTATGTTTGGAGGGGAGTGGGCAGTGGGAAACCCCAGAACAGTGGGCCGTACAACAGAATGCTCGCAAGCAGCAGCAGGTACCATGTAGGACCGGCATGACGCCTGATCATACTGGATCCCTTAGGTGGCCTATGGGCTTCAGCGAAGCCGAGTTTGAAGCGGTGGTATATTTCATGTCTGGTGCTGGAGGACTAGCAGAAAAGATCGCAAGTTCTTTGTACTTGGAGGGAGCGAATCTGGCCCAAACTAGTGCAAAGCCCGGGGAAACAGGTGGGCAGCGTGGAAGTTCACCCCCTCTGGTGGGTTCTGTCACTTCAGAGGAGAGCTTCCTCCAGCGAGGTGCAAAAGGAGACGACTGCAGGAACAGTTAGCTGTGTGTGTGTGTGTGTGTGTGTGTGTGTGTGTGTGTGTGTGTGTGTGTGTGTGTGTGATGGCACCCTTCAAGCATGTTTGCTGCCTCCTACACTGTAAAAAGAGAATTGTTTGTTCAAGTCCAAAAATGACTACCACTAATATCGCTTAATTAACTGAAGTATTTCCAACTTAAATAAATGGGTTTCAAAAATACTTAATCTAATTTCGGTTACTAGTTAAATGCAATTTATTTCAGTTTTTTTTCAACTGTTTTCTTTTACAGTGTATTATTAGACTCAAAAAGCAATGAAAAAAAATTCAGAGTTGAAAATTCTTTTAAAAACCTTTTTTTTTTCAGTTTTCTTCACTTCAAATTTATAATACACTAAATACATGTTTATTTATAATCGGTGCACAAATCTGACATTATTTTATTTCATTCCTGCAGTGTTTTATGACAGATATACACTGTAAAAGGATATTTATTTAGTGATGTTGAAAGTGCTTACATCTGCAATTAATAGATGAGACTGAAAAAAACTTAATTTCATTTAGTTTTCTGCTAGAAATGATCTCTTTAAGTTCATCAACAAATTTCTTTGTTTTTTTACAGTGCATGATTAGAGCCCAAAAACAAAAAAAAAAAGTGAAAAATCACATTTATAAAATCTTTTCCAAATCAAACATTCCCAACGGAAATTTTAGACATAATAATACTTAATACTTAATTACATAACACTTAATGTAATGTATGCTAGGAGTTTTTTTACAGTGTGGTCCTCCTTATTCCTGTGTTTACAGCTCTTTGATCAGTCTCAGCTCTATTCATGGTGAAGATGTATATATATATATATACAAATCTTTTTTTATTATAGATAATTATAACTGCTTCATGGAAACATCTTTAATTAGCTGGACTGTAAATTGGCGGGGAAGAAGCTTCAACACGTCTCCGTCTGCGAACACACCGAGGAAAGAACATTCTTAATTGATTAGATGAAAAGCGAAGGAGGAGGACGTAGAAGTAAACACCATCTAAGTGGGTTTTTTCCCAATCGTCTCCGAATAGCCAATGAGCCAACCGACGTTACTAACGGTGTCATAAACATAAACGTCTGTTTGTTTGTTTGAAAATGTAATGAAACATTCCTCCATCTGTGGTGGGAGTTGCCTTCAGCTATATTCTCTCAAGCGCATACCTCCACCTCTCCAGGTTTCACCTCCACCTCCTCCCTGCTGCTCACAATGTCGTCTAGAAACATCAAAGCCCACAGAGACTCCTCTCCGACCTCGTGTGTCAGCCTGTCCGTCACCGAAACAAACACAAAGGGCCTCAGAGCCAGTCCTTGATGCAGGCCCACCTCCACTTTGAACCCATCCGTAACTCCTCATGCTCGCCTCACCGCTGTCATGCTGCTCTGACACATATCCTGTACGACTCTAAAAAAATAAATAAAAAAAAATGTGAACAACTTTACAGAGAAACTTGTAAATTTTACAATTTGAAAAACATTTAACTGAAAAACACTCTAAACCAGAAAAAAAAAAATCAGCCCTTTTCTGCTAAATTAGCGTCACCGCATGAAAGATATTCATTCTATATTTTATTATTTTCACGCTACAGGGGGAAAAAATGTCATAATGCTTTATTTTAGTTACGTTTCTCCAGCATTTCTACAGTCACTTATTTTGTATGGTGTAAATTTTTACGTTGAATAAAAACACTTCCAGTCAAGCTTTGTCTCTCCGGTCCTTCTAATGCAGCGTCTGCAGACAGACTCAGATCACAGAGCTCAAAGGTCTTTGCAGCATTGAGCAAAAAAAAAGCCCAGATTCGGTAGGATTCCTATCGCCTCCAACAAACACAGTCGGGGGGTTTTTCCGCCGCTGTAAGGGAGATCATGAGATCATTCAGCGCAAACAATCAAAGAGAGTCAAACCCGTTTCATCGCCTCTCAGAAGCAGGATGTGAACACCTCTCTGGGGTTCAACTCCACCTCCTCTGACTGAGAGGCTTTCAGGATGTTTCTCCTCGCATCAGCCATGTGAGCAGAGGGAAGGTTACCATGTGACATGTGACATGTGACATCTGACATGTGACACGTAACATGTGACATGTGAGGGGGTTCACGCTGGATATTGTGACGTAACAGTGAGGGATTTATAGATGTTTATTACTGGGTTATTACCTGATGTTTATTATTAGGTTATTACCTTTTATATATTTAATGTATTTATACAGTAAGAGTTATAGATGTTTATTATTAGGTTATTACCTAATGTTTATTATAAGGGTTTTTACCTGATTATATATTTAACGTATTAACACAGTAAGAGTTATAGATGTTTATTATTAGGTTATTACCTGATGGTTATTGTAAGTTATTATCTGATGTTTATTATTAGGTTATTACCTAATGTTTATTATAAGTTATTATCTGCTTATATATTTAACGTATTAACACAGTAAGAGTTATAGATTTTTATTATTAGGTTATTACCTAATGTTTATTATAAGTTATTATCTGCTTATATATTTAATGAACTTATACAGTAGGACTCATAGATGTTTATTATTAGGTTATTACCTGATGTTTATTATTAATTTTATACAGCAGATCCCGAATGAGGGTGAAGGAGAAGAGGAAGGTGAGGGAGGGAGAGGGTGGGGCAGTGTGAGGGGGAGGGAGAGAGAGTGAGTGAAAGAGGTGGGGAAGAAACCCCTCAAACTAAGTAACCCTCATTATGGAGAAAAAGGTTCTTCCCCAGTGGCAGTGATCAGGTTCTCATCCAGCATGAGAACCGGTCCTGCCACACTGCAAAGATGGTCCAGGGATGGTTTGAGGAACCCAACAATGAGTTCAAGGATTGGACTCCAAATTCCCCAGATGTCAACAAGTCCAGCACCGGGGGGATGTTCTGGACGGACCAGTCCGATCCATGGAGGACCGACAACCAGCAGAGGATCTGCTGCTAACTCCTTGGTACCAGAGAGAACAGCACACCTTCAGAGGTCCACGCCTCCACGGGTCAGAGCGGTTCTGGTGGCAAAATATGTGGTGTTATAATCTATAATTGGGAGAAGCTTAGCTTTAGCATCCGGTCAACAATTTTGGGAACAGAATATTCCAGAAGTGTAATCTGGTTTTCCTTAAATAAGGTAAGATAAAAAAAAAAAAGATAAGATATACTTTTATATACAAGGTTTCACTTCAACCAATATTTCATAATATGAGCTCCATTATATTATAACTCCATTATATATCATAATATACACAAAGATATTTATACACACACACCTATGCACCTATGAAAATTCACTTTACAGGAATAAATGAAAAACGTTCACTTGTGTTAAATCGCTTTTTTCATCCGGGGTCAAGGATCAATTTTTCCGAGTGATTAATGAAAACGCTGAAAAAAATCTCTGGCCATGGTTCTGAAAGAATAAAAATATTCACGGCTCTTCCCTTCCGTCTAGATCTGCACCTGAATGAAAAGCTTTAAAGGCCGACCCCCTGCTCCACTCTTCCACAGAGTTCCTTGGAAATACATTCAGTGTTTTTGTAGAAATCCTTTTAATAGCAGAAACAAGGGAGACAAAAATAAATATAAATATATATATAGATATATATATATATCTATATATATATAACCTCCTTGGAAATGTTGCCTTCTGAAACATAAATTGCCTTCTTTTGAAAACAGTGGGTCATTTTGCAAGAAAATGGCTGTTGCTAAAGCAACAGCAGGAAATAAAGTGTCCAGATACAAAAGTACACACACACACACACACACACACACACACATACAAGTATATAGAGCCATAAACACACAGAGGAGTTCAACATAGGAGCAATTTGACGGTTATTATCAGAATTATTATTGTTTATCATGGCCTCAGTGGAATTTCTGACCCTGTTTGATAAATGATTAATCTGCGAGGAAATTACTGCAGGACATAAAAACGTTTGATCATTTACTGTAATTTGATTTGATATTATCTAGTATCTAAAGATTTACTGTTATTCTCTGAAGCACATTGTTGGATTTTGTGATTTTTTTTTTTTACAGTACATGATCGCTTACTGTAATTCTCTACTACACATCAGTGGCTACTAACATTTTCAATAGACGTCTGACTTAGTAAATATTTGTGGAGTAATCTATAAATGATGCAGGATGAGGAATAATGACAAAATCAATGTGGAATTTTACAGCAATTCCCATTTGAACTGTTTTATTTCCTTTCCTCCTCCTCTGTCTTACCAAGCCCTGATTATTTGGCCAAACTTCTTGCTCAGAGGGCTGCAGAAACTCTTGAGTATAATATTATTCAAGCCCTTTTTCTTCTTTTTTTCGTCCTTACCTTGCAAACCATCAAAATAGCCAAGCTGCCATAGCAACAAGCAAAAAGTAGATTTTTCATTCCAAGAAAAATGTTTGCTTACGACAAAATTTGCAGAAAAACGACTGAATGCTGGCAAACGACCGCTCGGATCTGAGATGTACTTTTGTTTGAAGAGATAGCAGGTCGGATCGGATCTCTGTCACAGCCCAAGGACAGAGCCTCAAACCCAGCAGCCATTAATCATGCGGCGGCTTTTATTAAATGGAAATTGCTTTGTACGGGGGGAAAAAAAGAAAAGAAAAGCAACATTTTCACAGGAGTGATGAAGCATTGTTGTGTTTTATACGTCACCTCCAGTGTTCCCAAGAATGTCAAATGGGAGAGAAGTCCGTTTATTTATCTAGTAGTGTGTTGGATTTGTTCACCTGCGGCTGTAAACGCCCAGGAGGGAATTAGAATAGAACTGAATATAACGTTACAACGACCTCGTAGGTGATGATGGTTGCTTAAGGATGAGGCCAAAATAATGTTGTCCAGAAATACAAAACTTATAGTAAAGTTCTATTGAAAACTATAAAAAAAAATTCGCTCCAAATAAGATATGAGTTCATGAACTCTAGAAAAAAAAGAAAACACACAGTTCTTCTGTCTGAAGCCACGCCACGATGGGCCGCCGCCTCAACTCGGTCCAAAAAAACAAGGGTATATCGCCTGAAAAGTCCCAATCCCCTGCGTTGTACAAACAACTTCTCAAATTAACTCATTGAACTTAAACGGTCCTTATTGACTCAACCTAACCCTAACCCTAACTGAGTCAGAAGAAAAACATTTGGACTTAAACCACTAGTCCAATGGTTAGGGAAGGAAAAACTGTGTTTTTTGTTAAAAAAGCTCCCCCTAGTGAGTAAAATATGAACTATCAGAGTAAAATGTGACATATGAACGATAGATCTCCTGGAGTCGGTTCATATGTCACCAAATCTGGACACATAATGGCCCGAAAACCTTTGGTGATAAATCTCCCCCTAGTGGTGGAAATATGCAAGCGATCTCTCTCAAAATCAATCCAGTTCTTCCTCACTTTGAGGTCTTCGGTTGGACGCAGTGGTGATGCCGAATTATATTTTAAGCATAAAATGATGTAGGTTACCGTGGCTACCAACGGCGCCACCTAGTGTCAACTATAGAGACGTCCTTCAAAGTGCTGCCTTTAGAAAGAATGTGTTTATTTAGCCGTTAGCTTACGTCATGACTGATAGCATCCAATTACATTTATCACGGCTGCGATGATCTGACACTTGTCGCCATTTTTCTTCATCGTTCCCTAAACCACTGCGGCCTCCTCGTCCTCCTCCTCCGTACTTCATGTTGGGTATTATTGATTCAACTTTTACTTAAAGCCCATGTGGGGTTTCCTAACAGGGTATTACTTCTCCCGACGGTCTCCTCTGCTGCTCAGATGCCTTCAGAGCTTCCTCTAATAGCAGAGCCGTCGCTGCTACTGTACAACTACGTGTTATAAATTGCCAATTTCTAGGCATTAGCGTCTCCGCTAATATTCATAGCGTCTCCGCTAATGCCTAGAAGAGTGTGTTTGCAAACTGGACTTCTTGCTTCATCATAAATACTCCCACGCCACAACTCGCGGCGGCGCGGCAATTGCTTTGATTCTTCGCTGCTGTGGGTCTGAATGTGGCCTTTCGTGGCGAGCAGACATCTGGACCGGTCCGTTTATACCCAACATGAGTTCAAATATCAGAATCACACTGGGCAGCTGTGGTATGAGCCTTTGTAACTGAAAGAACTACAGAAATATCAAACTGGTGGCCTGCAGTTTTTATAATTCTAGGCTCAAATCCCAGCCGTTGCTTTGTGATCATGTTTGAATATTTAAATATTTAAATATATTATATGTATTCATATGTCATAAATATCATATGTATCGTATATATACATCATATATATCATATGTATTGTCTATACCAATTATCTTTGATTCAAATTATTCAAAAATTATTAACCTTTTCTTGAAATGACAAAATACATTTTAAAAAATACACTTTTTCGCCCAAAAATGTGTGCCATAATTATTGGCACCCCTAAGAAATCCTGTAATTAAAAGGTAACGGAATTATATCCTAGTCCTATTTTATATTTTTAGGTTCACCTGTTTGAGCAGGAACTCTGAATTGTTGAACAAAGACTTCCTGTTTCACTGGGGTATAAATATGAGGTGACACAGGCCTGATTCTCTCTGAGGTTCTTCACGATGTTAAAGACCAGAGGACACAGCAATGAGGAGCAAAGAAAAGTTGTAGAGCTGCACAAATCTGGCAATGGAGACAAGAACATCTCTCAGCAGTTCAAAATGTCAACATTTTTCAGGTTGGAAGAGGATGTGTCTGCAAACTTGCCCCACGCACTGAAAGGACTATGGTTTGACTGGCAAGAGACTCTCCAAGAATTACCGCTAGAAAAGTCAGAGGTCAGCTGAACGTTGGGGTCAGAAAGTCTCCCTAACCACCATCAGATGGCGGCGACACCAAAACACTGTTTGGTGACAAAAATATTTGTCCTATGTTAAAAATGTAATGTTTTCTGACTTTTATTTTCCGTGGGTTAAAGGTTAGATCGTGGTGAACATTGAATTAGAGATCATGGGTAAAGACTTTTTTTTTCTAGAGGGCAGTTTAAAGCCCGAGTCTGAGCTTTACTTTAATGACAGTCTTTAATTGAATTAGCCTGCAGAATCAAATCCCTCTTTCCGTGTCCACTAACAATAACTTCATCACTATCTGGGACCTACAGTGAAACGGACCTGTGTGGGTGTAAGAAGAGCTTACAGAAGGGAAAATGCTCTGGGGTGTGAGAATGTTAAGAAGCAGGATTACACTGAAAACTGAAAAGGAATTAAAAATAAATCTATATATTCCGGACAATGTCCACCTAATTAAACTTGAATTCGGTCTCTCCGGGGTTTTCCGCCGCAAACCGCTGGTTCTTCAAGTGGGTCGTTATTGCCCAGTATTTGAGGGATTATTTTAAGGCTTAACCTGTTTCCTCCTTCTTTCCCTCCGTGTGTTCAAAACAGAGAAATTCCATTTCCGACCGAATAATGAGGACGTAGAAAAGGAAAAAAAGAAAATCCACTCCAGCAGCAGAGAGGGCGGCGGAGTGTACCTTTAAATGTGATAAACGATGAAGAGCTCGGCGCTGGTAGAGTTCTGCAGCCACATGTGGGACATTAAGAGTGGACTCGGAGCCCAGGGCGAAGACTAATACCTCATACTTTATTAACATCACGGGTGGGAGCATGTTCAAATATAATATCTGGGATAGTGGAGTTCACCGAAAGTTCACTGGAATAGTTCTAATGAGGATGAAAAGACAAGTTCCTCATGAGAGGGACGGGATTGGATTCTTTTTTTTTTTACGGCAGCTCAAATACTCAATAAAGATTAGCAATAAACAGAAAATCAAATACTAGTAATTGTTTTTTTTTTAGGATCGTTCTAATCCTCTGGAGGCGGTTCAGCGACGTGTTCGGTATCACTGCTGCCTCACAAGTAAGCAGGTTCTGGGTTCAAATCTTCAGAGTTAGTTTGCGAATGTGACCTGATGCTCTATAAAGCACGGGTCAAATTTAAGGCCGGGGGGGCCACATTCGGCCCACACAACAATTATATCCAGCCGCTGAGTCAATATCTAATGTTCATAATAACTGTTCTGCTGGTAAATGGCAAAAAAAACACACAGATACTACAAATCCCAGAATGCAGTGCGACAGCCGGAGTCTCTTTCCCTGGCTTCTCGGCGTTTATCCAGTCGCTCTTATAAACTTTAGGTTAATCCTTAGAAAATATACTTCGGATCCCCGGGAGGCGATTTAGACGAGGGAAATAATGTGAAACGATAAATAATAAACGTTTTAGGGAGTAACATGAGATTTTTCGTAAATAGAATGAACATTTTATTTAACATGAGAGGTTTGTTCACGTCCTCTAGACGTTAAACGTGTGTCAGTGCTGTCGCGTTAAAAACAGGAAAACACACGTAGTTGTGACAGACAGACACACACACACACAGCAGAAGGACAGACAGGCAGACAGACAGGCAGACAGACAGGCGTGAGAGAGAGATGTACAGCAGGCAAGAATGTCAACTTAACGTGGGTTCTGGTGTGTTTGCTGACTTCAGAGGTGGAGATAAGAGAACACACATTTACCTGATGACTGTTTGCTCAGCTGAATCTCTCTTTCGGTGAGCAGGATAGTTCCACTCCATCACCTTATGCAAGCTGTAAACATTGACACTGGACGGAACTCGAGGAGGAGGCGGGGCGTAGTGAGTAAGTGGGTGTGTGTGTGAGTGTGTGGGTGTGTGTGTGAGTGTGTGTGCGTGTGACTTGAAATTGCTCGGGGATGAATTGGCTGAGATCCTCAGGTAAAAGGCTCTTTCAGAGAAAAAGTCGTGCTGATAGAAACATGCGCTCAGTAAAGTCAACAACGTGACGCCTCGTGTTTGAGTGCTCGCACACACGGAGACAGAACTACACACAGAGACCCACATCACGCTCCAGAGTGTGTTGTTGTTTTTACAGGAGCATAAATGAAACGCGCCGGCTCAAATATAGACTTTCTGCAGGAACTCGTTAAAGAAAATGCCCATTTTTAGGATGATGATGATTTCTGTTTTTCCACTTTCTTCGGTGTAAAAATGAAACAAGCGTTTTTAAAGAGGAGCCGCACTTTTTCGATTACCTCCACGTCGCTCCTGTGAATGCTGCGTGGTCCTCCGCCGCCATAACCCGTCCCGCGGTGTTAATCTGGCCTCTCATTGATATTTAATGTCTCACAAAACGTGAGAAAAGATTGTTTTCGTTCATGCGAGGTGAGCAGAGACGGTTTAAACTCATTTCTACCACATTCACAAATCACACGCTAATGATATTTACAGGCTGTTGGAAATAAAACCTCACTTCTTATTGTTCTCCTCCGATATTTGTGAAGCTGCAGGACTTGTGCAACACGCAGCAGGGCGCAGAAGAGTAGCAGCAGGAGTGAAGGGAGAGGTTTCCAAGATGGTGGTGAGGGCAGCTCTGCTGGATGGTTTAGAGACGGTGGTTCTGACCAGAAGACAGGAGGCAGAGATGAAGATGTTCAGATGTTCTCTGGGAGTGAGGAAGATGGACAGGATTAGAAAGGAGACATCAGAGGGACAGTCCAGGTTAGACATCTTGGAGACAAAGTCAGGGAGGACAGATTGAGATGGTTCTGACCCGTGAAGAGGAGGGATAGTGGATCTACTGGTAGAAGGATGCTGGAGATGAAGCTGCAGGCAGGAGAAAAGGGGAAGAGAGGACATGCAGTTGGTTGGTGTGACAGAGGAAGATGCCGGGACAGGGAAAGAAGGAAACAGATGTTCTGAGGGCCGTAAGTGAAGAGGTGAAACAAGAAGAGAATGTAAACAGTGGGAGAGGTCAAAGTGAGATTGTAGAGGAAAGTGGAGATGAAACGCTGCTTCCAGTCCGAAGCTGAATGAAAAAGACCTTCTGAGTCATTCAGAAGGATTTCACACATCCGAGGAAATGAAAAGACGAATAATTGAAGCCAGAGATGATCTGATATCTCTTTAACTGCTAATGATGAACAAACGATCGTGAAGGACCAGGAGCATGTTTGAAGGGTCAAGGATGGTTTTACTGCATTACTCAGTAGAGCGACGTTACCGTGGCAACATCAGCAGCATGAACTGCTTTACACCGGGGGCATTGAAAACACTTGATGAGAGCCAATGGCGTTTGAGGAGGTATGATGATCTGAAGGCTCAATGAGGATGACTCCTTCACTCACTGTGTGGTTAGTCTTTTTCTCATACCCACCTGTCACTCATACCTTTCATTTACGCTGGCTCTTAATTTCCTGCTGTCATTGTCGGGGGCAGTCAGTGAGATATCGGCTTTTTTCCCATCAGCGCCTCACATCTTTCCATACAAACTAAATATCGGATTGTTGTTCACGGTCGGCCTGCTGTCTTTTAGAACATGATTCTCTCCGTCCATCCGGTTCTTTCACGCTCAACGCCCAGTACTCACAGTTTCACCAACTTCATCCTTCATCGGCCTCTGCAGAGGCATCAGCCGCCGCGATGAATTTTCTGGAGATTCGGGCGTCCGGATCAGATCTCTGAACCGCCTTAACTGGCAGCGGTTCGACTCGGAGCTCTTTCTGGATGTCTGAGCTCCTCCTCTTATCTCTAAGGTCGAGTCCAGCCACCAGCCGAGCCATTGGCTCCTAGACCCAAAGTATTTAAGAGCCAAAATGTATCGATGTCAGAGTACGATGTTAAATGTCTGCCTTACCCTTTTCTTTCCCTTCTGTCTGTCTGTCTGTGTCCCTTTGTATATAGAATATATTATTTGTACAATATGTGCCATGTCCAATACACACATTAAAATGTCAAATCTTTTTCAAGGGTTAGAGTTAGGTGTGAGGAGAAGCTTCTCCGGACCGGATCACATCCCTGAGAGTAGAAAAGAGGCCGGACCAGCCCGCTGTAGGCCTGTGGGCCGGTGCACCGAATGCCGGGGTCCTGCAGGGGCTGAAGATAGTAGAATCTGGACACTACCTGCAGCAGTCGGTGGACAGAGGGCAGGACGTGAGCTGGTGTTGGAGGGAGATAAGGGAAAACAGGGGAGTGATAGAATATTTGGAGAGAGAGAGGCGGTGAAATAAAGGGGCATGAGTTTTAAATGAACAATTCAGGGGACCAAATTGACATTATAAATGTGTGCTCTGTCTGCCAAAGCACAAATCTTTCACTCGCTGTTCTCGGCCTGTTGGAATAAGAGTTCACCGAATATCAGCTCGCTAAACGATACAGACATTAAGTATTTTACAACTGCTGCGGAATGAGCTGTGGAATATTAAGGGTAATTGAAAAGTTAAATAAAAAAAGCTAAAAAAAAAAAAGGCATAAAGACGACGAGCCACCCGATGAAGAGGTGTGAGTTTTTGAGCAGCGGTTTGGTTTCATGCGGGGAAAGTGGACTTCAGAGTAGATGTTTGCTCTGAAGGGCTGATGGAGAAGTGGACGGTGGTTCTGACCAGAAGACAGGAGGCAGAGCTGAAGATGTTCAGATGTTCTCTGGGAGTGAGGAGGAAGGACAGGATCAGAAAGGAGACATCAGAGGAACAGTCCAGGTTAGACGTCCTGGAGACAAAGTCAGAGAGGACAGATTGAGATGGTTCTGACCCGTGAAGAGGAGGGATAGTGGATCTGCTGGTAGAAGGAGGCTGGAGATGGAATTGCAGGCAGGAGAAGAAGAGGAAGACCAAAGAGGAGGTTTCTGGATGTGGTGAGAGAGGACATGCAGTTGGTTGGTGTGGAATATGGAAACAGATGACCTGCTGTGGCGACCCCTGAAGAGAACAGCCCAATGAAGAAGAAGAAGAAGAAGAAGAAGAAGAAGAAGAAGAGTAGTAAAAAGCGAGACTCTGTGTAATGGTGCGTTCGCTGACGTTACACGTGTCGTTGACATTCATCCTGTATCGGCCAACAAAAGTGATGAATGAATTATTCATGAATGTGATGTTTCAAACCCTCTCAGAGAGAAAACGCGCCTCAGGCTCATGAAATAAATATATTTGTTCTGCTGTTGCTTTCTGGGTATTCTTCTTTCTCTTCTTCATATCTTCTCTTCAGCTTCACTGTAAACAAATCACACACAAACACCCGTTTGCCTAATTGAAAAAAATGATCTCCTTTATTTCTCTTTTTCCTTTTCTCCTCCCGAGGCCCGCGTCTCTCGGCGTAATTGTTTTTGACACAGTTTAGAAGCGTCTGACTCCGCCGCCGCCAAACAATCAACGTTTTCTTCTAGGGGAAGTTTCTGCGTACGACGGCGCCCTGTAATCTGAGAGATTCGTCTGCTGGACGATGTTTCAACCCGACAGTTTCTCAAACAGAGAAGTGAAGAAACCAGAAGAACTCTTCTCCTGTCTCCTGTCTCCTCTCTCCTGTCTCCTGTCTCCTATCTCCTCTCTCCTGTCTCCTAAACCTTCTTCTCCTTCACGCAGGAAGGAACCTACTCAGGAGGAGCAAGGAGGCGAGGAGGGAGAATTATGGGAGCAGGATGAATGGTTTGTATTATACTACTACTACAAGTACTATTATTACTAGTACTACTAGTACTATTACTACTACTATTATTACTACTACTACAAGTACTATTATTACTAGTACTACAAGTACTATTATTACTACTACTACAAGTACTATTATTACTAGTACTACTAGTACTATTACTACTACTATTATTACTACTACTACAAGTACTATTATTACTAGTACTATTATTACTACTACTACTAGTACTATTACTACTACAACTAGTACAAGTACTATTATTACTACTTCATACCTCTACTCTTCTACATCTGTGAGGGAAATGTAAATTTACTCCAATCCTATATGTAAATACACATTAGAGGTATTTGTACTTTACTTGACTATTTCCTTTTTATGCTGCTTTATATTTATACACCGTAAAAATTCATTGGTTTATTGGTACCAGACGATAAAAGGAAGTATTATTGAGTTGAAAATACTTAATTGTGTCAGCCATTGTTATAGTTCTTTTTCTTTTTTTTACAGTGTGTAATATTAGTTTTAAAATACAGTAGGAATCAAAATAAGGGCAGATTTGTTCACCTTTGAGATGAAGAGCGACGTCTGGCTGGAAGGGAAACGCTTCTTTTAAAATCCACATCCAAATTTAGACTCTTGTAACGGCATCCGGTTCATGAATATTCATTTCTGCCTTTGGTTCTGCAAAAAAAAAAAAAAAAACACGTTCTGTCATAAAAATAATAATAATACCCCCGCGTCTAATTAAGAAACATGTCCCGGAGGTCGAAGCTGGTTTTTTTTTTTAGAATCATCATTTGAATTTTGGTCGGTACGTTTTATCTGGCCTCCTCTCTTTCAGGGCCTCTGGAAAGAAAACCTCCTGGTGACTCCTTCACGGTGTTTGATCCGAGGAGGAGAAGAGCAATCTTTGTTTTCCCGCTGCAGCCGGCGCTTTTCCGCGACTTATCTGCTCTGTAAATCAGATTAAGTGTTCTTTTTAGGGGGCACGAAATCAGCGCCACGTCCGGATTACTGCCAGTGACGCTGCACAAACAGACAGAACAGACAGAGGTGTGACAACTCAACTTTATATACAAGCACGTTTAAAGGGAGAAAAAAGCACGGAGAGAACACAAACCTCCGCCAGGAAACGTCGGTACTCAAGGTTTAGGAATAATTCCTGTAGATTTCTCCGATAATATCTGGAGTTTGGAGTTTAGCCCCTAAATCTACCGACGACTCCGACAAACTCTCTGAATATCCCTTAAATACTCTGTATCAGCTCGTCTCCTGTGCCTTCCACTTCGGCGTCTCTGTCCAGCCCACTTGACCTCCATCTCTTTCCCCAACGGAACATCAAAGGAATCAAAGAAACTCCTGAAACAGCCCCAAGTCCATAGCCTAAGAAACATCAAAGGGAATCAAAGGATCAAAGGCAGCAATAGCCACATGGTGACATCACTCCTCCAAACGGCTTATTTTATTTTTGTTTTATTTTATATTCTGTGAAATATGTAACGTCCCCAAAATGTAATCACCTCTGAGGGTCGAGCCTATCAGAGTCGGTGCCGGTGTGGGAATTCCCTGGCCGGGTATAGTGGGTCGGCTCGGCGGCGGAGTCGTAAAAAAAGGAAATGGTTCTGAAATTGAGACGGCGGACTCATTTCCTGTGTGTGTCGCCCCGGTTTCTCTTCTGTCTGAGCGCTTTAAGAGACTGGAGTCCATTCATCCCAGAGGCAGGAGAACTTTTTAGTTTCTATAATAATAATGAGTTCTATCTGTGCCGGTCCACATGCTGGATCTCTGATCCGTGTCCTGTGATGGACCGGACAACAACGGCTTGAGCCTTCGGCGCCAGATTGTCCTTCCTGACACCGCTCCGGTAGAAACGGCCCCCCCGGTGCAGACCGGAAACACACGACGAGACTCGGAAGTTAAGGAGATGCATCGACCCAGACAGCCGGCCGTCAGAATTTGACCTTCGTCAAAGTCACTCAGATTCTTCCTCTCGCCCCTTTTAACTTTCTCCAACACATGGATGAGTCACACGGCCCCCCCACTGACAGGGTGTCACCGCAACGGGATGATCAATGATGTCCCGACTTCACTCGCCAGAGTTCATAATGTTATGGCTGATCAGTATAATGGCGCAATAAATCAAGCGATATGGACGTCGGCCGTCTTCTTGGAGGTTAAAGAGAAAGAGAGCGGACTTCTTTTTTCACTCTGAAGATGTTTCCGCTCTCATCCGAGGAACATTCTCGTCTCCTCAGTTTTCTGACCTCAGCGAATGAGACAACTAACGACAACAAACTTATGTGGCTTTAAAGTGGAGAAGTTTCCGTGACCGTGTTTCTCCTGTCGCCTCCTCACGCCCAAACTAAAGGGATTCCAAAAAAAAAAGGGAAAAGCCTAAAACCATTTTCAACATTTTAGCAAAAACTGGGCCAACGCTGTCTTCCCTGAAAAGCCTCCAGTCCCCTGCGTTGTACAAGTAATCCCCCTGAAATGATGTGATGAGCTGGAGTTTTTGGCGAAAAAACTCCCCCTGGTGAGTAAAATAAGAAGTGTTAGAGTAAAATATGACATGTATAAGATCGATCTCCATGGGTCGATTCAGATGAACCTGATTTGGACTAAACCGAACCGAAGGTTTATGACGTTATGTCTGAAAAGGTGTTGTTTGCGTTAAAACAGCTCCCCCTAGTGAGTAAAATATGAACTACTAGGGTAAAAGTCATATACATAATGGATAGAAATCTTATGGCGTTAAAGCTCCCCCTGGTTTCAGAAACGTGCAAGTGATCTTTCCCAAAATCAATCCAGCTCTTCCTCACGCTAAGGTTTATGTGGGTAGGAACTTTGAAAGGGATCTATCCAACAGTTTTTGAGTCATGGCGTTGACACGACCATGTCCGCCGGCGGATGATCACTCCCCAGCATCCGACTTTTTCAGTGATACAATAATCATAAAAAAAATAAAAATCACTGGAATAAAAAAAGAGGTTGATTTCTGTCGGCGTGATGAAGGCAGCTGGTGTTTAGTCCATATGGCTCATAATGTGGTGTAATGCGTTCCACTGAAACACCGTTATCCATCATGGGATGGCGGCAATTAAAACCAGCCGCTGGATCTAGTTTGGACTGATCTATTTTTGCAAAAATAGATCAGTCCATTCTGATTTGGCGTCAATTCCACACACTGGACTTAAAACGGAGCATCTGCCTCGTTCGCGGGACAGAGGCCCAGAATCCGCCTGTTTTTCATAGTTTCTATACTTTTCGATACCGTAAAAACGCAGCGGTTGAATTTTATTCTGCGTTACGTTGTGTATTCTGTCGCCGCTGTATCCTCTGTGGGTTCAACCGAGCGGACTCGTCCACTCTGGAGGCTTTAAAGGACGACGTGCTGCTGATCTAGCAGCCGGATGTTCAACAGTCGTTTAATGGGAATTGGAAAAAGAATGTATTTATGCGGGAGACCATGTTGAATTTTTATGAGCACTTCATTACAGCTTCCTGCTTGTTGGCCGGAGCGTGGAAGAACAGGCTGCCAGGATTGTGGCCGACGCTGACCCCAAAACAAATCAAAGCCGCGGCTTCGTTATAAAGAAATGCGTGTCGACTGCAGGAGTAAGGAGAGAAAAAAAACAACCTCAATGTGACTTAAGTCTTCTTTACCATCCGACCAACAATCGCATCAACTTACAGCTTGATGGGGTTTTTTTTTAACTAAATCTTCGTTTCAATCCTGTCAACATTCAAACGCTTCAATAAAACGTCTCGTATTACATTGACCCACTTCTGAAAACATATCTGAAACATATTGATATAAAACTAGTGGTGGAAATAATGTCTTCGATGTTAAAACCAACATTTTTTCTGCCTACCCTCCCAAACAGCTTGCGTGTGGGGCCAGTTTGCAGACACGTCCTCGTCCAGGCGGATTTCAAACATCTCCATTCTCTTTCAACTCCATCATTATTAATCTATTTGTTGAAACTGACATTTGGAAATGTTGCAATTTCCATTGCCAGATTTCTGCAGCTCTACAACTTTTCTCTGCTCCTCATTGTTAATAATAACTAATCTGAAAGTGAAAACACAAAAAAGCTGCTCGTCCAAACCATTATTAAAATAATCAACCATCTGAAGTAGCTGTTGTTTCTCTACTCATTGAAGTGAAGGTATGGATGCCAGCAGATGTTTCTGTGTTCGCATCCAGACGTCCAGAGAGGAGCCAGTTCACGCTGCTATGAAGAAGTTTGAGTTTTAAACGTTACCTTTGGCTGATTCCGTCCCGCTGAGTCATGTTTTATTTTGTGTGCTGGCGCTGAGATCACACAAACGCATCTCAGATATGCAGGCTTCAAAAACAATCCCCCCCCCCCCGCTCCAAATGATCACCGCAGGAAAATTCAGCGGTTGTCCATCTGCTCCACTTTAGCCTCCTAAAGTCTGGTCCAGATGCGTCGGTTCCACAGTTTGGCTGTGAAGCACATGAAACAGAAAAAAAGTTTGGAAAAGGTTGAAAAGATCTTTCGGTGTTTTGTTTTTCTTGTTAAAAGCTTTGATATGATGATCGTCGAAGGATTCTTCTACGTCGGACTTACTAACTTGGATTTCAAAGATGACCTCATCACCATTGCTTGGAGGTTTTGTGCATCAAAAAAAAAACCCAAACTGAAATATTCCTCCCCCCCCAAAAACAAACAATGGAACTTTTTTTTCGGTTTGCTTATTTTTATTCAGCAGGTTTTTAATAGAATGCAAAGGTTTACTTGGAAACAAATTCAAAACACTGTTTCTTCAGAGACAGAGAGAGAAGAGAGAGACCGCCCGGGATCAGAACCTTCAGAACGTAAACTTTACAGAAGGAGGGAGATGACGATGATAAAACTTCACATGGAGCGTCAATGTTACTGCTCATAAAAATGTGACATGGTGACTAAACGACAAAAACACCCACAAAAAACATCTGCAAATGTCGTTACGTCCCACAGATTTACACCCGAGACAAAAACAAACCAGTCTTTTTTTCTTTTGTTTTTTTTTGTCTGTGTGGCTCCAACTAAAGTATGTCTCTAAAATAAGTCCATTTACACTTTTCAACATATCCTCACATTTACATGAAATTCATTATGCAAGCTTTTCTTTGCAAAAAAAAAAAAGGAAAATTCAGGTATCCCTCAAACGGACAACCGAGGAGCGCGGGGGTCGGCTGAGGGCGCCGGGGAGCGATGAAAGGGATCGGCTGCGACACACACGCACACGCAAAAGCAGGTTAAGTATTATAATTACTCTCACTCATGGCGGAGGTCTGCTGAAAGGTAATGTGGTTAAAAAAACAAAAACAAAAACAAAAACAAAAACAAAACCAACACAGATTGGCAAAGTGCAGGCTGCTGGAGCCGGCAGTGGCTCACCGAGAAAAGAAAGGATGAGTAGGAAGTGAATGTTGCACGGTTTTATCTTTTTATAGCGCAGCTAGCATGCTTTATGTGGAGCTACGGAGGCTAGCGGGAGGGAAGAAGGTAGTGGCAGAGTAGAAGTCGAGGCCGGAGGGCTGAAATGTCGAATAAAAAGGAAATGTGAGTCAATGCTTGTCGTTTATGTTTTGAAATCATGTTTTCGTCTTCTGTCCAAAGCGTCGCTCGCCGTCCGTGTTGGTCTTTGGAATGGTGTTGATTGGATGGTCGGGTTGTTTGTTTTCTTTCTTTCATTCTCTTCTTTTTTTAACGCCTGTAGCCAAACTCGTCGGCGTCGTCGGCGCGGAAGTCTCCGTAGCGCCAGATGTTGAGCTGATGAGAGAGATGAAAGAGAAATAAACATAAAAATGGGGTTCTGTTCCCGGCTGCCATGAATGGGATTTAAATGACCTCTCCAGGACGTTTGGTGTCAAATGGTCAAGAAGAGAGAAAGTAACGATGCGGCGTGAGAGAGCTGGCTGATTTTACAGTCGTCGTACAATCATCATCACCATTTAAGCCCACGCTTTGTGCAGCTGGAAGCCCACAATGCCTCAAATAATACCCCGTCTATTACATCTCCAATTCCATTACATTAGCATTCTTCCGCCGCCTCATAAAGCATCGCGGGCCCTCCCCGCCTGAATGTTGCCTTTATGACCACGCCGTGGGCAAAGGGTGAAACGCTGCCGTTTGGAGCAGCATCCAGGATTCCACTGCTTGTTTAAAGGTGAAAAGAATAGAAAAAAAAGAGTGTGAGGGTCTGTTAGAGGAGTGTGAGGGTCTGTGTGGGATGTTGGTGTTGAAAGCACGCTCAACTGCTAATGCTGTGATTCACAGCTAATTAGCAGCTGTGCTAATTAGCACTAGTTACGAGGAAGAATGAATGTATGAAAACGTTTCCAGTCGCTCATTCGGCTGCTTTAATTCCTCTTCCCCGACACAGTGAGTACATGCTGGCAGGGCTCCGGTAATCGATTATTTTATTAATCTATTATTCTGCCGATTAATCGAATACCGGAATAAGAAATATGTTTTCCCCAACCCCCAGAGTCACCATCTCAGTCAGTCAGTCTTTGTCTGACTTCTTAATCTCCCAGAATTTGATGCAGAGTGAACCTCTGTTCGCTATCAAAGATAGGTTATCTCCCTCCGCGGGGTGAGATGCAGCAGCTGGGAGACGTCGGTCCGGTGGGCGACCAGAGGTTCAGGTGAGAAGAGACGAGGTGACTGCTGAGGACTCAATCCAGCTTGTGCGGAGTAGCTAGCAAAGCGCGGACTGCAGTAGGACGCCAATGGTTAGCAGGCTACCTGCGGACGGTACGGGGCGAGTATCCGTTTTTATCAGACAGACATTCATTGTTCGAGGCCAGAATTAAACGAGGCAAATCATTTTCCACTCTGATGGGCCGTCAGTTCCACCTGTGACCGGCCCAGTAAAGCACAGGAGTGGAGCAGGCGGTCCTGGATGCTGAGTTTTGGACAGGAAGTGCCCTCCCCTTCCCGATGACAGGAATCTGAATGCGGCCGACGTTCAAATGCCCTATAAAGGACGGATAACGTTCCTCGAGGATATTGAGACATCCTGTTTGACATTTACATGAGTCAAAACAAAACAGCAGCGCAGGATTGGCTCCTGGGGTTTTGCATAATCATAGTGTAAAGATAATTACTAAAGCGATCCGGCCTTTTCCAACCGGGCTGCATTGACACCTTTAATTGGTTGAAGGATGAGGCGGGCTGTGACTCCACATCCTCCTGACTCGAGTCAAGGTTGGTGTCTGTGGCAGGTTTCAAACAACAGGTAAGGATTCAAACATAAACTAAAGGAGTGAAAGGCGAATTAAGTAATAAAATGAGTAAAAATCGAGTGAAATAAAAGGATAAAAGAAAACGAGCAGTTATAATAAGTAAGTAACTATATATATATATATATATATATATATATATATATATATATATATATATGCTTTGTTTTAACGGACAAACACCAAAAAGCACTTACAAGTAAATGACTGTTAAGTTGTGAATCTGTTTAACTCTATCAGATATAAGATGTTTGTTTTCTACTGAGGGAACATTTCACGCGGGACAAAGTTTTGGTTTATTGACGCGTTTGTTATCGCGTTCGGCCGACAATCAGACTTTTGACTACTTTTGTATCATTAAAAAAAAAAAAACAGATTTGAAGGTTTCACGTTCTTGGTTTAATGTTCCACAGACTCGTTTTCATTATTTCCTGACGCCCTCTCTCCGTCTGGTGACGGCGTTGGGTCGAGGCTGTGTGACCTCCTGAGAACAGCCGTGTTATATGTGCCGCCTTTCCTATGTTTCCTTCCTCCTCTACCTTTCCTCTTCCCTCTGTCCTCCCTTTCCCCCCCCCCCCCCCCCATCTTCACAGTATGGACCTGCACAGACTGTTGGCAGAAATCCATATGGGACGACGGCGACTGCCAAAGCAATGTGTCTCATCGGGAGAGAGAGAGAGAGAGAGAGAGAGGGGGAGAGAGAGACACTTTATCTCTGGTATTTGGTGTGGAAAAGTAATTAGTGTTGCAATGTTCTTGTTTTGGCAATATTAGCTTCCTCGCTGAGGAGAGCAAAGTAATCACATAATTATGAGGAGGTGAGAGAGAAGCTGAGATGAAGCTTCTGGATTTGGATGAGGGGACTTACCCTGGCGGTCTTGGCAGATTCTTGACTGTTCAGATACTCCGTCACCTAAGAACAGGAAGAGACGGGTCGTAAGCATAGAACCATAAAAACAGATTCAGAAATTTCACATTTTTTGCTCTGTTTCCCAGAAACGCTGCGTTGCCTCAACAAGGTCGGACCCGGCGTGGATCTGTGGAAGGGAAGAAACGGAGCAGAGGACGCCACACTACCGCTCAGCGTTTGAGGGTCATTGCCTTTTATCCGCTGTGTGCAGAGAATCACTCTGCGCCTCCCGCCACAGCTCCCACCCAACAGAACCACTCCAGATGAGAGCCTCTCAGAACCTCTTGTGCGCGCGAGACGAAGGCCGGCAACGTTTTATCAACCTAGAGCAGTCAGTCACGGGACGCCGTCTGCGAAATGAGGTTGAGCTGCTGGTTCTACTTGTGAAAGTCGGAGCTCTTCAGAATGTTTATGGATGAAAATCTTAGACAGAGAGATGAGAAAGATGGAAGAGAAACAGAGAGAGAGAGAGAGGGAAGAGAAACAGAGAGAAAGAGAGGGAAGAGAAACAGAGAGAGAGAGGGATGAGAGACTGATGGAGATCGATTAGAGGGAAATAAAGAAAGAAATAAAATAGAAAACAGCGAGATAGAGTTAGTTAAATGAGAGAGATTGGGAGATGGGGACCGGTTGATGAGACAGAAAAGTGAGATAAAGGGGGAGAGAGAAAGATGAGGGCGAGGGATGAGAGAGAGATGAGAGAGAGATAGAGATGGTTAAATGAGAGATTGGGAGTGAGAGACAGTTTGATGAGAGAGAGAGAAAATAGAGATAGACATGAGAGAGAGATAGAGATAATAGAATGATTGCTAAAACACAGGAAAAAGTTTAGAAAAAAAGTGCAAAGATTAAAAAGAATTAACCCCCTGAACGATACAAACTTACAAATGTGCATCAGAAAAATATATTTAAAAAAAACAAATAATAAAAATATACTGAAGAGTTGCACGGGAGGGGAAAAGTGTCTAAGAGATTTAAAATGCATAAGAGAAAACTAAAACCTATTAGAGAACAATATGAGAAAAATACCAAACTACTTAAAATACTACGTAGGTCACATGTCGACGATCAGCACAGAACGACGACGCTGCCATGCATTCAGAGGTTAATCACGAAAAGAGCCAGAGTAAGAAACTGGTTATTGTCTCATGGAATGAGTTTGACTCCAGATTAAACCCTTTCTTTAGGTTTAAGATTTGAAGAGCTGAGCTTGATGATATGTTAATATAAAGACAAAGGGATCCTACAGAGGAGAAGACGGCTGCGTGTTGTCTGCTTCGGCTACAACAGCCCTTTAGCCTCGTTGAATGAAGCCGTGGTGAGTCATCGGGCAGGGGAGGGGCAGACAGGGGAGCGCGAGATTAGCAGGGTTCTGTTAGACGGGTCCGGGGTTAGTGGCTGTTTGGACCTTCGAGAGCTCAGGAGGCTGATCCTCAACGAGGAGCCGGAGAGGAAGGAGACTGATCAAGCTCTATTCCAGGCCTCCGCTCACAGATCACTTCACCTCCATCACGGTGAGAGCGCCCCGCCCCCCACAGCACTCACATCCTGTCTGACCGGTGGAAGTTCTCCAAGACAGAACTCTGCTGGAAACACTGGCTTTGGACACGAGGGCTTCCTATTAGCGGGACAAACGTCAATGATCCGGTTCAACCCCGCCTGAACGCATCATTCACACCTTAATTGTCTCCTGTCTGGTTCTGTAGTTCACTTTCTACCCGGCCGAGTCAAACAACCCGAACGCTGCAGCCAGATGGTTCTGGAGGTCTCACATCACTCTTCATTTAGTCCTGCTGCATCAAAGTACAGGATTCACTTTAAGACTCTTTTAATCTCCTGCAAGCCAACGAGCCAAAGCTCAGCTCCTGTTTATACCTCTGAGCTGCTGACCTCTGACCTCACTCCACCCCAAAGGTCGGCTCTTTGCTGCCCATCTCCCTAATTGATGGTTCAACCTGCCTGACCCGATCAATTCAGCCGACTCCTGAGAACTACTTGGTCATGTGTGGCTTTCTGCTTGTTCCATGATTTCTCATTTTCCAATGATTTTCTTATTGGAGACTAGGACTAAGCTGTTCCTAACAGCAAGGGTATACCCCCGAAAAGACCCCTATCCCCCTGCCTTGCACAATAATCTTTCCTGATTGAATTAAATGTGAAGTCATGTTAAAAGCACTTTGAGATTTGATCCAAATGTAAAGTGCATTATAAATTAAATGTATTATTATTAAAATTGATTTTCATGAAAGAAAAACTCCCCCTAGTGAGTAAAATATGAACTACTCCAGTAGAATATAATATATACAAGATAGACCTGCACCACATTTGGACTAAATCGGACCACCGGTTGAGAAATTATGGCCCGGAAACTTTGGGAGACAAAGTTCCCCCTACTCTCAGAAATATGCAACCAACTTTTCCAAAAACCAATCCAGCTCTTCCTCGCACTACCGTCTATGTGGGCATAAAATTCGAATGAATCCATGAAATAGTTTTTTTATGGCGTTAACACGACCAATCCGGAGGCGAGCTGACGGTGGTTCCGCGCTTTAAAGGGAAATAATGAAGCCCTCTCTTCTTCTCATTTATTTTTTGGAGAGGTGCTTTATAAACAAAGTTTTTTATTCTTCAATTTACAAAACAAAGTATGTAGAAGTTGCTCAAAAAGGAGTTTGGTAAGAAAAGTCTGTTCTTGTAATGGATTGGATTGTCTCACATGTCTTACAGCTTATTATAGTAGTAGATGAGCTGGCTTCCACACTCGGCTACACACAGACACACACAGACACACACACACACACACACACACACACACACACACACAGATATGCAGACACACAGACACATGCCAGATGTTAAAATTGTTGAGTATGGATGGGTCTGGGGGGTTTAATTGCTTCGCTAGCTGGTGCATGTAGGTTGATTTGATAGCTACTCTGCGCATGGCACCGCCAAGATGACGGACCTGCTGCTGGATGGTACCGCCACTTTCTCTAGGCGATGCGTGAGTGTGAGGCTTGGGAAAGTGCAGTGGCTGCACAAGCCATCCATCAAAGCCAACTAAGGCAGGGCAGGTTTCTTCTTTTTAAAGAGTTGGGATCCGGGATGTTGGTCCCATCAGGCCGTCGTCACCAGATGGAGGAACCAGCAGTCCACTTTCTACTCGCGGAAAAGTCCGTTGATGCGGTTTGGGTTTTGGAGGGGAGCTATTAGTGCGTGTAGCGCTATGAGCCGGCGCGGCGCTCATAGAGCGAGGGGCAGGACTGAAGGGATGTGGTGTCAGAGTGAATCCAGCAATATTTGAGAACAAATCTAATTTTTCCCACATTTGTGAGGGAAAAATGGCAGGAGCACAAACCCGAGCTCGTTCCACCCTCTGCACAGCTGAGAGCCCGCGACTAACGGCAGAGCACTCTGAGGGAGATGCTAAGTCAAGAGCACTACAGCACAATACGCACAGATGACACGCTGCCATTTTGGAACCGAGGCGGCGAGCCTCTTTCCTGGCTCGCCCTCGTCTCTCACTGTTCTCCTCGCCTCAGCTCACTCTGTGTGCAGCTGAACACAGCTGATGAGTGCCTCTGGATCCTGAACATCTCCACGTATCCTGTCCCGGATCGCTCTTTCACAGCTTTTCTATGGGCTCCTGTAGGGAGGCATAATGGCTCATTTACACACACAAACAGCCGTGACTTTTCCCTTTTCCAGAGGAGGAAACGAGTCCCCCGTTTGAATGCAGGGCCGGATGGGAAACAGAAGGGTGACGGAGCTGAGATTCGATGCATGAATAGAGAAACTTATGCTCCAAACGAAAACAGCAAGATGCTCAGAGTTGATCGTACGGAGGGCCAGTGTGAAATGAATTGTTTGGAGGGGGTTTGGGTGGCAGAAGGCACCGGGTGACTGTGTGCTCGTCTGGACGACCCCACAAAGCCCCCATATGCCAGACGGATGCCCGGTTTGGCGAGCAACGGCTATGGACCGTTGGAGAAGCAGAGACAGAGCTTCTCAGTTCTGTGAGCATGAGTGATTGTCTGCAACGCTGCAACAAATGTCAGAAATCAGTTGATTCTAAATGTCAGGAGAAAAAAAATCCTGAGAACACGACCCGTGAACATTGTGCGTTTCCAAGAAAAACACGGATTCATAACTACTGAGTGGGTTCGTCCACGACAGGTGGTGCAGGTCTGCTGTTTTGGCACTAATCAGTGCGTCTGGCTGGCTGTGAACCTGTCTGCCTGAATGTGAGAGAGAGAGAGAGAGAGCGCGACAGAGAGACCACACATGTCCCTGTGCGGGTGGTGCCCAGGTGGCGTTCTGGTAAACATGGTGTGAAAGTGATTCAGCTGAACGAGAGCTAACGTGGCAGCAGCCCTCTGACAAGTCGTGCACGTCTGCTGCGTAGGTGAGCTGCTTCTTCTTCAACTAATGAAAGCTTCGGCGCCGGTTTGCGAGCTCTTTCAGTCCTCCTGCCGAGACGGGATGTCAGGCGACGAGGAAGCCACCGGAGTGGAACGGGAACAATGAGGCTTATCCTCCACGCATGTTGAGCTTTCCTCGTTAACAGCAATGACAATCAGAAACAGCCTCCCAGAAACAAGCGGCTGCGCGCCAACCGCAAAAAAGAAAAAGAAGCTCCCGCTCACTTCCTTTTGTTTCCAAATTGTCCCGGTGTGTTTCACTGCTCCCTCAATCTTAATAACATCTTGCACTCTTCCCCCCCCCCGTCCGTCATCTTCTTCTACTTCCGACCGCGCTGAAAGTGGGGAACTCTGCACCCGACAGGCCGTCGTGGGAGCGTTGGACCGCGCTTAATGGCTTTTATATCTGTATCTCAGACCGTTTGGAGTTGAGTGTGCTCGAACGATCTGCAGGTAGGATTCCTGAAGACACGGCTCTCGTTCAGCGCGCATGAATACTGCATGGCGTGGCAGCCGGAGAGGATTCCCAGGTTGTTTTTTTACACGGAAAGTTCAAGTGGTTTATGTTGGCGGGGTTTTCCACATAATCGCCAAAGCTAACCAGAGGAAACCCTCCAAAGCTTTTTGTTCGTGAGTGAGAGGTCGCTTTGTTCATGTGTAATAATAATAATGTTTGGTCGACTCTGTGACCTGGTAATTATTTCTTCACTTTAACTTTTTGTATTTACATTGTGAACAATCAGACGGATTGTCTGATTGATCTGTTCGCTTTCCATTAAGGGACGGAATTTCCGAGGGTCCCATGATGCAAGAAGGGCTTTTTATGATGCAAAGTGGAGATCAGCCCACTCCAGGCCACTGATGAGCTCTACGTCTGAGTAACGGCTTTGAGTGTCACCGTCCATGTTTGAGGTAAACTGGGATTACATCACATTGGACACTGGTCCCCCCGGCGGGGCTGTCGGAGGACATCAAGCACTTTGGCGGGAACCTGGCGTGACAAGCCCACCAGCGTGGGTTCACAGAGTTGAGGAGGAGGCACACTAACACCAGATATCACGGAAAGTAAAAAGTCTTACGTAAAACACTGATGCTACACACGCACACACACACACACACACACACACCCACACACACACACACACCCCTAATATTTTCTTTTAGTTTATGATGATATGCATCCGTTTTCTAACGGAAGGTCAAAAACTCTCAACATGTTGGACCAACCTGGTGACCCCACCTCCTACCTGCCTGTGTTCTATATGGATATGGAGAATATAGTGGGTGGAGCGGCGGCTGGGTAGCGGTGCATGCCGCCGAGGACACGTCAAGAAAGGCCCCCGGAGCAGAAGCAGCAGGGGACACAACTGTCTGTCTGTGAGAGAGTCAGCCCCCGACTGTTTGTGACTGGAGAGCAGGAAATGCCCAATGAAAGGCCCCGCCTCCAACTCGGCAAGTAAATTAGGTATCGAGCCACTGGTGTGTCTGTGTGTTTATACGTGCTTTGTGGTGGTGGTGTTATCATACGTGTGTGTTTGTGTTTGTGTGTGTGTGTGTGTTAGGGCGGGGTATGACTTGGCGTGGAGACGCTTACTGATTCTGACTCAGGACAAATTCTTCCTTTAAACTATTATTCTCCCCCAGCACGATCAAAGAGAAGGAGGATCCGCTGATGAGCTCTTCCACTCTTTTTTTGTTTCCGGAGCATAATTATATAATAATCCGAGTACGAGAGGGTTTCCAGGACAAGCCTTGACCCAAAAACCATTCCAAACTTTCCTCAGGAAAGTTTATGGACACGACTCCCGCGTACCAAACCGGGTCCTTTTGAAATGTGAGGTGTTCTAAGCATTATATATATTAAATCCTCACCTGACTGGTGAGTCTAACAGGACTATCCATTACAGCAACACCACCGAGTCAATCCTGATACCGGTCCACTACTGACACCAGTGGATGATGGATGCTCCCTCACTTCTGACATGAAATGTCTGATACGACTTTCAGCAAAATGAGCTGCGATGGTCATTCATCTCTATAAAGTAAGTAACATATCTAACAATAACTCTTAATCTACGTTTACATTTGTTATTCCCGACTAGAATACATGCTAGTTTTTTTGGTAATACTTTATTGCAAAATGTGCCTCGCTCATATTCCACATAATATTTGACTTCTTTTTGGATTTGCTAAGCGGTTTATGCTAGTTCAATTTTTTACTTCACTTTAATCGATATATGGATAACATAAAAACAAAAAACAAAAACAGGGGCGGAGGGGGACTAAAGGAAAGAGGGGAAGAGGTAGTTCAGAATATCTGAGCGTCTGTCCTTTGGTTGATTGAACTGAACACTGAGCACGTGGAAAAATGTGGATAATCCACCATTAGTTCCCCACATCCTCAGCTGCTTCCTGCTGCTGGATATCATTCCCCATATTTATGAAGTGTAATAAAGAATCTTCTGAGGCAATTTCCTCCAGTATTTAGATTGTGAAGTCTTTCCTATCTGTTACTGACATGTTCATTTTCACTGCCTGTTCCCCTTTTCTTTTCATTTTATTACTGGCATTGGTCTTAAGACAGCTTTTCTTTAGCTCTGTGTCTATTTTGAGTCACTATTTAGTCATTTTTACTGTAGTACTATCCACCTGATCGAATACTCAGAAACTGGTAGACTCTGTATTTCCTGATGATATATATTTTTTTTGAGTCAGCTGATCGATGAGAAGTAATAAAGTAAAGATTTCCATCCTGACTCTGAATTCCTGACTTTGAATTCCGCAGCGTGATTCCAGACGGCCGCGTTATGAAACCTTCCATTAGCTTTTAACGCCATGAAAAACATACTTGAAACGGGGAAAGGAGGATTCGACGCCTGTGGGTGCGAGAACATCGAATCACGGCTGAGTCGCTCGGATCTCATCAACTCGGTGAGAGGGTTTTTTATCTTTCTCCAATGAAACACGGCGGCGATGGGGCGTCCTGAGGATTCTATGCACATCCTCCTCGCTCGCCTCCTCTCAAATGTGTTTCCCTACATTTCATATAAACAGTCAAGAGCGACTGTGTGTTGGAGCACAGTGGGGACCCCCGCACAAGTGCTGCGTCCGTCCGCTCTGCTCAGGGGACGGCTCATAAACAACGAGAGCGGCGCCGCCGCATAACATCCTGTATTCCCATGAGGCCTCATTTCGTTAGCCTGAACTAACTTCTTGTGAGGTTTATCATTAGAGTCTGAAGCCGGGCTTTAGCGGCAGGCTGCGTCGCATTAGCCAGCTAATGTAGAGTGTGCACCAAATGGCACAATTGCACGTTGATAAATGGAACGGACCCTCCCTGGAGGCGTCCCATGTGTGTGTGTGTGTGTGTGTGAGCCTCCTTTCCTGATTTCCTGAATGGATTTCCGGCGTGCGGCTGTAGGTGTGACTACACTTCTGAGCGCGCTATTTCATCTTCATCTGCAGCTTCAGCCCTCATTAACACAATTACCGTGCAATGCAGCCGTTCCGCTGTCAACCGCCACTGGGGACCGTGACGGCCGACTGCGAGCACTACACTACCCATGAGGCCATTTATATGACGAGAAGCAAATAAGACCTGCATCTCGCCGGTGCCCCCATTTACAGGCTGCCCTCACGGCCCCTTGAAGCTTCTTTAAAGTCCTCTGCTCAACGTTCATACGTGAGAAGCGAGGCTTAAGTGCAAATACAGCCACATTACAGGGAGAGGAGATGAAAGGAAGAAGTAAAAAGTACATTCCTCAGGGGGATGTGGGGTAATTAAAGATTCCAAGACTTATCTGTAGCCTACACTCCTAGGACGCCACCTCACTGGTGTTTCCCCCTCACTCTCCTGCTGCTGATACACACACACACTTACACACTAACACACACACACACACGTCACTTTTCTGAATCCTAATCTTAGGCATGTCTCCAACAATGCTCGTCAGGTGTGTGAATGATTCTTCTTTATATTTATCTCTCCAGCAAGGAACAAAAAGGAACCGGGGATTAGGTCGATACTGCAGGCTCTGTCACTGCTGGTGATTGATAATAATTGCGCCGGTTATGGAGTGACAGACACTTCCCTGTTTGTAATTGACTCCTAATCAGCAAACAGGAGATTAGCTTGTAACACTAATGCACTTTGGGAGCTAGCACCAATGTCAGTTAGCAGAGGTTACTGGGCACGGCTGCTTTGCACCCAGAGGCCCGTTAGAGTTGTAATCAAGTTGTTTGGAGGCGACTGACAGGAAACACTGGTGAGAGTTTCACATAGTCTCAAAAGAGCCGCCGTCTCCAAACCATACAGCAGAGCTGCTCTCACCCCCATTTTTCCCTTCACTCCTGCTGCTACTCTTCTGTCACAGAGAAAACCTGACACTCTTATCAACGCACTCTACCCTGTGTCCACTCGGCCCCTAGTACTTAAACTCCGGCACCTTCTCCACCTCTACTCCTTCATCTTCACCGCTCCACCTGGCTCCCTTTCACAAACACACATGTATTCTGTCTCGCTGCCACTGACCTTCATTCCTCTTCTTTCCAAGCAAATACCTTGAGGTTTTCTCCACCTGCTGCATGCTCTCACCACAGATCACAATGTCATCCACCAACATCACATTCCATGGAGACTCCTGTCTGACCTCATCTGTCAGCGAACAAGAAGGAGCTCAGAGAAGATCCTTGATGCAGTCCCACCTCCACCCTGAACCCATCTCTCACTCTTACCGCACAGATCACATGCAGACATACTGCCCTCATACATATCACTATATATACATGTCACTCCAGATATCCTTAGGCTATCCCACAATTCCTCACTTGGCAATCTGTCGTACGCTTTCTCTGAATCCACAAAGACACAATTCACCTCCTTCTTGCCTTCTCTGTCCTTCTCCATCATTAATCTGAGAGCAAACATTGCATCGATAGCGCACTGCCCTTGTGAGAGCTGGCAGAGAACAGAGGAAAGTCCTCCAAACAACACGGCCATCATCCAATTGAGCCGTCGTGACTTCAGCGTCATACGGGACCAAAAAAACATCTCATCTGGGTTTGAGTCACCGCATGTGAGTCAGAGATTCTAGCTTTTGGTCTTTTTCCATTTAAATGTTAGCCAAAGGAAACACACACACTGTTTGTGTCTCACTTTTTACGCATTCATAGGAAACGACAAAGACCAGTATCACTGCGATTGCAAATGTGAGTTCACAGGGGGGCAAAAATGTCAAGTAGCAAATAATTGTAGGCGGCAGCATTTAAAGTCACATTGTAATATAAGGTCAGCGCCAAGTCTGATCTGAGTGCTTCTCCACATGACCAGAGTTCATCATGGCCTGACACTGAAAGACAAAATGCAAATCAAGCAGATGCATGAGCCAATGGAGGCGCCTCCCCGATCGTCGTGTAAATGAAGTGCTAGCGTTCAGTTTGGATAACGTGCTGAGCTCAGGCTAAAATGAAGAAGACGGGTAGAAGAGGGCTGATGAAGGGAATCTCTGAGCAAAGAAGAAGTTATAATGACAGAAGTGGAGAAAAAGGGGAGTGTGTGCGCAGAGGAGTGGAGTGACAAGAAGAATGAAAAGTACAGTGGAGAGTAAAGAACAAAGTGATGAAGAGGAGAGCTCAGTATCAACCGACAGGAGAGAAGGAAAACAACTGAGCTAGTCTAAGTCCTTTCAGGAGAAACAGTTTTTCGGGATGATCCCTGGTGAGGATGATCTGGACCACAGCCGAGTTTCTGCTTTTAATGAAACCTCTCAAAAAAATCCACGTCGAAACCCGTCCAAAAAAATAACCCGTCTGGAGACCTGCTGGACCGACGCTTTCAACAAATTCAAAAGCGCTGGAAGACTTTGAAGACCCTGAATAAAAGCATGAATCCCCACCGACCCCCCTTTTTATTGACGGAGAATAAAGTAATTAAAGAGTTGGGATAGGCCCCACCCCCCCCCGCGATAATGAGCAGGATAACAGTTCCGTGAATGAATGAAAGATGGTGTCCGTGAGGTGGATCCTGGTTTTCAGAATAAAAGTGCGTGCAGAGGAGTTTCTGCTTTTAAGGTTGCGGTTGATGCTGATGTTAACGTTTCTGCTGGGTTTTACCACAAAACAGAAATAACAGAAATGGAAACGCTCTCCTCTAATGACAGACGCCTCCTGATAAAAACTTGTCATCTATAGATTGCTTCTTTTTTTGTTGCTCGTCACTCAGCTATTCACGGCTCTTCTGACTGAGGTGTCGGCGCGTGTAAAGGCCATGTCCTATTAGTTCGCTCATGTAAACAGTCAAACAGGAACATTCTTTTGGAAAAGATTCCATTCTGAAAGAAGTTAAAGTGTCCTTGTAAACCCACTTACTGTGTGAGTCTCCCAAGGTCAGATGGAAAGAAGAACTTTAAGTCTGGTGCAAAAAGTTGAAAGATTTGTCATATCTTAACTGTTCAAAGCTGCAGTTACAAAACTCCGCCGTAGATGTGCTTAAGTTATAACTTCTACTCCAGCTTTCATGGAGTTTATTCTTCTAGGCTATTGTGGAGAGAGTTTATATCAGTACTTTCCTCTGCTTGCTGATGCCCTATTGATTAAACTCTACACTCACTTTACACTCACGCTATTTGTGATGGAGAAAAATCAATGTGCCCTTATTCAAGCATTTGCAAGATTTTCTACTGAGGGAGACGAAATACAGATTTTCTTTCCCAACTGCAGCACAGCAGTAGCCAACAGGGGCAATCAGACCAAATGACATGGTCGACACCACATTAAATCAGGATGCCATTACTGTTTAGTCTTGCTAAAAGCTCATATGAGATACGGAGAGAATGATTGCATGTGCCGTACTGTGCCTTTGAGGAAGGGAAAGAATAACACGCTCCTGCATACGCACACGGAAAACCTCAAGGTTCTTGTCGGGAATAAGAATACAACTGTGTATTTTATGCCGTTTACTATGATTATATCACTGAAAAGAATTTCATAAATCATTTTCAAATTTTATACTGACATAGACCTTAGAGCGAGGAAGAACTGGATTGATTTTGAGAAGGATCGGTTGTATATTTTTCGACACTAGGGAGAGTTTTTTCTCCAAAAGCTTTCCGGCCAAATTTGGTGCATACTTATGAACTGGAAAGGATCGATCTTGGATAGATATATCACGTTCTACCCACTAGGGGGAGCTTCTTTGGTGGTGGAGAGAGGAATGTAAACCTTCTTAGTTCTTCTGGGGTTAGTTTAGGGAGCGGTATGATGGCCGACATACTGTAGCTACTGTACGTGGCGCTGCGTGTGTCACACGCCTTCCGTTTCCAGCGCTGCCGCCGCCGTGCTGATGAATCAATGATATCGCTCACGGACGATAATCCCAACGTTAAAGCCTCGTAAACAACACATGTCCAGGAAGGACAACACATGATACGGCAGATGTATGGCAGATTAAACTTTTATGCGTGCGTGGCTGTGGATGTAGCGTGCGTGCGTACTAAACGCGTCTAATGGCTCTTCTGAAACGTACAGGTGCTTCAATGTTGATCCATATTTTTGGGTCATCCCTTTCTCTCGCACCGAAAGGTCAGTTACAGTTAAATCCCCTCCTTCATCATCCGCCGCGTATTTGGATCACACGGTAAGTTTCCCCCCTCGCAAAGTGCCGCCTGTCAATCATAGTTTCGCTTACAGATTATCCTCCTACTTCCTGTGTGCCCGCCTCTCCTTCATAACCCTCTCCCCTCCAATCGGGTGGCGGCAGCTGGCGCGTTTACGATCATCCTTTTCGCCTACATCTCACAATGACTGTTTATCCTGTTCAATGACACTGTGAGGAAGTGGAGCAGCAATTAGCCTCCGTATGGCGGCCGTAGTGGGCTTCAGTGAATGTAGGGCTTAAGACAAATATGCACTTGGGAAAAATATAAACCCCCTGAATGGATAAATATCCCCCCCTGCTCTCATTCTCTGGGGACAATAGCACCCTCAGAGACCGATGTTAACCTTCAGTGCTCTTATGACTGACTATTGATGGTCGCTGTAGTGTCAGTGAGCATTACAGACCCATCTGTTCCCCGATGCTTCAGCGCTTGAGTACAGATTACAATGAGCATGTTCCAATCCTCCGGAATGGATAATGAATTAAGAATGAAGCTAAAATGGAGCAGATATGAAGGACAAAAGTCATTTTCCAAAGGAGGCTGAGGGTCCAGATGAGTGAGAGGAGAGGAGAAGAGGAGAGGGGAGAGAGAGAGAAAGAGAGAGAAAGAGAGAGAGAGAGCCAGCTCGACTACAACGCTTGCAAGACCTTGAGGGGAACTTCGTACGTAAGAGGGGACCCAGAGGTCAACAAAAGGTCGTATCTGACATATTTTGGTTGAACCTCCGCCTCGAGATAATATTTTCTGTTTTCACAGCAGCTTTTTATAAATATTTATTGACTTTAACAAATATCTCTAGTTAAATTAAAGTCTGGCGCTTTACAAAATCCCTCGTGAAGAAAGATCAACATATTCAAATTTCAAATGACTTCAGCAAAAGCAACGAGTAAGTCGGAAAAATAGACTGAAACATGAGAATGAATGAGTGAAACGGAGAGAACCTAAGAACTTATGACAGGAAATTCACTTTTCTGTCATATATGACATATATGACAGAATTTCCTGTCATGTGTCCATTGTGACATCCCAGAATCCCAACATCCATCTTGTCCGGCCCAAAACCAAAAGATATTGAATTATTTGGGAGAGAACTGCAGTAAATTGACTATAAAGCACTTAAAAAAAAAAACTGCTTATAAATAAAGTAAACTTTCACATTTCAAAAGTATGAAAGGAAGAATTTTGGAACATCCAAATGTCAATTCATCAACGTTCTGCGATCTTTGTCAAACATCTCTACCGAACCATTGGGACCAGAATAAGAACTACTCAAGCTTCCAAGCTGGTGGGTTCGGATCTTCATCAACACTCACACACCTTCAGCTTTAAAAAAGGACTTTGAGCGGAACAATCAGCTGATAGTCTCCCAGCAGAACTCCAGTCTGTGGAGGAAACCCGTAGTTCTACGAGCCTGAAGCCCATTTCCAGGTATAGAAAATAGCGTGATGATATCAGACTTCACACTTGCTCAGCTGACTAGAGATCAAAATATGTGTCGATGGTGAGAGAGAAGCAAATGCTGTAGACGCCGCAGAGGAACGCCAAAGACGAACCATGGGAAAAACTGGACCTGGACCTGGATCGGTTCAGTCTGCACACCCATTAAAGGTACAGGCATTTAAGGGAGGTATTTTAATGACTGCCCTTCATCTATAGGCTCCATTGGGCTTCCCCCCTAAAGGGGTCAGAGGTCAAAATGCTCTGACAATGGAGCGCGGCGCTGTATTGACCGACCGAGAAAAGAGAATTGCTTTGATCGTTATGGTTCGGAGGGCGAGTCCCCGTGCGTGGATGGGTAAATAAGCTGAAAAAATATCTTTACAAATGTATTCGTCCGCCCGCCGCTCTGCAGCGTGATTGCTTTCCTAGAATTACACTCTTGTGGACACATTCCTCTATTCTTTAGCAAACCCGTATTGAAATAAAAAACATAGGGAATAGTGTTGAAGCGGTAATTGCTGCAGGAATAAATACACCCCGCGCTCCTCTATCTTTCATGCGCAGAGTGGCTTTTGCCGGGCGAATTAGCATAATGAGAGCCGGCGTAAATGAGCGACACTTCATGGTCTGACAAAATGGCCGCCCTCTCAGGCTAATTGCGGAGGTATGGGTGTAGATTGGACGGCGGTGGATTGACGAGTGAGGATGTCGCTCTCTGCGTTTCTGGCTGAGCGGTCACGCTAGAAGAACTGGGGACATTTGGTGTAATTAATTAATCAAGAGGGATCTATGCAGGAGAAGAGGTGGGTGTTATGCATGCTGGCAGAGAAGTGCGGTTCTTACTGGACTGTGTGGAAACCAACGGTGGCGTCGCATGAAACTGTTCAAAGCGAAAGAATTCACAAGGAGACGATACGCTGACAAGAATAAGAAGAGCGATTTGATCGCTCGGAGCGATTATTGATCCAAGCCGTCCAAAGACGGATTAATATCAGAGTTTATTTAATTAAAGCACCTAAATTTGGTTCTATTCAAACATACAAAAAAAAACGAAAGCGTAACGGAGGAATCTGTCAGAACAGACTTTATCCAAAGGACCTGTTCGAAACATTCACACAGGTACAGCCCCACACATAATGCACCTGTGCGGTGCAAACAATGAATATTACTCTGCACTGATATTGCAGATTTGCATCAAATGGAAAACTGAACCAAATGTTTGGGTGACGGGAGGAACCACGGCAGACTTCAATACAAACCCGGTGAGATCGTAAGGAAACCTTCATATTTTCCCAAAGTCTTAAAAACAAGCAAAGCGATCAGGAAGTCTTCACTTACCATCTTCTGGAGGTGTTTGTCCTTGCGGACGTCCACCATCACTAGACCCTCCTTGACCAGGTTGAGGCCCACGTCGTCCTTGGTGTCCCCAAACTGTATTGTGACGTGTGAGCAGGTGGCACCCGAGTATTCCACGTTCAACAGGCACTGGCTATTCTGGATGTCCTTCACAATGCAGTCAACCACGTCCGCACGGGCGTCCTCCTGGAGAAGACAGAGGACAGAGGAGGCGCGAGGAGGCGCACAGCGGGGCAGTGAATGGTGGGTTTGAAAGAGGGAGAAAGGTGATTGAGAAAATAATGGGAGAAAATGTTGAGGGGAGAGAAAGGGGAGGAGAAAGGTGACAAAGGATAATTAGTATCTTGGGGCTGATGGTTCTTGAACACACTCAGACACACATATACACTCACACACACATATAAAGTCACACACATATATTTATATATAATATATACAAATATAAAGAAAGACAGCCTACATACGCATAAGAATATAACATGAATCCGTTGAGTGAGAAACTTCCATCATTCAGCAGCTGGTTAAAGTCATGTGACAGTCATGTGACAGCCATGTAACAGCCATGTAACAGTCATGTAACAGTCATCTAACAGCCATGTAACACCCATGTAACAGTCATGTAACAGTCATGTAACAGCCATGTAACACCCATGTAACAGTCATGTAACAGTCATCCAACAGTCATCCAACAGTCATCTAACAGTCATCTAACAGTCATGTAACAGTCATCTAACAGTCATGTAACAGTCATGTAACAGTCATCTAACAGTCATCTAACAGTCATGTAACAGTCATGTACCGCAGTAATGATCCACTCGACTGCTTCAAGAAATGTCCTTTTCCCTTAACCATTTAATGGTCTGAGTCTCCCCAGCCCTCCCCTCCCTCCCCTCCTTTTCTCTCCATTCTTCGCTGAGTTACCTCCCGCTCTCCTTCCTAACCTCACTGAATGTGAAAGGGCAGCGTTTGATTGAACACAAGGTGGAGGATGAGGCGGAACAGCCGCAATCCAACGCTGACCTAATGTCCTCCGGCAGTCCGGACAGAAGAGGAGAAACACAAGGGAGTTGTGTTTTCAGAGGGAGGGAGACACTTCAAACGGAGAGGGAAAAGAAAAAGAATCTGTCCGTGGCCGTCATTCATCTCTTCCCTCCACCATCCATCTCTGTACTTCCCTTCTTTTTTTTGCTCTGGTCTTGTCTCTATGGCAACCCCCTTCCAGCTAGCTGCCCTTGGGTATGTGCGTGCGTGTCGGGCGCGGCGAGCGTGTGTGGGCAGGGAAGGCACAAAACTAAGGGCCGTTTTTGTCCCTGCCCTCCCTCCCATCAACCACCGTCCGGCGTGGCGGGGGATGGTGGGGACGCGGCTGGGAGAGTTAATACAGGGGGAAGAGGAGGGACAGTGGAGAAAGGAGCTGAGGCGAGACAGAAACACTACATTACAAAATGCATTAAACCCCTGAGTGGGCAGTGCATAATTAATGAGAGGGGCATGGCCCCCCTCTCTTGTCAGACGTGATGCGTTCGTTAGGGACCGACTCAAACACGTGGATTTTACATCCATCCATATCAGTGCTTATCGTAAGTCTCATGTAATTAACGTTTAAAGATAAAACTTCTGACATCCATCACATTACTCACTTTTTGTCTTGACTTGAGGAATTCTATCTCACATGTATCACAATTTACCTCATTAACTCAAATTTTAATCACCAAGGGAGTTTTTTTCGACGAAAAAATCTTTTTCAGTAACTTCACATGTAATTTGAGGAATTCATTGAGGGTTTTTTTTTTTTTTTTTTGAACAACGAAGGGGATTGATATAACTTTGCTGTCTGGGACCACCGCGAAGACCCAGTTTGCTTCATTAGGCTGAAGTGATGAAGATTGTAAGAGCTTCCTGGAAGGGACGCCTCACAAATAGCAGGAAATGTGTCAAATAAGGCGAGATAGAGGTGCAGAACATACTTCTGCCAAAAATCAGACAGCAACACTTTGCAGTTTTTACTTATTTCTGAAGCCGCATGTGGCGACTAAACCTATTTTTGGTTTTATTAAATAAGAACATGTTAACATTTGATGCATGCACCGCAGCAGAGCGAGCCTTGGGCCTCTTCTCATCTCCTTTGGTCTTTTTCTTTTTGCTGATAAGGAGCAGGTAGATGTGACAGTAGTACTGCATTGTGAGTAATGAAAAACTAAATTGTTTACAGGGATGTGTAATATTCCGTGCAACCTTTACCTTTCAGCCGATGACAAACCGCTCCCATTAGAGAGTGGCTAATGTTTGGCTGCTTAAGAATTAATTTTGCTGCTCATCCTCGAGAGGCAGCGGCAGCAGGTTGTCCTGAGGCGGTTAGCCGCTCAGAGCATCCGGAGGGAAAATGCATTAAACAGTTCTAAAAACGCCGAACCTCGAATAGAGGTAGCTGGAGGTAATGTGAAACGGTTTCTCCGACTTTCTCCAGTTACAAGAAAACATGTTTGTAAGCGGTGAGATTGCGTTTTCATTTAGACGGTCTGAAAGATCCTCCTCTAACGGCACGACGCCAGACAACGGCATCAACCTTTCTTGTGCACGCCGCCAAAGGTGGAGTACAACTGGGGCGCCGTGCTGTCAGCCTGAGTGACACAGTAAAAAGCCTCAGATGACGCAGACGCAGAACGCATGAGGGGAAGACCAGGGGAAAAATAAAAGGTAAAAGGGTTCGACAGATGCAGAGTGACAGCGAGGGAGTGAGAAGGAGAGGTGCAAGGCGTGTGTGTCAGCGCATAACCTGCAGTAAAGGTTGTTGTGTGTGTGTGTGCGTGGGGGGGGGGGGCTTTAAAGTCTAGGTGGTGACTTTGTTCTCTGGGCTGGACCAGCAGATGGGTCACTTCATCCTTCAGGAGACACTGAGTCATGAGACAGGTGACAGCCTCCATGCAGACACCCCCAGCGCTGCTAACACACAAACACACACCATTCCCTCTGCGTGGTTTCGATAGACATTCCCAGCGGGGAAGAAAATTCCAACATTGCACATTCCTGAAGAATAGGGGCAGCAGAACCGACATGTCAAGTTTGCATTTCAAAGATAATTAGAGAAAACCTTTTATTTGCATGGAGTCACAGTCTACAGCGTTGGTTTCCATGGGAACCTCGGGAAACCTTGAAAACTGGCCGAGGTGCCACGAGGATAACAAAGTCTATTGTTAATCTTTCCATTCAGATACAGAGGAGGTGGCATTGCTTCAACCTTAGGCTGTTTTCAAATGTTAAAAGGGAAGAAGAAGAGAAAAAACGACGCAGAAATTTTTTAAAAATCTCATTAAATATTGAGCCATAATTAAATTGACAACTGCGCCTCGGCTGTCCAAACCACCGGTCCATGCCTCATTTTCAAACCAGGAACCATTTAAGTATAACAATGCAGCAACAAAGATCCCATCTTCTGAGCTAAAACCAATTAAAAACAGTTTAATCAGACAAAAAAAATGGAACCCTATAACCTAAAATAAAGGCGGGGTCTCTGCAGTAGAGCGCGTCTGAATGTCCGCCGTAGAGAAATCATCAATACAGATGACACTGCACATTTGCAAACCCTCGCTTGTATCTAACCACACTAAGTGGAGCAACAAAAAAAAACAACCTTTTGAGCTAAAAACTCCTGAGCACACAGGCATCCAATTAGAGGCAAGGCTCCAGCGCGATGCCAATCTGGCACACGGCGATAAAAGAGGAGGTCTTCGCCGCAGAGACGGCGGGGAATGCTTCTGGCTCAGGATGGCTACCAGCGAGTTGACCCCCTGACACACACACACACACACACACGTACAAAACAGTCGGACATGCACGCAGGTGGTCAAAGGAGGCTGAGTAAACACACTCCGATGTAAATAAGAAGATTATACGGGGGAAAAAAAAGAGGAAAGAAAGTTGCTAAACGGCCGCAGGAAGGAAGTTATTATTCGCGGACCCACGTGCTTCAGTGCCAGGATGTTGTTTTATTTATCTACGCGATGTGAGGGAGTCTGCATTGTTCATTCTATCAAATTGTTCATTAGACACCAACGTCTCTCTGCCAGTGTCAATTACTCTCTAATTTATTGCAAACAAATCAATGGCTGATTGTTTATCGTTGCTCCGCCCGCGTGGAGCAACACGCCTTATTTATGAGCGCCGTGTTCACCGGCGTCAAAGCGTGACCCCAGTCTGTCACTCACGGCACCGCCATGGTGCGTCGCAAGTGACACCCAGACGTGCTGGAAGTTTCGCCAGAGAAATGCAGATGAAGATGAGGCTGTGGGGTTTTGACGGAATGGCGAGAAAAGCTGAATCCCGCCGCGTGCGTGCACTTACGTCCTGTGGGGTCTGGATGAAGGCGAAGGCGTACTCGGTGGCCTGCGCCGGCAGGGTCCTTGTTCCGAAGGCGGCGGGGATGACAGCCAGGCGAGTGGTCGACACAACTTCTCTCTGCGGGAAGAAGAAGGAAGACAGACGTCAGACTCTGTGGCGTTAATACCTGCAAACAAACATCCAAAGCGGAGCGTCGGTGCAAAAGACGACGGCGCTGCTCCAGCCGCCACCGCAGCTGCGCTAAAGGAAGTGTCCGCCTTTGACCGCTCAGGACGCAGATGCTTAAAAACAAGCCGCACGTCCACCTTCCTTTGATTCGGAATGATTTTCTATGACCTGGATGGACCTAACTCTAACCACGATGGTTTACAGCCGACACGGAGGCAGATGCCGTGTCGCAGCTCGCGGGCTGCGTGCGTGTCTTCGTCACCTCAGCGCTCGTTTCCCAGCTGTTTCTAGAGCAGCGCCGAGCTCCATCTGCTCTTTGGCTCGGCTACAGGCTAAGGGGGGAAGACGACAGCAGACGTCTGGTTGGTGGACTCTTAATGGATTAGGAGACACAGCAGGTTCAGTCAAACGTAAACAAGCGTCATTTGAGGATGAGTGTTCTGCCATCATCCCTCCCAACATTGTGGAATAAATACATCCGTGTCTGAGATCCGTTCCTCTCGTGAGCATGTAACGTTCTGGTTATCTGCTGTGGAGACGATGACCAGCCTTCACAGTCACCATAGAATCACCTGTCCGTGGAAGAATTTAGGCTTAACTAGGTTTCCTGGGTAATTTATGTCAGATGACGATGATGATGATGATGATGTCAGATGGTGAACCTGGTTTGAAGCAACTTCAGGAACCGCTAATAAAAACATAACATTTACTGTTACGATAGAACACAAATGTAAGTGTGGGATTGAAAATATCCACATATGGAGAAAATAACTACTTATGAAGCAGGAATCTACAGTTTGGACGGATAAATTCTGATCCGGAAAGGACCACCAGCCTTAAAGTTATATTTCAGAACCTATGAAAGTAGGAAAACTGATTCCCCAACCATAAAGATCGCGGCGGCAACAATTCAAGGCGTTAAAATGTCATCATTAATAAGTCGTAGGCAGAGAACACACACTTTGCGTGTAACAATGTATGACCTCATGACCTCTGCAAGAATCGATGTGTGACAGCGTGAGCGTCTGGAGGTCAGCCTCTTCCTCTTTCTGGGCTACAAACGTCGTCCTTCACTCTGATTTCTGGTTTTTGACTTTTTCCCCAAATGTACGTAAAAAACCTTGCGGTACATGAAAAGTTACGTCTAAAAGTCCGGCGACATGAAGAAGAAATGAAGTTGATGGATTGACAGCTACGAGGCTCCTGAGAATGATGAGCACCTGACGGGGGAGGAAATCAGACTAATACATCATTATGAGAGGGGAGTTAATTTAATGACACTCATATAGTGGGTTTATGTGTCCGTTGAACGGTATCGCCTCCAGAGCGGAGACCCGGAACATTTATTAAGGGTCGGAACGTTAAGATTTATCAACGACGTATTAGATTTTGTAGGCGCCGTAAATGTGGGCTTTAACAGCGGTGCCCCTGCTGTGTTTCCTAATGATCACATCGTGACTCAAGCACCTACGGGACGGCGATGGGATCGGATGGTGGCTCTTGACAAGGTGGCGCTAAATCAAGGTCAGAGGGACTCAACTTGAGGAACCGCGAAGGTTGAGGTGGATTTCATCTCCATTTTCTTCTGTGTGCGGCGGGTCGGCCTCGGAGAACCTCACTTTTGGAAACAAGCCAAGAGGCCTCGCGTCTGACGGTATATCCCCCAGTTCAGTCGCATCAGGCCGCTCCACCGCATCACGGGACATCGCCTATAGGTTGGCCGCACGAACCGCTTGATGATGTAAGAATGCGCCGAAGCAGCATCACACCTCACTCTCCCACGAGGACGACGCTCAGCGTCACAAAACGTGAAACCAAAAGACTTACGGAGAGGTAATATTGGGCTTTTGTAGTTCCCATAAAAAACTAAAGGATAAAAATGATACTCTCAGCTCCGCTCTTTGCTCTAGTCGTAAACAGTAAAGGGAAACAAACGAGCCTTGCGTCGTGTTTGTCCTAAAAAAAAAACCCACAACAAAACTGTACGGGTAAATAAAAGCTGCTCGGCTGCTTTGAAGATTGAAATATGCAAACAACTGGTGTCTGAATGGGTTTGAGAAATCCCTCCTCAGATAATAGATTCCCTCTGGCTGTGGGTTTGGACATGAAACTCGTGCTAATGTGTCTGAGAGTGTGTGTGTGCGTGTCCGCGTGTGTGTGTGTGTGTGTCTTTTAAACGTTCAATATCACACTGGAAAATTCACGGCCACAAAGTTACTCACGTTTCCGTAGTCGATGTAAAAGACGTGAACCCTTGCTGGTGACTCAACTTTCTCAACTCTGGCTCTGTACCTGCAGCAGCAGAGAGAGAGAGAGGGGGGGGGGGGAGAGACACAGTTGCAAAGGGAAATAGAGATGGAGACAGAGGAAAGAAGCGGAAAAGGAGATGAGTAAATGATTCTACTCTTATTTCCCTGGGGTGAAGGTGTTGGAGGATCTGTCTGTTGTGATCGGGGGAGAGGAGCGGGAGGGGAGGAACCGGCCGGGGGGGATGAGGGAGTACAGGAGGGATCTATCAGGACATGGCAGCGTTGTGAAAATTGCACAGATGCCTGTTTGCACAACAGTTTTCCGCCCATTTCCACCTCACAGCCACTAACTTCTGATCACAGAGACAGAAGAGCTTTTACTTTGAAAGGTTTCTGGTTTCCCGCCCCTTTCTATGAGCTGAATCGGTCGGACCACAACCTCGCAGGGACCCGCAGAAGAGCGGTAATGAAGTCTCGCTCATCAGTCCATAGGCGCCACGGCCGAGCATCTTCCTCATCAGACTCAATCCACCGAGTGTCTAATCATCTGAGCGCCGCGCGTCTCACTCGCAAACAAACAAAAGCAGGGAACGGCAAATTGGCCATGAAGCAAGGACGGCCAACAAAATTATATTTGAAGCATGAATGCATGGAGAGAAAAAACGAACTAAGTGGAATGAGAGCATAGAGCGAGGGGCTGATGGACTTCCTGCCCATTTTCTCTTGTTTAAACAGTGATGGATTTCCAAGTAGCCCCCCTCATGAAGCAGGTCTGCATCCATGAACACAGACACAGGAACGCAGACACAGGAACGCAGACACAGGAACGCAAACACACAAACACAGACACACGAACCCAGACACAGGAACGCAGACACAGGAACGCAGACACACGAACGCAGACACACGAACGCAGACACACGAAGACAGACACACGAACGCAGACACACAAACGCAGACACACGAACCCAGACACAGGAACGCAGACACAGGAACGCAGACACACGAACGAATTTTAACCACAGGTTAAAGGTCTTCGGACACCTAACGGTACCCGTAACTTTGAACGTTCCGTTTTTTGATCACTTCCATTTCTGACATCAATAACATTTCTTCCTGCTCTGATGGCCGTGGCTCTCATCTTTCCCCGTGTCCACCTCTGAACGCTGGAGACTGGAGGAAGAGGCGTTTGTCTTTGTTTCTGTGAGCTGACAGAGAGTCTGAAGAGGGACACGACTGAAGCAGTGAGTTAATTACATCCTGAGGACGTCGACCGTTAATGCATCAGAGACGGGAAAAACTTAAATGTCAGATTTTTCCCTCCTCCGTTAAAAGTGTGCAAACATGTACGTCTCCTGGAGAAGAGGCGCTGAAGTCAGAGCCGCAGAGTTACTCGTCTTCGCGAGGGCGGCCGCTTTTTCACATAGGTAAGACAGTCGGGTTAAAAGGGATTGAGGTTATTGGGAGGATTTCAAATATCATTCCAGGCAATAAAGACGTTTACCATTCGCCATCAGCAAACTTGGCTATGCAGTAGTCGCCTCTGCGCGCAGAGTAGGATCCCTCCACCGGCGGCTGAGCGGCGAGCTCTGCTCTCATGGTCTCCATCAGACTCTCCAGCTGGCCTCCTGAAAAAACAAACTTCACTTTACAACTCCACTGAGATGAGTGGTTTCATCTTGTCACGCTTCCACGGACGTCTTCTTACTTAATGAAAATGATCGTGTCTTCTGATTTTCCACCGTCAACATCTTTCCCAGAACTAATATGTGATTCTCTACTTCCTGAGTCTTGAATATTTTAGGCCGGCAGCTACAGAAACCGAACACAGCTGCGTCTCAGGACGCGGCCACACTAAATCCAACAGGAATAAGTTACACTTAGGACATTTTAAGACCCTTTTTAAGGCCATGAGATCATCTATTTAAGACCACATTAGCAAACTCTACTCCCAAATATGAAGGAATGTCGGGACGCCTGTTCCAGTGTGTTTAGTTACAAGGTGGTAGCAGGATCCTGATTCGTGTTTTATCACCACTGCCTGTTTAGAGGTTTGGCTCTGATTTCCCTGAGCCTGCTGTCACACGCCTGATGGAGTCATTAGTGAAAGTAGAGGTCATGAATAAAAAAAAAAGAGAAAAAAAAAGGTGAGATGCGGCAACTGGTCTGTAAAAATCACTGCGCCATCTCCGACATGCATCGCGTGTCTCAATCCCTCAATCTTTTTTCCCGACGCCGAATCCGATCCGTCAGCTTGATGTCCATTGAAGGATGCGGCGCATCTGCGCCATTACCCCTGAAGAGCTCCTAAATGCATCCATCGGTATAAACGAGCTGTAGCAGAGTTGGACTTTATGCCTTATGTCGTGCAGAGACACGGCGTGAGGACTTTTTTCCCAGGGATGCATTTCGGAACTAATTGAAGGCGCTTACTGTATTATTTTTCCTTCCTTCGGTCATGAAAGAGACTTTACTGCATGCTGCAGTGCAGTTAATTATAAAAAAAAGGTTCCAGTCAAACTGCATTACTGTCTGGCAGAAGACATTTTCAAACCACGACTAGACAAATAGCAGAAAATCAGTCCTAAAAGATTCAAAGGAGGAGAGATAACTTTAATCACAATTGATTTTCTTCACTCGCTCAGCACTACTTTCCACAATAACTGTTGGGAGACTGGAGGCAAAAATCTAAATAATGTGCAGTATATGCAGCCGTTAACCCATTAGCACCTTGTTACTAGTACAACTGCTACTACTTGTACTTGTACTGCTACTACAGCTGTGAGGAAAGCGATCAAGCATCTCCACAGGACCTTCATGGATTCACCATATCATGCCGGAAGACCCGACAGGGTCGATTTCAGGCAAGAATGAGCGAGTAGGGAAAAACCAGAGAGCGAGTCGGTGCTTTTATGAATTCTGCTGAGGTAAGCGGCGGCCTCATTTGTACCCATCAGGAACAATTGAGGGTGAGCTGATTGTGAGCGGCACTAAATCTGTGGATCTTCAAGAGAGCATCTTCCTGGTTGTTGGTGTGATTTGTGTAATACCGGGTCAGTTCATCTGTTCGTGTCTAGCAGAGTGGATCTATGCAAACACCTCAGTAGTAGACATCGCTACATGTCTACATGAATACATCTACATTGGCTGTGGTCATGTATACAAGAAGGTTTCTCAGTTTTTAAATCCCGCTAAATATCTCGCGGATGACCGAGATTTCAAACTTGGGAAAGCATCACAAAAGAGATGAAGAGCGGTGTCATTGCATTAAAAACAGCTGAATTCAAAGCTGCTTACAAAAAGGAGAAAAACAAAACGGACATAAATCAGAATCTAGCAGACAGGGAAGCATGAATACGTTTAAGAAATCGGGGGAAGTGTGATATCTTAGTTTTTCCAGCGGAGCGTGAAGGAGACCTTCGTCAGGGAAAATCGAGTAGTGGTCACCAGGAGGGATGCAGAATGAATGTTTTTACATAAGTTTGTACAAAAAATAATCTAAAGAGGGAGAGCTCGAGATCTTGCAGACTTTCTAAGGGTTTTGTGACTGAAAAATGGCGGCGAAACGCCGCCGTAGTCAATGACAACGAAAGAAAGTCAATGACGAAACGGTGTTTGAGTTATAGTCAGGGAATGAAACATCGGAATCAGAATCAACCTCATTTGACAGAGTCTGTGTTTGCGTACGAGGAATTTTGACTCCGTTTCTTTCCATGCTTGCAGGTGCTTAATTAAGAGGAAACTCGGAACTACAACAACGTGCATTATGGGCGATGTAGAAATGAAGTAGGTGCAGGTGGTGCAGAAGGAATCAGACTGTAGACTGCAGACTGTCATGACCATAAAAACTGACAGGTCCTATTCTAAACGCATCATAAGGGTCCACTGGTGGCGGTAGGACTGCAGGAGAGGCCGAGGTGTTTGGGTATGTGATGTCACGGGTTACGGACTGACGAAAGATGATGAACAGATGGACCGAAAGACCAGAACCAATTCCAATATGGCCCCTCCACTCTATTCAGGGATGGGGGATAAAGAAGGAGGTTTTTGAAACAACTTAAAACTAGGAAGAGAGAAACTGTGAATACAGTTTCAGTAGGGTTTGTTTTGGTCTGTTACCCATCAGTCCTAATGATGCAAAAAAACATCAACATCTCGATGACCAATTTCAATGAAGCCTAATGGAGGACGTGGAAATCTGTCAGACGTGTGAGGATCCAGAAATCTTTCAAAACTGCCATTAACATTTCTAAGGAAGAAGAAAAAATTCTTGAATCCAGTAATTTCTTCAGAAATATTCAAAATACCCTGATGTAGGAAAGTCAAACTTTTTTTCTAAGCACTTATAGGGTTAGTTTTAGTGCGATAAACATCTAGATAAGGATTCAGATTTGATGGATAGAATGAATAGATATATCTGTAGGGGGCGATTTCTATGGCGGTGTTCTACAAAAACAATCAGGGCTATAAAGCATCAGCTAAGATAATGGGGCTGTGAGCATCTTCTGCGACTTTAGAAGTTCGTTCAGGCGAGTACGACTCATTTTTATCACTTTAGGTACGTTCCCCACCGAGTGTCATCCTAGTTTAGTAATCTAATTAAAAAGTTAGCGTGTGCCTCCTTGCAGCTCGGAACGTTCTGGATTGCAAATATGTGTGTATATTTACACACGGGCTTGTATATTAATTTCTATTCCAGGGCCCTTCTCCCACTTTGGGTGCCGAGGAAACGGCGTAAATGACACGTGAGCTTTAAGAGGGTTCTACCTGCTGTTCAGCATGAACATATATATGCATGTTTTATATATATATATATATATATATATATATATGTGTATATATATATATATATATATATATATATATATATATATATATATACACACACACGAAGTCTTAATGGATGGAGCCTCTTAGCCCGGCCTAATTAAAATGCTTTATTCATGAAAATTCAGGCAGGATGGAGATGGAGCCGTTATATGTGGTTCATTAAATGGCGGTAAAAATGCTAGCACGCCACTTTGTAGATCTCTGAGGGGCGTAGATTTCAACTACAAATAAGGCTTTTTGGTTTTTTAATTTTTGCATTGACAAATATCCATTTATGCAAATAGATGACAAGACTCTTCAAAACACAGTAAAGGCACCCTCTGTAAAGTTTTTTTCTTTCCTTGTGTTTCGTTCTGCTAGGAGTCACGACAGTTTTAACAATTTAATGTCCTCCCAAAATAAAAGAAAATAAAAATAAAAATAAAAATTGGAAAAAGTACGCATTCGCATAATAATTTAAATAATTTACCCCACATTAACCATAAAATGATAAGTTGTTTGATCAAGCATGTTTTAGAACAAAACCTTAATTAGATTATCACTTTTGTTTATATTAATGACATTTGATCAGGTAAATTATGTTATTAGAAAACTATTTGACCCTTATTGGACGTTTGTGGTTGTATCAAGTCATCTCATTTTGTTTTGTAAATCCTCCCCAGCTTCTAAAAAACATAAAATCAAACAAAATAAAACTTTCTCCATTGCCATAGTTAATGTCTCCTCCGCCATCACCGCATTGGCCGTGGGCGTCCCCCAGGGCTCCATGCTTGGCCCCCTACTCCCGCTGCTCGGACATTAACGGGTTAATTAATTATTGTTTTAGGGGTAACGCCGACATACAGTTCTGTATCTGATGCCTTCACTTCCACTGAAGGTTGCTGCAGCGTGGGTTACAGATAGCGAGAGTTCGGTTTTGTTCCGTCTCATTCTGATAGTTTCTGAATTTGTAACTTTTCTGCAGGGGCTGCTCTGTGGTCCGAAAATAAAGCCTGGACCCCATACGGGCTCCAGTCGGCGGGGTTACGCCGTCAAAGGGCAGTGACTGTGCGGCGTTACGGGTCACCAATTTTAACGAGATGATTTATGATCTGCTGTGACCCGTAGATTCCCTCCAGTCGGGTCCGGTCCCACTCCAACAATAAATCCAAGTCCTCGGACTGACACCCATCGCCGCTTCTTCGTTTTTCCTTCTTTAAAGACAAATAAAACATCAATACGCACGCCTCCTGATGTCGGCCGCCGCCGTCTTTCAGGCTTTGGCTCGCGATTACGACAATTTACAGTCATCGACTTGAAATCATCCGGTCTTGACATTGGAGACAATCGGTTTGTGGATATTTGAGGTATTACTCACAGGAACAGTTAGACATACATCTTCATTTAAAACGTTAAAGATAAAAGGTATTTGACAGCTTTCATTTGACACACTGGCAGCAGAACGCACCGCATCAGGCAGTTTCCTCGCCGATTACTGCGCTGACACGTTTCTTGTCTAAGCGCTGCTGAGCCTTTCAGAGTTTCTAGGTGTATTTAGATTTATTGTGCCTCAGGCTTTGTTATTCGGGGTGCTGGCAGACTTCTTAGACGGGGGTGAGCAGGTACTGGAACTCATCAGGAGCCCATCTTCCACCTGTGTGCCCTTTTTTTTTTAAGTCCTTGCTCGGAAAATCTGCGTGTCAGCCCTGAAACGGTAAAAGGTTCACTAAAATGATCTTTTCTTTAAATTATTATTATTATTACAATATAATAACATTAACAAATATTTGAAAATCAGAAAGCTGAACATGTCATGTTTGAAAAAAAAAAATCAAGAAGGGAATAATTCGGGTTCCTTGGAGATTAATAAATCCGTTCTTCCCTTTGAAGAATTTAAATGATAGAAATAAAAAACTCTTTCAACTATTTTCCTAAAATCCAATTATGATGGCAGCATGTACCTCTTGACTTCCTTTCTGGCTGGTGTTATGAGGATTAGCAGAAGGGTGAACATGATAAAAAACTACTACGTAACGAACAACTAAGCCTACGCTGTCATCCCCGAAGAGGCCCCGATCCCCTGCGTTGTACAGGAAATCCCCGTGTTTGAACTCTCCACATTGAATGTGAAATTATGTCTGAAAAACATTGCTTTTCAGAAAAGGCTCGCCTTTATTGACCAGAACAAGAACCATTAGATATTGGAGTAAAAAGACGATATATGCAGGAGATCTCCACCAAAGTTGGAGCGAATGGCACCAACTTTAGAATTTATAGCAAGAAAAAGTTTGGAGAGGAAGCTCCACCTAGGGTTGGAAACATGGAACTGATCTTTCCCAAAATCAATCCAGTTCTTCCTCACGCCGATAAAATGTGGGTTTAAAGTGTGCAAAAATAATGCATGAAAATGGATTTACTGCATACTGCGTACAAATATAAACTTGTATGTATATATATATATATATATATACATATATATATATACGGGTGAACAGAAGAAGGTTTGATGTGTTTTTTAAAATCAGGAGATCCATCCTGAAGACAAATGGTTGTTGATTTTTACATGTCCACAGCAGCTCAACACCAGGGATTTCACTCCCTTTCGGGGGGAAAGGGGAATCAGTGACATCCGTCTCAATTCTGCCATTTATTTCCCGCCACAATGTCTGACAGGCAATCCAGGAGTAACAGTGAAGCGTGTGAAGGCGAGAGCCTCCGTTTTACTCCAACTCCTCGACTCTGTCTGTTATTGCTTTTTAAATCCACGATGATGTCATTCAAATTTTCCCTAAATATAACGCAACGTTCGTTTATCGTTTCGGCTCAGATTTAATTGTGTTTTTTTCTCGTCATTCTTTTATCACCCCCTTTCATACAATACAACACAACATTACTACCTGGCAACCCAGTATTTATTCCGGGGAAAGCCGGACCCTCCAGAGCTCCAGTCTTATGCTGCTTGTAGTCCGCGTTGGACTAAAACTAGTGTTAAACCCATGCAGACTCTGTGATAACCGTTAAATTCTGAGGGTATACTATGAGATCTCTGAAAAGAATCCGCATGAAAGGAAACAAAAATGGGCTTCAGACGGTGCTGAGCTCTCGGCCCTCTGGGGTCAACTGAACCAAGTCTTCTGCAAGTGCATTAACCCGCTGAAACTGAAGGAATCTCATTCTTTCCAGCACCTCATCTGTGTTGATACGTCCTCGTGAGGAGGGAAGAGAAGCTGGGGCACTTTGCGTTACGGAGGCAGAATCCCATTTGAAGCTGGCGTAAAGAAAACCAAATATCTGCGTGCAGAAAGGCTGGAGTGCTCATTTTGTGTCGACGGGAGAAGCCAAAGCGATGAGCCGAAAACCAGCCAAACCACTGACTGCATCCGAGGCTGGCCAATTTCCGTCTTCATCAATTTATTCCTCTGTTGCCCCCCTCCCCCCCCCCTCGTTTTGTAATTTGTTTATACACCATTATGGCTGCAGCTGTTTGTAAATCATATATAATCACATAGTGAATGCCCGGTGCCGAGCGAGTGGGAGATTAGGCCTGGATAGGAGGAGAAGAAAGAGAGAGAGGAGACTGACAACAGTTTTACAGGTTTTTTATGATCATATATGATTAAATTGTGGCAAACGGTGTGTGAGCAGGGACAGGAGGGGGGGGGGGGAGACAAAAAAAGACAATAAAACAGTGAATCATGCGCCCTTCTGCAATACACCCCCGGGCCGGAGTGAATTCTATTAAGCCGTTCAACTAAAGCTGTTAAACCGCAGAGGGGTAAATAATCAGGATACGACAAAGGCAGAAGTCAAGAGAACGTGGTTCCTTCTGAAAGCATCCGAATGTCCTAGACTACAAGAATGGAGGAATTAGGAGGCCGGCCGCCGGCCAGGGCGAGGAGCCGCAGGAGAAGATCCGGAAACTCAAACTTACCTATGAATGATCATGATTTAGGAAGGAAAGGGGGAGGCGACCTCATCGCAGTGAGACGGGTCACATGGCTGCTACCGGACTGAGTGGAACCTTCTACCAGCTGAGAGATTCACAGCCACTGAGAAGAACTTTGTGCTTCGGCTTACTTGTTAGTTTGGAGTGTTAAATATGCATGAGGTGTAGATGGAGGGCGGGGGGGTTTCCTGTCGGGTAGAAATAAAGGAAACGATGACAGACATCGGGAAAACAGGTTGGGTGCAGTATGTTCTGGATCGGAAGGCTTACATTCGCGTGACACCAAACACGCAGATGTTATGCCCCCTGCGGTTGGGGGGCCCAGTACACACCGGCGGGGGACTATTTGTACACCTTCTGAAGAGAGTGCGACAAGGAGGGCTCCAAGAACCCATAGAGGCCATTTTCTCCCACTCCTGAGTGATGTCAGCATCTGCTCGGCATCGAGGGAGGCCACTATAAAACTCTATAACAGGCAAATGATCCTCCTGCTTGACTGACGCCGCTACACTCCCACAAAAGAGTGATAAGGAATACATCTCATGTGATAGCACCGCCGCCACCACCACCACCACCACCACCACCACCCTCCCCCACCAGCAATTACATTCTCATTCCAAGCTTCCCTGCAGTCTGGTGCCTTTTTCAGCAAATTACCGTTTCTGTAATTGGAAAAGCCATCAGTGAAATACCTAAACAGAGACGGCATCTGTGGCTCTGTGCTCCTCTCTCCGCCACCTGTCCGCCCTCACCCACTGAAGCTAATGCCCTGCTTTCATGGCGAGGCGTCCAAATATTCCCTCAAGACAGACACACGCAACATTAGCGCAAAAGCGGACTTGGCGGGGGTGCGGGCGGGGGCGAGCGCCCGACCCTTCAAAAGGTGCCATTCGGGTTTCAACGTAACGGAGCGAGCGGTTTGACATTAGTGCTAATCAAGACCGCCAGGATCGGGGAGAATGATGTGGATGAGGACGGTTATTTTCCGCCTGAAACTCAAAAGCACCCCCACCTAAAACAGGCCGGCGCTGACCTTTTAGCAGCTAAGTTGCGTATCTGATTTAATAATGAATGCCTTGGGAGGGGAGGGGAGATCGTCTAGGAAAGGTCTGACCTCTAAATATTACATTTTGGTGCAGCGGCGGGGAGCTGGGGGGAGTGTGAGAACAGCAGTTTCGGCGTCTGCTGCAACTTTTATTCGCCTGTTCGTCAACTTTTGTTCACAGGAAGTAGTTGGTTCAACGCCTCCACCGAGTTACGCAGGACACATAAAAGACAAATGGACAAAAAACAAAACATCTGTGAAATGCAGCGGCCTCCTGCGACGAGATCTGATGATTCAGATAGTAAGCAGTTTGATTCCGGGTGAATTTATAATCTAAACTAATACGATGCAACAGACGGGCAGATTGGTCTTGAAGGAGATTGCATCCGCTCGACGAGAAGGGTGTTAATTAAATTAAAACCATTTTCCTCTAATGTGATGGGCCCATTAAACTATTCAACGTAATCATTAATACAATTGTCATATTTAGCCCCTTTGTCGCATTTCCTTTGTCTTGCGCCTGAAATGTGAGTTCACTTCTTTCATTTCGCAATTAGTTCCTTTTTATTGTTTTAATTAGACGGTTCAACAAAGAGCCGACGTGATTAAGAAGAAAAAGGCTTTCTGAGATGCTTCTGAGAAGAAAAGGGTTTCATAAGGCAGTGGTTTTGGAGTTAATTATCTTCACTCATGACTGGATCTGGTTTGACGCCTACCGCGAAAAAAACAGATTTTTCATAGGAAATGAAAACATAAATGACAGCGACTCTCATGTCCTCCGATAATATAAATACCGAACGCCGGTTTGACGAGTAGCTCCCAGTTAATGGAGTCGGACTCGAGGTTCTGATGTTGTGATGCTGTCGGATCACCGTTGGGAGTCCGTGTTGGTCATTATTAGAGAGGGCATCATCACAAAGGGAACGAGTAAAAGGCCAAAATGGAAAGAGGAGTCTTTATGGGCAGTAAGGAAAAACAAAGCTACGACTGAGAAACAACATTTCAAAGTAGTCTATTACAAATCATTGAAAATGGCCCAACATAGCCGGAGAGAGAGCCGCACCCTCCGTGTCCTGCTCCAGCCGGGGCCGGGTCCAGCATCATTAGATGATGAACAGCTGCTGTGTGTAAAAGGTGGAAGTGTGAATAATGCCGACGGAGTGGCACCTGGTCGGGGGGAACGACTTCACTCATTACCAATCTGTGAGGGGGCCAGCAAACAAGTACTAGACAGGATGTACCGCCAACTGCGCCGCAGCTGAGGCTTGTGGAGGGCAGAAAAATATGTGTTTGTCAGTCAGTGCTGGGCTGGACCGTCCCTTCTAATGATGGTGACGACAGTGCGGGTCCAAAGCAGGGGAAGGCTGCAGAAGAGTTCCTGTGGGGGTCGTGTTTCCTCGTCTACAGACGTCTACATGACGCCACAGGAGGTATTCATGTAGAGAGGGCTGTGACTAACTCCTTTTACATTCAGGTGGTACGTTTAGACAGCATACATACGTAACGTTATGAAGGATTAGAATTCAATAAATGAGTCATGCTGGGGATCTAATGGCGAATGACAAGTTATAAATTAAAAATACATATTGCATTATGTTAAACCGGCACCTTCTGAAAACTTTGTTGGCCCTCGGTTGATCGAGAAGTCAAACATTCCACCTTCAAAATAAAGGCGCTGGATTTGGTTTTGGTGAAAGAAGTTCACAAAGGACTGTCTGGCCGGTTGGAAGGAAGAAGTCTGAAATCGTCATGGGCCGACCGCATTGAGTCGTCAGAGACGTATAGAAGCTAGCTCCCTACGAATGTTTTTAAGTGTTAAGGAGTTATTAACACATTATGAACAGTAAGTAAATGCTGCACGGGGATTTTACAAGAGCTGGCAATACAAAAAATATAGCAATGTGAAAACTCTCTGCAAAACCTAAACCTACTGAATGAGCCCATATTGTAGCTTTCATGATGATTCACTACTATATAGACAGTTAACTAGATATAGATAGACCTATAACTAGATAACTAGATATAGATAGACAGATAACTAGATCACTAGATTTAGATAGACCGATAACTAGATAACTAGATATAGATAGACAGATAACTAGATCACATGGAACACTGGGGAAGAAGACTTGGGTCTTTGGGAGAATAACACTTCAGTGTTTTATGTCTTTGATGAAGAAGATTAAAGATCTGGAGGAAATACTCAGGCTGCAGCCGGTTACCGTCACCCGCCCACACTGACCGCTGGAAACCAACAACATGTGTAGCGTGGAGTCGGTTCTTCTCTACCAGAGGCTGACGTTGCTTCTGCCTTTTAGTGTCCAAGGTCACACAGATCTGTGCAGGTACCCCTCTGACAGTAATTACACATGGCCTCCAGAGAGAAAACAGCTCATCCAGGAGGAAAACAGGGAGGGAGAAGACAAAGTGGCACAAGGAGGAGAGAGAAGCGAGACAACGAGCGATAAACGAACACCAACAGCAGCCGATAAAATAAACGGAGGATTAAGGAGCACAATCCCTCCAGCTCCTCGCCGGCTCGGAAAACCATCGTGAAATGAATCATTTATCAAGCTGGTGTAACAACATCCCTATAAGAAGAAACTCTTAATAGTAATTAAACTGACTAATTAAAATGGGAAATGGGGTTAAAACAGAAAAAAACAAAAAAAACAGCACTTATGGCCCCAAGAGTCCAGAAATATTACAAAACACCCTTTTTTTCTTTTCTCCACATGTGAGAATCCTTTGGAAAACAATGGCATAACAAATGGTTTCATGGGTCCAAGCATGTTCACGGAACCAGAACCTTCAGCAGACCGATGTAAATACATGCAGCTTAGTAGATGGCAAAAACCTGAAAAACTGGGATGTTTTGAATATTATGGGATTCAACCATACGGTACTACTGGTGTAACATACTGGTACTACTGATGTAACATAGTGGTACTACTGATGTAACATACTGGTACTACTGATGTAACATAGTGGTACTACTGATGTAACATACTGGTACTACTGATGTAAGATACTGGTACTACTGATGTAATATACTGGTACTACTGATGTAACATACTGGTACTACTGATGTAACATACTGGTAATACTGATGTAACATACTGGTACTACTGATGTAAGATACTGGTACTACTGATGTAACATACTGGTACTACTGATGTAATATACTGGTACTACTGATGTAACATACTGGTACTACTGATGTAACATACTAGTACTACTGATGTAATATACTGGTACTACTGATGTAACATACTAGTACTACTGATGTAATATACTGGTACTACTGATGTAACATACTGGTACTACTGGTGTAATATACAGGTACTACTGATGTAACATACTGGTACTACTGATGTAACATACTAGTACTACTGATGTAACATACTGGTACTACTGGTGTAATATACTGGTACTACTGATGTAACATACTAGTACTACTGATGTAATATACTGGTACTACTGGTGTAACATACTGGTACTACTGGTGTAAGATACTGGTACTACTGATGTAACATACTGGTACTACTGATGTAACATACTAGTACTACTGATGTAATATACTGGTACTACTGATGTAACATACTGGTACTACTGATGTAACATACTGGTACTACTGGTGTAACATACAGGTACTACTGGTGTAACATACTGGTACTACTGATGTAACATACTGGTACTACTGATGTAACAGATGTGCGTGTTACTCTACACATCTGCTTACACTATTTGCTGTCATCTTCCTGAAACTTTAAAAGCTTTGGTACTTTTTTTAAGTAGTATCATTGTAGTATCATCATTGTAGTACTTTGTTTTTTGTCAGTATGTGGAGACACCTACGCAGGTTTGACCAAATCTACTATATTCCATTCTTCACAGTGTATCATGATATATTGGAAAAGTCAGGGATGCTATGGAGTCGTCATCCTCCCTTCTGCCGCCAATGCAGATTTTTTGCGTTAACTCGATAACTTTCCATGGATCACTTTCAAATTGTATCCCCACGCTTACGTACGTTAGTAAGAGGAAGAACTGGATTGATCTTGGGGAAAGTCGGTTGTATATTTATCTCCACGAGTTTTGAGGCCATCATTTCTCAACAGTAAGACCTGATCAGTCCGAATGTAATGCGATCGTAATCACATTACATCACAATCACATCAGACCATAATATCTCAAACAGCCTCAGGAAGAGTGACTTGTGAGGTAGATGAGTTCGCCCAGGCGTGGCTGTATTTGGATGATATTATATACATGAAGAGGGAAAGTGTCCAGCTGCAGAAAAACTACATTTTCTCTTACACAGAAATCAGTGTTTATGTTTTGTCTCAAACAGAACTCCATCAATTTCCTGCTGTCAGTAGTTTTATTGACATATTCAGCCGTTTGTCCTCCTCTTGAGTTTTTTGAGTGGACAAAGGCTTAAGAGCAGAGAGCACTTAAGCCATTCAAAAGGCCATCGCAAACATTTTGGTGGATTTCTGCTGCCGACTTTATCCGAGAGCATGAATCCCATTGCGTCAGAATTTGGGGGAAATGGAAAGAGGGGAGGGGGGGGGGGGGACATGTAATGATATTAGGAGGCACTCGGCTTGTGTGATTTTACAGGTCCGAACACTTTGATGTGCTCTTCAAGGGGCTGGTATGACTTCATGCAGCTCTGAGGAGTCGCCAGCGAAAATGAAAGAGGGGGGGGATGGAAATAAAAAAAGGATGCAGGAAGGCGGGGGGTGGGACAAACAGCGCGATAGGGGGGGAGATGAGGAGATGGAAGAGAAGTGAGTATGCTCAGGGTTTTTTTTTACCTCCCTGCTGAGAATAACACTTTTTTTTTTTTTTTTTTTTTTTTAATAAGCACGTAAGCCTCTCGGTGGGAGAACAAGGCCCAATTAACGACAGAAAATAAATAAATAAGGCCCCAAGCACTGCTGGATCATCTAAAAATCAAGCCTTTAAACGAGAAAAGATTAAATAACACGGCTCTCCTGACCAAACGCACTGACGGCAGCAATATAGAAAAATGCAGCTTGTGAACAATTCTCTTTTAAATGCAATACTTAAGCTGCTGCCGAGAAATGGCTGCGATTATACGGCCTTTTGTCGCGGTCCCTTATATCCCAGGTATAGAAAGGATGTGTCATAAGACTCAAGACTCTTTATTTCACTTTCACCATATGCTGCCTGTTGTGTCCCTGCCTACAGGCAGTGAAGCTGAAGGCTTTAAGCCTGGCCCGAGGCGAAAAACGTGCCGCGTTCTGTCTCGTGTCGTGCTCCTCGCTGTGACACGTGATTTTGATCGGCGATTAAAACTTGGACATAACCTCCGGACGCGCTGGGGAGCAGCGCTGAAGTAGCCAGAGGAGGTGCAGAGGCTCTAGATTCAGATCTGCGGCCCATGGCGAGATGAATAGCGGATTGTCTGACGAGTCAAGGAACCACGCGGGACAGAAACGCGATGGGGATCATCAAAGGAACAATTCGAAGCCAAACGCTCTCGGTACCGTCGCTGCTGCATTTTCATGGCGTGGGACGTGTTGGAGCTCAGATTGGCAGTAAATGAAGGCAGATTAATGATGATTATGAGGGAAATTAAGAGGTGGCCAAAGTCAATTTCACAGTCAGTGACAGCTGACGGCCAGGGAGGCCAGATGTGGGGGGCCGCCCGTGAGAGGAAGACCTCCGCATCCGGAAGACATCCTGGCAGAAGATGAAGGCGTTAGATCTGCACCAGCCAGAGCTTCTGAATGTGGACGGGGAAAACTAAGGCTCAAAATCCAGAGGGGTCCAATCCGACTCAGGGAAACGTCCGCGAGGAGAGTTCTGCGCCCTGGTTACGTCCTTTGACCTTTATATTTTAGTGGCAAAGGTCGCAAACATCTCGCTAAGCGACTTGCAGGAGAAGCGATGGCTCTTTCTGCCGTTAAAGTTTTCCCCGTGAGAAACGACGGGCTCTTGTGTCTATGGAGCCGTGATTAAACACACACACATCATGATTCTTAAACTGGAGAGGTCGGCCCGTTAAGCATACTAGCCGAAAGATGGGCCGTTACCCAGCAGGAGCGGGGGGGAATAGATGTGTGCCACCGTGAACGCACGCACATAAAAACGCATGCGGACGCCAAGAGAACGCATCGGCAGGAGCAGTCGGGCGGGTATAGGAGGGATTGTTAGCTTTGTCATCTACAAACTTTGCCCCCCTCTCTCGCCCCTCTCACAGGTGGCAGGAAGGAATGATTTGATTTATTCCCGCCGTTTGAAGGTGCTAACAAACAGGACGTCCTGTTTTGTCTGTGCCGGTTGGAGGGATGTTGCGGCGGTGGACGGCGAGTGCTAGAGAGCGGTAGACATAATTGCCAAACATAAAGTCAGCGTGGTGTTAAAAGGAGATAACAAGAGATAACAAGAGATAATAGGGGATAATAAGATATTATAAGAGATAATAGGAGATAATAGGAGATAATAAGAGATAATAAGAGATGGTGGGGTTTTTTTTGTCCATGGACACATTGGAAGATGAAATGTTTAGACTGTGATCCTTTCTCACGTTTAAACTGTTTAGTTATTCATCCTGACATGTTTCTCAGACACGACCTCGGGTTACCTGTCTCCACGTCCTGAGTGTAGATGTGTAGGCTGTCTGAGATTTCCGTCACGTATACTGGTCTGTATTTGGCCACGCGCTCCTTCTCCTCCGACACATGCACGACCTCCTCCACTGGTTTCTCCTCATAGTTGGCCCAGATCTGCAAAACACAAAAATCCAATTACCGACACGGGTCAAGATACGTTATAGTGAAAACAGGTACCACGGACAGCTCCACACGGTACCACGGACTCTTTGACACAGTACCACGGACAGCTCGACACGGTACCACGGACAGTTCGACACGGTACCACGGACAGCTCGACACGGTACCACGGACTCTTTGACACGGTACCACGGACAGCTCGACACGGTACCACGGACAGCTCGACACGGTACCACGGACTCTTTGACACGGTACCACGGACAGCTCGACACGGTACCACGGACAGCTCGACACAGTACCACGGACAGCTCGACACGGTACCACGGACAGCTCGACACAGTACCACGGACAGCTCGACACGGTACCACGGACAGCTCGACTTCTACTATTTCTATGTATCACATACTACGTTTCTTCATATATTCAAACAGAATTCAACATAAAAATAACTAAACACAAGTTTTAAATAAGACTTATTTTTAGGAAAAAGGTTAACTGATACCTAAATCTTTAAATTACCAGCTGCAACTAGTGTCTAAGTTGGGCTTTAGTTTCTGAGGTGCCTTTTTCAAACAGGGGAACCTGGTATCAGCCTTTTTGTTTCAATAGACAGGATTAACAAAACCTACATTTTGTGGGAACTCCTGTTTCCTTTTAAGAATAAATTTTGTTTGAAATACAAAGAGACCGAGTTTTAGGAAAGAGGATTAAAGCCACGTCTGACTACGTGATACTTTTCTTTTTGAAATCCTGACTTTTTGCGTTCAGCATTTTCAGTTTATTCTCAGAATTCTGAGTTCATTCTCAGAAAAAGGGCAGCAATGTTAGCCTTTTTGGAATTCTGAGAATTAAGTCAGAAATCTGAGTTTAAAGTCATACTAAAAAATATAAAGGTGTGTATCTATATATATCTATATATATATATATATATGAATATATATACTCATCTAACCATATGTGGCCCTAATCCTCATCTGTACAGTGTTATACCCAATAAGAGAAGAAACTGAGAAGGTATTTAATACATTTTGACAGCACTGTAAAAACAATCCCGGCAGCATTTAGTGGCCTGACGTCTGAACCATCATGATACAAATATTGCGGATATCTCTATGAACTTATTGTGACATCAGTATCAAGACACGGTTAATAATGTTGGTGAAAAGACAAAATAATTGTCATGAATAAAGATGAAACCACTTTAGACTCAAATTGATGCTGTTAAAACAACAGAATCTGTTAAACTGAAGCAATTAAAAATGGGATTAATTTAAAAGAAAAAAGAAATTACTGTTTTGAAAATCAACCAACCGCCTCCAAAAACTCAAATGGGAGGATTTTGATACTTTGTCACAATAAAAAAAGTCCACTGAAGATCCGTTTGGACTGCTGAATGGAATAAAATAGGAGACGTCTAGAGGTCACCTTGAACTCTGGGAAACTTTGCTGTCGGCTGCAGCCCTGAACAGTTTTTCTTCTCAAAACAAATGAAAGTATGATTGCAAAACACAAACTCGCTCGTGTTAAATTGTGACAGTAAAGCAATCACTGTGTGTTTTGCCAGCAGGTTACATCCTTTCCATGCTGCATGGAGGTTAGTTCTTTCCCGGCTCCCCGGGAGACAGAGGGCAGCGGGCTCATTAGGGGGAAGTGTTTTGCCGTGGGCCACATATCAAACTCTATGGTTGTCAGCGGGGGGGTGGGTGGGTGTGTGTGCGCCGCTGTGCGCGTGTGTTCTCAAAGATCAAGGGATGAGAGCGGTCGGTAGTCAAGACGGATCGCAGTGTGTTTGTATACAGCTTCATGTGCAGTGATGCTTTTACACATTTGGACCAGCGCAGGATGGTCGGGTTGAGGGGTGAGCCAGTCCACACCCGGCAGATGAAATGCGGGGGGAAAAAAGAGGAGTAAAGGCAACGTCCAGGAGGAGTCGAGGAGTCACAGCGGGCCTAAAAGATGGGAAAAGTGCTAAAATGCTTCCCAGCGTGCTAGCATTCATTTCTGCAGGCGGTTTGGGAAGTGTTTACTTTGAGAAGTTAGAGAAAGATGAGGAATAGAGGCAGAGATATTTCCAAACAGCAGAGTGATATTTGCCAATTAGCTTGCCGCTAATTATTTAACGGCATGGTGTCATTGAGCTAATTAGATTAGCTAGTTTTAGTGTTGTCATTTTTCACTCAGCCTGAGCGCATCATCTGCTGAGCTGCGCTCGCGTGGAGGCTAAGTTAATCACACCTGAGGCTTTTCTTTTTTAATATGCTGGCTTTTCAGCATGCCAAGATTATCCCTCTACCTCATGAATGTGGTAATATGCAGAGTCTTGTGGGTGAACCCTGGGTGTGTGTGTGTGTGTCTGTGTGTGTGTGTACAGGCAGAAAAAAAATAAGTAGATGAAGATAAATAAAAGCTGCAGTCCCAACGATGGAAGAAAAATCTTTCCTGTAACTCATGAAAAATGCAACAGAAGAACTGCCGCCCTGCGTTGCTGCCAACACAAGAAAGGGGTCATTCTGTCCAATTACATTCAATTATTCATCCCCCAAATGCTGCAGAAAAATGAGTTGGAGAAGTGAGAGAAAAAGGGGAGGGAAGACGGGAGGAATGAAGGCAGGTAGAAATCCCGGCGATTGGGGGCGAGCAAGGTTAATGAAGACCGAAAATGCAGTCACGCTTCGTAAATCCAGAGATCAACCGGGATCTTTTTTACCGCCGCATTATGCAAATTAGACATGTGCATTATTACCAGATCGTACATGGCCGTATGCGCAGCCACAAATGCAGAAATACACGGTGTCGGCTAATAGACATGCTCGCCACATTGAGCCATTGACCTCACATGTCTTGGCCTTTTAATCAAACCTGCAGCCCCACTTAAGGATAACAAAGATTAGGGTGTCACCATTCATTAGCCTGATGAGTATCGCCGTGGCACCTTTAGGGTGCCGGAGTTTAAGATTGGGATTGCAGACTGAGCCGAGCCACGAGTCATCCTCTTGACCTCCGACTGGGGGGTGTCGCCCTCACCAGAGACACAGGTACGCAGATTGAAGCAAAAAACACATTTAACTCCTGGTAAGAAGTTCTCTATGAGGTACTGAGGATCCAACCGGACGAAGAAATCTGCGGCCTCTCATTCCGTCAAGAAACGTATTGTTTTATTTGCATCGTCAACCAGAACTCTACTGGACATTTGCAAAAAGTGTTTGGACCAATGGCCGTCTTGGCATCTCTTCTATTGCCTTCTTGAAGGAGTGGTTTCCACTAAAACACAAATCTGTTTGTCTTCACAAGGTGCGCTCTGTTTAAGGTAAACGCAAAAAAACCCCAAGGAGAACAGGGCCCAAGCTGGATCCCACAAAAGCCCTCAATCCCCTGCGTCTTACAAGCAATCCCCCTGAATGAAGTCCTCACATTAAATGGGACTCATTAATGACCTCAAACGGTCAATAATGACTTTTTCTACGCTCGAAGACCAGACCCCAAAGTACCTCAGATTCCAGATTCCTTGACATCATTCATGTGAGCTAAATTTAGACACAAATGGGCTTATAGTGGGGAAGTTACGGACCAGAACTCTCCACAAAAAAAGCCCCACGTGAGTAAAATATGAACAATTAGAGTAAAATAAGATTTGTACAAGATAGATCTCCTCCAGTCCATTCATAAGCACCCGATTTGGAGTAAACTGGATGAACGGATGAGAGATCCTGGCCGGAGACATTTTCTGGAGATAAAGCCACCGACGACAGCTGGAAAAAAGCAACAGAGCCAACTGGAAAATGGTCCATGAAATAGTGTTTGACTTATTGTGTCAACATGAAGGAAGTACGGCGGCCATGACGAGTCCAGAATACACCAGACTTTTCAGGGATATAATTAACTTTGTGCAGCAGCCTGGATGGACTAAAGGAGGAGCGTGAGTTCTATCAGACGACGACATATTGAGACGCCGCCTGTGCGGACACATTAGAAGACACGCACGCCGGGCTTCACCTGCGCCGGGTTGGAAACGTTTTCGAAGAATCGTTCAAGGGAAGAAGCTGCGGCTCCCAGGACGAACATTTGTTTTGCATCATCTCCGAGCGCACAGAGACACTTGAGCCTCATCTCTTTTTAAAAAAGCAGAGCTACACATGAAGACGCGCGCACACACGTGTGCACGTGAGCGCGCACACACCACACACATCCACACACATCCACACACATTCACACACATCCACACAGTGCCCAGGGCTGATGACCTTCCGTGAGCAGCCAACCATCCTGTTTGTTCCACTTGAATGCAGGTATGTGACTGCTGCTTTCTGCTCTGCCACTGTAGCCAGACGCTTGAGCCACCGAGCTGCCAGAGACAATGTGTGTATGTGAGAGAGAGAGAGAGAGAGGAGGGGGGAGAGAGAGAGAGAGAGAGGTGGGGAGGGAGTGAGAGAGAGACGGAGAGAGAGAGTGTGAGAGAGGAGGGGGAGAGAGGGAGAGAGAGAGAGAGAGAGAGAGGGTGAGGGAGGGAGAGAGAGAGAGAGAGAGGGAGAGCGCGAGAGAGAGAGAGAGAAGGGGGGGGGGGGATAAAAAGATGGGAAAAGGAAAAAAGTGGCAGGCCATTAAGCTGAGGGCTGAAAGGACAACAAGTCCTAATAATGGAGGCCACGCTGCTAGAGATGGCAGATTCGGATGACCTTCACAACTCCTGAATGACAACACACTCTGCAGAACAACCCGCCTCAGTACAGCGGTGTGATGTGATTATGACGAGGTAACGTGGCTCTTCTTGCCTGATGAACAGGGTGATGCTGGGCGCCAGAAGAAAACGGTAGTTTTCAAGAACATGCCCTGAAGATTAAACCTTCTCCTCTCCTTCATGGCTAAACCTCATCGATCAAACCGATTCAGTCCACCGCTTTATCATCTGACTCCTCTTCACTTAAGGATCGTAAAAAAAACAGAAACCAGACCTTTAATGTCGTCCCCGACAGCAAAGGTATATCCCTGAAAGGTCCCGATCTCCTGCTTTGTACAAGCGATTTTCCTGAATGAACGCCTCAAATTAAATGTGAATTTGTCGCAAAAACAGCATTTCTTCGTAAAAAAGCTCCACATAGTGAATAAAATATGAACTATTAACGTAGGAGTAGTAGTGGGGAAGTTGGTTTTTTTCCGTATTTCATTTTAAGGAAAAAGCGGAAGAGACGTCGAACTCAATCAGTGGAGAAAGATTTCGTATATTCTGCATTCTGAGAATAAAGTTGACATATCGGGAACAAACCTGACATTTCAACGTAAAAGTCCACATTTTAAGACTATATCTAAGAGCTAATATGACGGCTTCCACGAAATGCCTTGTGTGGATTAATTGGTGACATTTATACTTCAGAATCGGTCGCGTTTGTGCAAACAGAAATAGCGGTTATCGGACTAATGCGAGGATATCCATGGTTACACCTGCAAACAATTCAGAGAGGACATGTTTCCACTCTTTTCTCAAAATGAAATATGAAAAAAATAAATTTTGCCCATTTCATTTGTTCTCTCCAATATTTGTACCACTTTGCAAAAAAATTACAGCGGCAAAAGTAATCTCTGTGATCTCTCTAGAAAACCAAATATACAACGAATCAAACACGGCATGAAACTCTACTTCCAAATATATATATAATATATATAATTATATATATAGAAATAATCACCCTTCTTTTCCTCGTTCTTTTGTGTCATTTGTAATTCCTTCTTGTTTCTATTGAATGTCACCGCATCTGTTCATCAGTGAATAAAGTTATAGGGAAAAAAAAATAAAAAATGCTTATTGAAAAGAATGCTACTCTAAACGCTCATTAACGTTCCTCTATATGCTAAGCTCACGTCGACAGCTGTGGTATTCTCATGTAACTTCCCATTGATTCTGAGAGAATTGTTGAAGAGAGTTGCTCCGCCTCTGCAATCAGTCACAAACCCAAGAAACGTGCGGATGCTGAAAACTAGCTTGAGTACAGATTAAAAGTAGGAGCAGGGTAATGCGTCGCGGTGTCTCCTTCTATACAAACTAACACGGTTTCATTGTTCATTCATTTCCCTAAAACACTTGGGGAAACAACTGAAATCGACAGAAGCATTTTATTCATATAGAGCATTTGGTAAATCCATTTTTGGCCCTAATTATATTCCTGATGAATCCCCCCTTTGCAGAGAATGGTTAATTAAGTCTAGCGAGCGGGGCGCGCGTTTGTCTTTGAGTCTCATCATGTTCACTTCTGGCCTTTTATCACGCCCTCAGATAGAGCTAGAGAGGGAGGGCACTTACTTACGATTGGTTTAATGGGGTATAGATGCTGAGTGGGTGAATTCACTCATACAGCAGCAAACTAATGCAGATGGTATCAAAGGGAAGTCCAGGAAAGTCAGTCAAGGCGCGTATGTAAAGGAGAAGTTAAACGCTGGCTTTGCTGTAAATCCAAAACCTCTGGTTCTCCGAGGGCAGAGAGCCAGCCTCATGTCTCTGCCTGTATGTTGTATTTTAGTGCGTCTTCACGATGCCATCTGTAAGACGTGTCCCCGTAAATTATGACGGAGAGCCGATTAGAAGTCTGTGTGAGTCACGTTCAGGCGTCGGCGTGGAGGAAAGGTGGGCGACCCTGGATTTCCTGCTGCTCTCTGATCTTGTCTGTATTGACTGAACCATTAGACGCGGCGAATGATCAGCGAGGGTCAACCTGCCACATCACAGCCTGTCTGGTTACGTTATCTCTGCTTAAAGTCGCAGGAACCGCATTTACAACGGAAACCTCTCAGGTTATAGGAATAAACATCGGCCCCCAGAATGCAACTGCCATCTCATTTTAACCTTTTTTTTATTTTTATTTTAAGTTGTAGCAATAATTCTGGAGGGCTTCTTCAATAAATGACATTTATATTAAAATAGATTTCAGTCAACATATCGGAAGATCTGAGGTACACTGTAAAAAATAATTGTTTTTGATTAAACTGGTGTAAAGTATTTAAATCCTAAATGAATGAGTTAGATTCAGAAACCCTTAATTTAATTTAGGTTATTGGTTGAAGTAATTTATTAAAGGTCATAAATGATTTTGGTTTTACAGTGAATGCTAAGACCCCAAAAGAAAAAAAAGAAAAAGAAAAGAAAGAAAAAGAAAAAAAAGAAAGAAAATGAAAGAAAAGAAAAAAAAAGAAAAAGAAAAGAAAAAAAAAGAAAAGACAAAGAAAAGAAAGAAAAAAGAAAAAAAGAAAAAAGACTACTACTTGTGACTCAATTCAATTAAAATAAAGTCTTAGCAACATAAATATTATACTGAGTAATAATTTAATAGGGAGTTACAAGTAAACAAATCATTCTTTCTTCTACTGAAGCAGCGAGACCCCCAATTCAACCCCACACAGAAATCACAGAAAACAACAGCCAATAATGATTATGACCACTTCATAGCAGAGCCGCTTATTTTCTTATCATCATAGAATAATATTTACAAGCTACCCTTGATTAGAACCTAATTGATGATTAAGTGCATTTGTGGATGTTGATACGGCGTGTTGGTTGAATATTTTATGAGCGGTTATCAGTGAGAACATGACTCACTCTTATATTCATATATATGCATGTGGCCATTTTAATAAGAATATACATGAATGTGGAGAAAGGCAACAATCTTTGCTGCCTCGCAATAAGTGATGCGACGAAAAGGCTGGTGTCACGTAAATCTTTACACCTGATAAAAGCTACCACGCTTGTTTGACTGACAGGCTGCCGGGGGCGGGTCAGATTTCTTGAGAAATCTCGAAAACAACCTTTATTTTAAAATGGAAAAAAAAAAATTCTTATTGTTCTTAATTGGATGTGTGTGTGTGGGGTGGGGGGGGTTTGAGTGACAGGTGCCTGGGTGACCCTGTGGCTTTTGTGGACTCAAGTGTAAAGATGTCAACCGAGTGCCATCGCCTGGCCCTAAAAGGTCCGGCCCCAAGGTTAAGAGGGGTTGTTGATGGTACATTAACCCTGATCGCTCACCTTGTCATGGTGGGATAAGTAAAACGGGCATTTGCGGTGGCAGTCGTAGGAAAGCTGATTTACGGGCTCGGCGCTCTGCTGCTGCTCTCCGGCTTGGATGTAACGCATGGCAGCCTTGCATCGTAAAATTTATAGACCCGGCGACGCGGATGCGAACAAGTATGCGTTCGGAGGCGTGGTTGTGGCCTTGGGAAGAATTGGTGCTGGCTGGGATGCGATACGTTTGCAACATCATCACTGCAATAGTGGGCTAATACAGGACGACGGCTTATGGGCCTGCAAGGCCAGGCGGGTGGACGCGGTAACAAAACATGTCAGCTGCACACATGTCTTACTGACAAGCTGTGAAAAAGAAATCCCGCAACATCAGTATATCATTCTTGGGGAGACCGCATCACAGACCCAAAGGAATGCAGGTTTGTTTTTTCTTCTTTGTTTACAACCACGTTTATATGAATAATAGAACAGAAATGAAAAGTCAACAGAGGGAAACGACAAGAAAACTAGAACGTGATTTTTTCGGGTTTCTTAGAAGGAGAGAAAAAAAATCTAGGTTCGGTCGGAGCTACACTCTCCACGGGTTCCAACCTTTGGACGCACTGGCCACCGCTGGGACCCAATCAATCGTAATCCTCTTAAATAACAATTAGAAAGAAAACTGGTGTTCAGGTTAACGTCCAAAAGCCCGACAGTGATGGGAGAGTGGGAAAGCGGGAGGGGCATGGAGGGATGAGTCTCTCAGATGTGGTTACTTAGCAGATAAATTATGCATTAAAACTGCACAGGTGGCGCGGGACAGGATTTTTAGATGAAGGGAGGGAGTCGAGCAGCTGGGGATGTCATAACAGGAACGCGAGAGACGGCAAAGGAGAGCCGGAGAAAAAGGGCGAAGGAGATACTCGCCGGCTTAATATCACAGCCAGCAGATGTTCTGCCGTCGCAGAGGTGGCAGGCAAGCGGCGGGGGCTACTCAACCCCGGCTTACACTGCTAATGTGACCCCTTGCTTATAATGCTACACATGCACTCACTGGGACAGAGACATGCACACACAAACACACACACACACACTCACACGCACACACACACGGCTGGGACAACCATGGACCTGGAGACGACCTAAGTGGCTTACTTTGGTGGCAACTTGTAAAATGTGTTGGTGTCTTGGTAAGAATTCGTCTGGTGAAAGGGTCAGTGTGTTAGTGTGTGCTTGTGTGTGTGTGTCTGTGTGCTTGTGTGTGTCTGTGCTTGTGTGTGAGTGTGTGTTTAGCTGGGCTGACTCTATACGACTTTAGAGTCGTGGCTATTTGATTTCAACTCACACTCACAAAAAGAAATCGCTGACGTCAGCCGGTTAGTTGAGATATGTCCATAAACCATCGGACCGCCCGACGGCTGTCCAGACCCCCCCCCCCCCGTACACTCCACGACAAACACAGGACGACCACCGTCAGACGGCTCGGCGGTCCTTTGGCTCACCAGCAAACGTGAATTGTGATCAAATCGTAGAGTGTATGCCCGGCTTCAAAGAAGATCAGTCAATCCATTCATGACGAGGAATAAGACGATGTTTTTTCTTTTAAGCACTTTAAAAGTGCCGAAAAAAATATATAAATGAAATGCGGATAAAAAACAAATGTGATTAAAAACGTCTGAAGAATTATTTTTGATCAAGTCTACTAACTTGCATCTGACAGATTGGTGGTAGATTATTAGTGTTGTGTGTGTGTGTGTGTGTGTGTGTGTGTGTGTGTGTGTGTGCGATGAAGGGGCATGGTGTTACCATGGAAACAGCAAATGTGGGTGCATATGTCGTCTGGTATTACGTGCACATAAACTCACACCTGTGCTGCCGTCCTCAGCGGCGCCACTCTGCTCAGCTGGTGTGGAAAACCAGGAGGCTGGGAGTATGAACCAAGAGCGAGCACTCACACACACACGCACACACACACAAACACACACACACATACATTGTCCCTGGAGGCAGTCAGTCCAGCATATGGAGCGTTATGTCAAGTGGGACGTTTCCCCCCCCCCGCATGTGTGTCTTTCCACGGCCATTAAAAGACGATCAAGCCGAGCGTGATGTCATCAGAGCAAAACAAAAGCAGAGCTGGCCAATAAGCACTCAATTAGAGAAGAGCAGCTCAAGTGTGAGGGCATATGATAAACACACTCCATCTTCAAATGTCATTGACGGGCAGACGGGGAAAAAGGGAGACGGAATAATCCAGATGTGGCCCGAAAACATTTCATCGTGCGACGTCATTATTATTAATATCCACATAATCGTTTCCATTCAAGTGATTTGATTGTGCTTCTATTTCCAGCCGTCGTTGGAGGCAGCGGCTGAGACAGAACAATTTCCTGTGAAGGATCAAGAAAGTCTATATCTATCTATAATAATCAGGATTTTGAAAAAGGTGCGGCGAGGGGCAGGGGGTTACAGAGGCGCCCGGAAGTTTGCGTGGATCGTTTTCTCCATGTTTTTTTCTTTTGTAGGTTTGTATGCCAAATAGGACGCCCCGCTCCTCCTCCTCCCCCTCCTCCTTCTCCTCCTCCTCCTCCTCTTACATTAATCTGTGTCAATTCCTCCACTTAAAAGGCATTTTTAATCACCTTGATGCCAAATGCATGAAGAATCTTTCCATTAATATGTCCACCTCACTCAACCCGCATGCATGGCAACATTTTAACGAAATTAAGCGGCGCCTAACAATTTGGCCCCGCCCCTTCGCCCTTCTACCTTCTATTATTCCTTTCATGATCAATAAGATGTGTTGATCGAGTCGAAGAGATTATTCTCCTCCACAGCTCGCCCTCAGTCTCATCGCTGGAAATTCCCCGGAGCGTCACGAGGATAGGGAGAGAAAGAAAGAGGAAAGAAAAGAAGGCGATGAAGTGAAGAGAGGAAGGAACACGACTACCTGGATATCAGAGGGTTTAAGTATGAAAACCAAAAGGCACTTCATCAACTTTTTAATTAACAGGATAGACCATCCAGGTTGCCACACTGTTGCCATGCAACTGATTTTCCAGGGTGGCATTATCAATTCTCCTTCCCTCCTTTTGTCCTTCCTCTAATTATTTCCTTTTTCTCCAATCACCTCTTGCTCCGGTGGACGGCGGGGGTGACAGAGGTCGATGTGAATCTGGTTCTGCCGGGGAGCAGCAACGGGAAGGATCCAGGAAACGGAAAGGGAGGAGGAAAGACTGCCATCTTATCAATTAAAGCCCCCTAAAAGTCTTAGAATCACTTCCAATATCTCACAATTACTCGAGTTATTCCAAGATCTCTCCAGGGTACCATTTGGCATCGCTGTACCAGAACATAAATCCAAACTACTGCGGTGACAAAGGCATAAAATTGACAGTGGGTCCAGTCCTACAATTTAACATGACTTTTTTCAAGAAGGTTTATTCTTTTTAAATTTGAGACCCAACTGTCTCGGGATTATCTCAATCCCTGCATTTCTGAATGCTGCGTTCAAGTATCCGACTGCAACTGTGCCAAATGCTCTGCTGAGACCGGTGCTGACACACAGAGGAAGCCCCAGGAACGAACAGGAAGGGGAAGTGCCATGGACGGCTTACAAAAAGGAAAGAGAGGAAGAAAACTAAGACGAGGAGAGAAGGGGTCTGAGAGTGACTGAGTTAACAGTGGGAATTGGAGTGATGACGAGAGCCTGCTTATGTAACCATCTCTCCCCTAAGGCGCGAGAGAGGAAGACGGCGACTCTGAAAAATGCACAAAAACACACTCATGGAACTGGCAGAGTGGTCCCATTCTCTGGGTTTAGAGTGTTTTCTGCAGACGAGCCAACCAGGAGACGCCAAACAGTCCAAGTGGACTGACCTATTTTTTCCTGTGGAGACGCCTGGGAATCTATCGAAACTTCTTCCTAAAGCTTGATCTTCACCCAAATATTGTTTTCTCAGCGACTCGCTGCCTCCTCCTCTCCTCGGCTGTTGACCTGGAATAGCTCACATCTCCAGTGGTAATAGACCAAGACCCAACGCGGCGAGTACAGGAGGGAAAAATAGAATGCAACACGTGTGAACCCACCTTCTATGTCCAACTGAAACGCAATAATCTGTAATCCACGGTAGCATCATGACCCACACCTGGACTCTGTTAATCCTCCGATAAAAGCAAGACTTCCAACACTAAATCTCTCTCCGGCTTCTTGTATCCATTCATGTATATTCCTCTTGCTACATGCCACAGTCATCGAAAGTTGTCAGGCCATGAAAACCTTCCACTTTCCATTAATGGCCACCGTTTTTCTGTAAGTTTAACAAACGCACTGAACGCTCGGTCAAAAACCAACGAAGGAGTTTTAGGGCCAAGCGTGTGAAAAAAATGGGAGGAGGAATTCTTTTTTTCCTCCATAACCCATTTTGAGAATAAAGCCGAGCTACATCAGGGGAAGATTTTTTTGTTTTGTTTTGCATATTTATACCTCTGTCAGCACGCAGTCGCTCTTTCGAACCTCCCAAGCTCGCAATGGATGTGATGGATTGCCTCCATCCACACCACATATCGACTAAAACCATCAACACAACCATTGATGGTGACGCCGTGAGGCTTCAGCTCGTCATATGAATCCGTATTTCAACTTTATTGTCAAAATGCAGAATAAAAAAAAAACCTTCTGGTCGGATTTAGTTTGACTTTGAGCTTTTGTTTTGGGTTCAATTTGGTCACAAGAGCATTTTCTATTTTGGTGGACAGTTTGGCGATCCCGAATAAATTATGAGTCTCACTGATAATTAAAAAAGAAGAAGAGCCGATAGGTATGACCTTGTTTTCATTTGGCTGAAATGTGGTTTTCCTCACAATGCTGGTGGAACATCACACAAAAACAAACGTACTTAAACTCAAGTTCTTCATTCAGTGAACAAACAGGGCATCTCAACTTCTTTAAGGTGACAAAAAAGGGACTCAACATACTTTGTACTCTCCTCAACAGGCCTGAGTTGAGAAAATAATAGTAAACAAGATCCCCAATTCAGCGCTTGAACCGACGAAGGGGAATAAGGGAGTCAGGAAGAGAACGAGGTTGAACTGAAGAGGGAGCGATGAGGGGGAAAAGGAGCAACAGCAAATAAAGAGAGTTAGAGTAGAGTTTGTTGCTAAACAAAGACCTCTAAGATGGCGACCAAGTAATAAAGAGAACGAAACGTCGCCTTCCTGTTGGGCGTAAAGGTTTTCTCTTCCTTCTGGCTAAGAGTAGACCGGTTTGATCCGACTCAAACTAAACCAGGAGAGTCGGTGTAGCTTAGAGAAAAAAGCCGTAGCAACATAATCAGAAACAATAATCCACATTTAAAAAGGTCAGAGGTGTCATGGGCCACTAGCATGTCTTACATTTGGCGTGACAACAGGCCAGGGGGGCAATGTGGCCGAGGTCTGATCGTCATGCCTCGGAACCAACGAAACCGGAACTCATTTAATTGTCACGGTTTGAACTACAAACCGGCGGAGAGAGCATTCAAGCGGTACCCTCAAGAAAGAAATATTTAGCATTTTAAAAGACAGCAGGGGAAAACAAGAGAAGCGGGGAGGCAGGGGGGGGGGGGGGGGGGGGGGGGGGGGGGGGGGGGGAAATGTGGGGGAGGGGTAATTCACAGCCGACCCATGTTAAACCGAGTTAAGTGTGGCTCCCAGCGGGGGCCTTCAAAAATGTCAAAGTGTGTGTTAATGACTATAACATGCACGTCTCTGGTTCTTACAGCAAACACACTCCGCTTTCGTCTTGCCTTGATTCACCAAAGATAAGTAGAGCGGAGGCACAGGAAGCGACGCAAAAAACGTGCCGGCTTGAAGCTTTTACCGCATCGGCCTCATAATTCCTAAATAAACGAATATATCGGTCATCTGCTGGGGAAAATCACTTTGATGGCACGTAATGGATGGTAACCCTGAATGGAGTGGCAGGTACATCATGGCAGGGTGGTCCGCATCAACCGCCGCAAGGTTACAGGAAAGTCGCTACAGCTAGCTCGCTCTCTCTCTCTCTCTCTCTCTCTCTGTCTCGAGCTCAATACGAGCATTTGAAAAACAATGCTGTGTACCTGCATTAAACTTTAATAAGGGATGAGCAAAAACTATTAGAAATGGGAACAGCTGTGTGATGAACTGTGTGTTCTGTCACTTTAATGGCATTAGCTTTTTCGGCCTACCGTCCGCTCCAGAGTAGCTCTTCTAGGGGGTCAGAAAGCGGGGGCTAGTCTTCCCTGCTTACGTACATCAATGAGTCTCGGGCTCCCATGACCCCGTGACCACTTGTCCTTCCTTAGACCGTTTTTAGTAGGTACTAATAACTGCAAACTCGAACTCTCAACAAGTACGGTAATTTTTGGGAAACTCTGGCTCAGCTGTAATTTTGCAATTGGACTTTTGTACAGAATTTACATCTGAATACTGCAGTTAGCAATTAAAAGCGACAGCTAAAGGTCATCATCTTTGTAGCTTCTGACTGATCAAAGCGCTGTGGTCCAATGTGACAGATACAAATTCGAGGCTTGTTGCCGATACTCCATGCACTCACTGTCACGGCGGTAGGATGCGGTCAGCCACAAGCGGTCCACGGCAAACCGAGTGGAAGAGTGTGTTTTTACAGTGTCCCACGAGGGACAAACCAGGAAACAGGAGGATATTCTGCTGCCTCAACTCCAATCAGCAGCAGTCCTTTCGCTTGTCCTTCACACCCACTTTCATCAACAGTGACGGCGGAGAAGTGGGGCAGAGGAGGACAGAGGAAAAAAAAAAATAAAACAGGGAAGCCCCGAGTTATAAGAGACAGGGGAAATGGAGAAACGCATGTGCAGACCTGGGGGTTTGTGTTTTCTTACCCGGGTGGCGGAGCCCAGGATGTGTTAATCAACCACAATGCAACGCAGTGTGTCATATCGCATTATGTTCTCTGCCAGCCGTTCACCTCCTTTTCATTCTTTTTAGTCCTCTCTCTCCTGCCTGGGCCTCAGCCCATCCATCCCCACAGCAGAGGGGAGGGGTGGGGGTTGTGCGGTAGGGCGGGTGTGTACGTCGGAGGGGGTGGCCGTCTGAGTTTTTCTCCACTGATGAACCACAGACCTGGCTACTTTTATCCTTGCTGCTACGTGTCGCAGGGATAAAAAGGCGCACAGATGAAATGCTGCACGAAAACCAAAAGGCTTACTTCCTGTTTTTACGCTTCATCAAGTGCAATATTTCATCCCAGTGTGTGTGCTCTTCAGGATTGTCCAGGTGTCTTGGCCGGATGCATTTTTCAGATGACATCTTCAAAGTCAGTGTGTAATTCTGCCACTCATGTCCATGTATAATTCATAAAGCAGAAGGCGAGGCTGCTGATAAGGACAGGGCCTCAGTGTGTCTGGTTCTTTAAGTCTCTCACTCATCAGAACGAGTTTGTTTGCCCGTGTCCGGCGTACGCACAAAAGGTTTGTTGAGTTAACAACAAGCTGGATGAAAAAAATAGAGGGAATGTTTGAGACTGCGAGAGGAGAGCCGGCAGGTTGCTGTGTTTCCGGCTCGGACCGAGACAAACGGTGGATAAAGAGGGGTGAAGGAGAACTTTGGGTTGGGGAGTACTTAACACACACATCGCTGGGTCCACTGATCTTTTTCTTCATCTCTCTGCCTCAGGGCGCTGAGGGACCAGCTTGCTGAGGGTGGGTGGGGGGTGTCACCAGAGAGCTCGCCGATGTACGTCTGTATTTGTGCTGGCGGTCCGTAGATGCTAGTGTGTTGGAGTAAGCAAGAAAGAGCCAGTGGGAGTATGGCGAGTTCACGTGCAGCGCCTCCATCCTTCTTCTTCAGGTCTGTGTGTGTCCGGTTATGTACGTATTGTGTCGTATTTTTTTTAGGCCTATTACGATGTCTCCGTCAGCTCTTGGCTTTTGTGCGGTAGCTGGCTCTTTTTGTGCGCCGACAAGAAAGAGGAAAGAACGCAGGAATGATGGCGGAGTAAATAAAGAGAAGGGAAATGGGAGGCAGCACACATTGTGTGCAAAATAATGCAAAGACACAATGCAGACCCACAGAATGAGGCTCGGCAATTTATATATAACAGAGCGTACATTCCTCTCCATCTTGTCCACAGACGTCAGGTCTGACATGGGTCACCTCTCTCATTGTGGCCTGCCTACAGGCTATAACGTTCCCTTGCTGTGATTCTGCTGTCCTCTCAGCTCTTGCCAGAAAAAAGAAAAGAAGAAAAGAAACCCGGCTGTGTAAGGACTCGGTGGAAATGGGGACAAACGTTTTTTTGCACCGGATGTGTTGATGATTTCCAACATGGGATAGGGTTCCCCTGAGTAACTCACTGAGGGACAGTAACTATCACGACCGTTTCAGTTCTGTTCTGCTGTCTTATACGGTACTGCTCAGTGGTTTGTAAACGATGGCGCTCTACATTCACTGGATGGTGATTCAGCATTGATTGCAATTTAACTTTAAATAGGTTGAACATCATCGCTGTGTATCTAAAATTGTAGATTGATGGAAAAGATATTAGACGGAATGGGGATAGAAAACTTAAGTTACAAACTTATGTAACCCTGTTCTGAAAAGGAACAAAAACTGCTGATATGGCGAAACGGTACATAAAAGACAACTAGAACACCGTACACCTTTGCAGTCACTCGGAATTCACTAACTAACGTCGGGTGAGGGGGGCGGAGATGCTTCGTTGACTATCATGTGTTAAGGGACAGATTGTGAGGTCACGTAGGGGGAAAATGTTAATCAAACTGAAATGACATTAGAGAGATTATATTGGTTAAAGGTTAAATTTGTCGATTTTTGATTAATTCTAAATTAATTGCCCATCCTTGTATTTCACTGGGCCAATTAGAGGGTCATTTGGCAGGTAATTGCTGCTCTGCTGCACAATAAGACAAAAGAAAAGATGTAAGACTAACTGGCTTTTGGCATAGTTTTAGTCACTTATCTCTAAATGGGCAAATAAAATACAAAAATAAAATCAACAGTGATTCTCCTGGTCTTTTTCTCCAAAATTTAGAAAACAGCTGCCGTAGCCAACACTATCCGCTTCAAAGTATAATGAAGATAAACCATCAAAGATCACCAGAGATAAATGAAGAAAAATACACAATGACATAACAATATAAACGATGTTAATATTTGACCTTAAGTCGGTTTAAAACCTGAACCTGAACAGTATTACAGTGTGTAGCAGTAAGTTACAGGTACACAGGATGTTTGCATACCTGTTGAACCAGCGGTTTGAAATGCGGCACATGCATTATGCATGGTCTTCAGGATCCACTCAAACTGCATAGGCTCAAAATCTTGAGCAAATTATCCATTTTTTTTATTCAAGGTTCAGCCGTTTGAAGCCTCGCAACAAACGGTTCAAATGAAGCCGCTCCAAAAAGACAGAGAGGAAATCCAAACAAGCTGTACCCAGTATAAACAAAGCTGCAAAGACGTATTACATTATATTCAGGCAGAGCTCGTCTATTGTCTCATTATTCCATTTAAACCTACGAGGAATATTCTGCAGCGGAGAAAAGAGTTGAAAGAAGTAATTACTTTCAGGCAACTGTGCTGTTGTGTTTAGAAAGACTTTAGGGGAGATGTGTAATCAAAGGAACCTCTCTGGCAATACCCGACTCCTTTTCAAAAGAAAAGTTGCTTTCATCTACCCACAGGATGGAAATCTAAAGTTTTAAAGGTGATCAAGCCTGACATGGCAGCCGGATGTTTCTGTTATGAGTCTAAAGTGGAAAAATGAAAAGGAAACTTACAGTGCCTTCAAAAAAAAAAGAGCTATCCTAACGACCGTTGCTCTTCATCCTTCGAAAGTTTCCCTTCAACAGTTATTCCTCTAAAACGGACTGGATTGTGTTTCTTGTCTGGTTATTCATTTAATTTCACTTTAGGAGCGTCAGAGATGTCCCTATCTCAACGCTCTACAGAAGCCATTTGTTAAATCACAGCAGAACGGAGTGGATAGCAGCGATAGAAGAACGGGAGGAATGAGACATTAATTCAGGTGCAATCGCTCACTTTGCCTCGGAGGACTTAAAAAAGTAATAACAGTAATGATTTCATGTTTGCCAAAAGCCCTCCCTTATTTTTGGCAAATAGTGAGGGACTCAAACCCAAAAATGGATTATGTGAAGAGGAGATAAATGGCGGGGGTAGCAATGGATTCGGCTAACGGAGACTTAAATTGGGGAACAATGACTCCAATGTTCTCTGTCATTACTCTCAGACTCCGCAGAGCTATGGCAATATTAATTCCCGGTATTTGTCTATGCTGGAGCCCGCTGACTGCCACACACAGGTTATTTCACTATGAGAGGTCAAGAAAAATGGGATGGGGAGGAGAAAAAGATTACAGCCCTGAGAGCGTTTCAGGGGGCCTCGGGGCTTAGGAAAGCACCGAGCATGGCCATAATAGAACGAGGACCGCTTCCCATGAAAAGTAAACAGTCGCATGTGTGTTAGTCTAAAAGGACGATTTACAGCGGAGTGGAAATCAGGATGCTACATACACCGATCGGCCATTGTGTAGCAGCGCGTCTTCTAACTTCACCTGTCAGCGGATTTAACGTCAGCAGGAAATGGACCTTCATGTTACAGATGATGCGTTTCATTGAAGCTGCTCTGGAGGAAGAAGCAGGTAGAGAAAGGTGAACATTGGAGATGAGAAATCGTTGGGAAATTTCAATCCCAACGATTCCTCCAGAGGAGAACCGGTCCGCTTGAGGTGAACTTCCTCCGGTCACAACTCAAAGACACGAGCCTATTCGCTTTGCTAAAAGCCCAATTAACTTGATTCATCCGCGGCGCGTTGCTCCTCAGCCACGAGTTTGAAGGGCTGAAAGCCGGGAAGATGAAGTTTGGATGGGAGGTCAGGGAGACGTTGGCTTTTTGCTCGCTTTTTTGAAAACCGTAAGACGTCAGGAGAATAACTCCAAACCGCAGACTGGTGGTAGAGATTCTCCTCCACTCAGTTCATTTACAGTTTGCATTTGTGTCTGGGGCTGACATCTTTAATAAAACATAAGGATAATATTTTAGTGAAAAGGGAGGTATTATTACATTGAACACTAAGAGTCAGGTAAATAATTGCCAGTGGAAAACACCTTTAACATTTGAATACAAAATGTCCACTGCTCCATCATTTTATCTGCTATGGCAAGAAAGAAAAAAAGAAAGGTGTTCTGTGAAGTCACATTGATCACCAAAAATCAAATCTGTCCTTCCTTGAGACCAAGAGGACATTTTTGACCGATGTGAAGAAATCTCTTCCCCGGCAGTCCTGAGATATTGCATTAAGGAGAACGGGACAGATGGTCGGATCGACTGACAGCCAGCAAACATGACGCCTCGGGCCACGCCTGTCACCGCCAGAGCTCAGGCATAAAAAGAGGGTTGGTGGGGGATTTCTAGTTATCTGTCAAATGTTTGTTTTGTAAGAGAGCCTACACCGATACCTCAAAAAGCCTGCCAGAGGAAAGCGGAGTGAAACGGGAAAAGAGATAACAGTTTTTCACACCAACATAATCAGACGCGCTAATCGGCCAAATCACAGACAGTCAAAAGCTGCAGTTTGGCTTTGCTGTACAAAAATGGTTGTCAGATGCACAATCCTCGACTTTGATTCCATCAGAAGCAAGAAAGCTGATTTGGTAATTCAAAGATCTTCTACCAAAGCGGCACCGCCGCGGTTAAGGTGGGTAAAGCACACTTTAAGGTTAAGTATAAGGAACGGCATCGCCTGATGATGGATTTCTGCTTCAAATGGATCCTTCTGCTCAAAAACGGCGATGATCAAGAAGCTGCCTGACTGGTGCTTCCCTGTACGGCTCAGAAACCGTGAAATAGCAGAGAAGAACAAAGGCAAGACGCGAGGAATCTGTCATTAAACCGGTGAAGTATGAGGCGTTCAAAGCAGTTCTCTCTCTTCATTTGCCCTCGAGGCTTTGCATGAGTTGTAGCGCCGCTTTGGAAGAATAATCAGGATCACATACCTTTTGTCCAGTGTGTCGACCATTTTCCTGAAGCGTTTATTGGACACGTATCATTGGCCAGACGAAATTAATTGAAATGATTCAATGAACTCATTCAATGACTATTACTATTACTAACTAACTTACAAATTACTAACTATTAAATATTTTGATGCAGAGCATACAAGGGCGTATGACTGAAAGTAGTTCTCCCATACCTGCTCAAAAATCAACTTAATAGCTAAAATGTATCGCATCTACTATGAAGGTTAAACAATGAAATACAAAGATTTGTACAAAAACACGTGTTTTTCTCACCAGAGAAGAATCCAAAAACACACAAGTAAGGCCGGAAAAACCAGTCAAGAGATTTAAGAGGATGGAATAAACAATGTCTGGCAAAACGTTAACTCGTAGTTAAAACACGAAAACAAATGTTCACGATGTCCGGGGTTTTGTTTCAAAGCTGAATCCGGTAAATAGCAGCACTGAAAGAACAAAAACGAGTTGGGGCAGAAATAGCAGCGCGGCTATAAACGACCATAATTAGGAACAGAGGTAAGAATGTGCTGAATCCTACAACCTGAGCATCCCGGATGTTTGCAGAATCGGGCTTGCTATGAGAATTGCTCCAAATATGCTAATATGCAGGATCAAAACATGCTGACCTCTAAAAAAGGCCGTTCTTAAAACACTTAGAGGGACGTCATCGTAGAGCACAATCACTTTGTCCCACTGGACTCGTTGCAGCAGAAACCCGTTCACTGGAGTCACTCCAACTAAGCAGTTTTGGTCCAGGATGCTACTTCAGAAAGCCTCGATTTCCCTTGTTGTCCTTTTGGTCCCCATTGAACCGCCGACGCAAACTTCTCTTTAATGAGAGTGCGTACACATACCCTACGACGCCAGTTCATTACACCAGCCTTGTTTTTCTTGAAGGGACACCTGACACAGCAGGACCCACCGATTTCTTCCGTATCCACCGCTGTAGGGACGATACAGGGTGGGCAGTGAGAGAAGAGGAAGAGAGGGTAGGCGATGTGATTTACCTTTACCGATCCCGAGCCTACGCACGGACCAGCCACCACTTCAAAAGAAAGAGGCGGAAAAAAAGAAAGAAAGAAAAAAAAAGCCAAGCGCTCAGCTTTTTCTCAGGATGGTCTCTGTGGGTTAATTAGTGCACCGAGTCCCACCTCATCTGCCTTCACGCTGCGTGCCGGGCATTCACGTACACATGCAGTCGACTGCTGCAGCAGAGTTATCGGCGGCATTTAAAAGAAAACTAGTAAAATTAAATCCAAAAAATGTCTTCATTGTCCAAACCCATCATCTTCATTTAAATTCTTCGCCAAAATTGAACCACTAACTCAAGTGGACAAAAAAAAATATACTAAAACCATTACATGCTCAACATGAAACAAATGTTTTGCTCCGCCCCCTTCTGCCACACTAACAGCCTTGAGTGTCCTTCTGTCTGAGGACACATGGAGAAGATCTGAGACCATTCCTCCATACAGAACCTCTCCACCTCCTTCAGGTTCTGAGGTCCATGTGTGTGGACTCTCCTCTGCGGACAACACCCCACAGATGTTGTGTGGGGTTTAGGTCAGGTGACTGGGATGGCCATGGCAGAACCTTTATTCTGTGATCTCTGAACCATTCTTGGGTTGATGTTGAGGTGATCTTCAGATCGTTGTCCTGCTGGAAGGTCCAACCACGGCCCACTTTAAGGTTCCTGACAGAAGACTTTAGGTTTTCATCCAGTATCTGCTGGTGTTTGATGGAGACAATGGAACCATGACTTTTAACAAGATGTCCCGCGGCATCAAAGATCCACCACCAGACTTCACATTGGATATGAGGAGCTTCTCTGTATGCCTGCTTTCTTGATACTCCGAGCCTATCTGAGATATTTGTTGCTCAAAAGCTCTACTTTGGTCTCAACTGACCTCTGACCTTATTCCAGTGGTGTTTGTCAAACTGTAGGAGCTTTAGTTTGTGTGTGGATGACAGCAGAGGTTTTTTTTAAATCTTTCTAACCTGTGTTATTTCTGCAAATGATTTGAATTTAAGAGCAAGGATAGGAGACAATAAAGACAGTTTTGTATCTCATTTTACTCTTATTTTTTGAAAGGGCACTTCATGCGCTCTATCAACAACCTCTCCCCTCCGCACATCCTTGCACCAACTAATCAGGCTGTTCAGGTTGATCTGTGCACGAATTCCTGTGTCAAACGACCATCAAACATCATCGCTGTGTGCGTTCAATCCAGGTCGCCTTTGCTCTCTCCCTTGTCCCCACAGGTTAGCTCTAAAGCCTAAAGCCAATCCTTCTCAATGCTGCAATGGCAGCAGGAAAATGGCAAAGAGATTGTCATCAGGTGTCAGGAATGTGCCTTCTTGTTGAGGGGAAGATTTAACATGGCAGCCGGTGAGTGCTCACATCGCTGGCAAGGTGGTTGTTGTTGTTGTTTTTTCCCTTTAATGCCAAAAGGGGAGAGAAAAAAAATGTTTGCCTCTTCAACACTGTCCAGATATTTTTGCACCATTTTCAGATAAATAGGGACCAAAAGGTAGATTGAGAATATCTGTGCAAGAGGGATGGAACTGAAGAGGAAGAGAGGAGCGGCGAGGCACATTGACTATGAACATGATGGATTCAGAGAAGGGAAAAAGACTAAAGCCCTTTCTTGACTCCAGCCATACATCACATTTATATGGGGAGCGGAGGCATTTGTGTCTCCTAAAGGACCCAAACAGGTAGGAGTGAGTGGAGGAGAGATAATGGAAAAGAAAGAGTGAGCGAGAGAGAGAGAGGATGAATGAAATGTTACATCGAACGAGAGGGAGAGGACAAGGATGACAGCTGGCCGGGCACTTCATGCATCTGGCGGGGGCGACTGGAGGAGCCATGATGAAAACGCGGGGCCGGGATCGGGATCAGTGCGAGAGAGGCCTCCATCCATCAAAGGACGCCCATTGAGCAAAGGAAAGGAAAGGGTCGATGATGATGGCGAATATGTGGCTATTTTGAAGCCCAGATGGAGCATCTCCGGCTTGATGTAAGCTTTCCATTTTTTTTTACTTTACCTTTATTTTTTACCAGGAAAGTCTTTTTCAAGAGCGTCCGTGGCAAGAAAGGCAGCAGCACACAAGATTTACAGACACGCAGGATACAAACGGATAACAATTCACTCGGGAATAAATTCAAGTTGAATTTGACATTAATTAAAGACAGTTCCTGCTTATTGTTAATATACTGAGGCACAAATTTCAACTGAATGGGATGTCAACCTAGATTCACTGATTCTAATTTTGTACAAATATGTGATTGGAAAAAACGCTGAAAAAGCCCAGTTCTACATTAGAGGAATCTTAAGGATGGTCATTCCTGTGCCTGAATCTCCACTAATGAAATTGATATGCACCGATGATGAAGATGAAACACAGGTGTTCATGTGTGTCACTTATCCAAACTATTGCCCTTTTTCAGTGTTACGCCATGCAGACTAATCCACAGGTAGACGGAACCAGGACCCCCGAGATCAGGGATAATAAAGGACAATAATTCCTTATCTGATGGTTGCGGTCAGCTTATCTACAAAATGCCCAAGAAACAGGAAGTCGTAGCGATATCAATCAGCATAAACAGAGAGTAGAATCTTGAGCCCCGTTGGGTGTTTTTTTTTCGGGATACAAACAGAAATATTGGCGGACTACCTTAGGGAGGGAGAGTGTGATGGATCTGAATTCATAAATTCAACGCTTGAATGCGTTTTTCTGGTGCTTGAAGAGATACGGCTGAGTGTCGAAGCCTCTAAAGGAGACCTACCTTCTCTTTCCCCTCTCGGCACCCGTCCTCTGCCGAGACTAAGGTTTTGTAGTAGGCGCTGCGCTCTGCTGTGAAGTGGACCTTGGATAGAGCGTTTTCTACCAGCGCCACCGACAAATTCAGGCCCTCGATGTGCAGCCAGCCAATGAAGTTCCCTGCTTTGTCCATGCTCTCCACTTCCACTTCCACCTGAAAACACAAGATGAGAGGACGAGAAGAGACCCGGTTAATGTTCTGCTGGGTGATAAGGAGACGTCACCTTTCTTAAATAGACTGATAAAAAGAGGCCAGTGATCTCTATATTGATTTAACACACACACACCTACACACACACACACACACAGATTGTTTCATTCCTGTTGTGGATTTCTCAATCGGCAGCACCTGGTTTACCTGCGGACTCTTTTTTTTTTCCAGCAGTGGCTTCTCCTCTTTTATTCTAAAAAGCGATTCCCTTCTGTGAGGTTTCAAGAGAGGCAACTTCTATATCTATTTAAAAACAAACTATTCACTCTATTTAAAAAGCCCCAGGGTGTAAATTCTAGGCCATACACACCGAAAAACAAGCGGCTTTAAATCAATGTTGCGGAGGCACTTAAATATTGTCATCCCGCTTTTTCGCCGGAGTGAATCATTTCTAACTAGTGACACCCGAGTTGCAACTCCCTCGGGTTAAGAAATGAGGGCACTGAAATATCTAACCCTGCTGACAAAGTGGGAAAGATCTCACAACATTTCCCACGGTGGGCTGTAACCAAATTCCGCCGAGTCGGGCTAATTATCTAATCATTACATTTTTGTTTCGTAAGCGACGGACGACCAGGGAAAGGAGATAAAAAGAGGAAAAAAGGAATCAATCTGGTTTTGTTTTTTTTTTACTTTTCTTACCCCACTTACTCTAAAGCTTCAGTCGGCGAGAAAGTGAGAGGGCAGGTGTGCTGAAGAGATAGGGAGAAGTCAAGCGATTAAAACTCAGCTGCTTAGCCCTGTAGCCACGAGGGAAATCTGAGGGGTATTAAGTTTGTAAACTGCTCCGCCTTGTTCCAAACTAAAGTAAAAAGCTTAAATTAATGAATGCATAATCTGTTCCATTAAGCTGAAAGTTGACAACCGAGGCGGACGGCGGCGACATAAATATATTTCATCTTTAAGGATTCTATTCACGTGTGGGTCTGCGGTATCCGAGGTACGGGGAAAATTACTGAAACCAGAACCAGTAGAAGCTGGATCAAACGCTGGTGTAGAAGATTGACTCAGAAATGTGGCCCATAATTCATGTCAGCAATAAAATCATTTGTCTTACATTAAATTCAACCTTAGAACAGTTGTGCCTAAGACGTAAAAAGTTACCGCCAAGGCTCCATAGAACACTTTGGTCCAGTCTCCTTGGTCCTGAGAGGGAACCTCGGACCTCCTTCTCTGCTTTCTCACCCAATATTTTTTTACCCATTTATGTCATAAGTGAAGAAACCCGCTACGTAAACTGGGCTATTACAGAACCGGTCCTCCTAGCCACCCGAACGTCAGCTGGGGAAGTTTGTGAGTGCTGAGAAAAAAGGCTAGAATGGCCAGAATATACGCAAGTGTCACAACCACCGCCGAGGCAGCAGGTCGATGGGTAAAGTAAAACCGCACTGACAACTACAAAAAAAAAAAAAACCCTCCCGGCTGGGGAAAAAAATCCAATTTGCAGGAAAAATTGAAAGCTCCACTTTGGGACTAAATCTGTTGCAAGACCTTAAGGGAAAACCACAACAACAGAGGCTGTAGACAGGAAGCTCCTGAAGGAACATCTGGTATCAGCACATCCAAAAAAAAAAAAAAAAGTATTTGTCGGATGATTCGGTTTGATCGAGGCTGATCAACAAGAGGCTTTGTTTTGTTTAACGAAGCATGAAAGCCATCTCGAGGTCAAGGGAGATATTCTCTGTCAACCCCAATAAATAGACACGCCCCTGTATATATATGTGTTTGCCTTGAGGAAAATGTAATCCATCCAGTAAATGTAAAGACTAGATAAATGGGATGAATGTCACAAGCATGTGGAGAAATCACACAGCAGGGCAGGGAACATCAATCACGCTTTTATGAGGTCTAATATAAAGTGGTTAGAGATGGTGGCGCACAGAGAGAGAGAGAGAGAGGGAGAGAGTTACAGAGAGAGAGAGAGAGAGAGTGTGTTTAAGACATGCTAAGGGGGAGAGAGAGTGAGAGTGAAAGACATGTTAAGGGGAGAGAGAGAGAGAGAAGACATGTTATGGGGAGAGAGAGAGGGAGAAGACATGTTATGGGGAGAGAGAGGGAGAAGACATGCTAAGGGATAGAGAGAGTGAGAGTGGGGGGTTGAGACATGATAAGGGGGAGAGAGAGAGAGAAAGAAAGAGAGAGGGTCAGAGAGAGAGGGGTTAAGACACGCTAAGGGGGAGAGAGAGTGAGAGAGAGAAAGGGTTTAATACATACTAAGGGAGAGAGAGAGAGAGAGAAAGGGGTTAAGACATACTAAGATAGAGAGAGAGGTTAGAACATGTTAAGCGAGAGAGAGAGAGAGCGAGAGAGAGAGATAGACAGAGAGTGAGAGTGAAAGACATGTTAAGGGAGAGAGAGAGAGAGAGAGTGAGTGAAAGACAAGTTAAGGGGAGAGAGAGTGAGGGGTTGAGACATGATAAGGGAGGGAGAGAGTGAGAGAGGGGTTGAGATGTGATAAGGGAGAGAGAGAGTGAGAGAGAGGGGTTGAGACATGATAAGGGAGAGAGAGAGTGAGAGAGAGGGGTTGAAACATGATAAGGGAGAGAGAGAGAGAGGGGTTGAGACGTGATAAGGGAGAGAGAGAGCAAGAGAGAGTGAGAGAGAGTGGTTGTGACGTGATAAGGGAGAGAGAGAGTGAGAGAGAGGGGTTGAGACGTGATAAGGGAGAGAGAGTGAGAGAGAGGGGTTGAGGCGTGATAAGGGAGAGAGAGTGAGGGGTTGAGACGTGATAAGGGAGAGAGAGAGTGAGAGAGAGGGGTTGAGACCTGATAAGGGAGAGAGAGAGTGAGAGAGAGGGGTTGAGACGTGATAAGGGAGAGAGAGAGTGAGAGAGAGGGGTTGAGACATGATAAGGGAGAGAGAGAGTGAGAGAGAGGGGTTGAGACATGATAAGGGAGAGAGAGAGTGAGAGAGAGGGGTTGAGACGTGATAAGGGAGGGGTGTTGTTATAGCTGTATTTCTGGTGTCGCTCTAATGGGGTCTCGGACACTTTTGATCAAATTAGATCAAATTGGTTTGTTTGTCTCATAGCTCTGACGGAGGAAACTTAATTTACCACCCGGTGCGTTAATACGGAGAGAAATGACGCCACTGACAGCTGCACATTTGACAACAGAGCTGCACATTGAACGCTGCTGTACACTACTTTCAAAAGCTCGTGGAGTGACTAATAACCTGACGACAAAGTCGAAACGCTACAATCCACACACAGGTAGACTTTCAGGACGAGTTCTAATGCAAGTATTCAGCTTTCAGTTACTCCTAGCGTCTGCATACTAATCAGGGGAGTTAAAACAATCAAAGTAAAAGCAGACCATTGGAGTTAAGCGGTCCTTCAGCACACGACTAATCACACCTGATGGCATGTTTATTTCCACGGGAGAGTGTTACACCCACACCGAAGTCAAAAAATATATTACAGCCATAAACCTTGGGGGACCAAGACCTTGAAAGCCTCATTAAACTGGAGGGTGCTCAGAGAGAGCCAAGCAAATGAGAAGGGTCATCATCGCACCGGGCCAGACGGATGAAGAGTAGGAGAGATTATGGCATCGCCATAGTAGGTGGTATGAAAAATGACTGGGTCTATATCATCTTCTGGAGGAGTTTGAAAGTATAATCAGCTGGTCCCACATTTATACAACATTTCATTGAAATCCATTCGAAACATTTTGAGGTATTCTTCGAATACACACACACACACACACACACACAAAAGGCACTGATCACATAACCACCTCCAACTCTTACTGGTGGAAATATTAGAAAAGGAAACTGGCGTTTCTTTCGAAAGTTGGCAAGAGATTCAGTGGGAAATTATAGGCAATGCCAACATCTAAAATGTAATGTGATTTTGACATCCTTAGATTTAAAAGAATTATGTCTATCTATAATAACTCCACAGTTGTTGAAGTGGCTTCCAGTCTGCAGAGGGGAAACCGGCGCCACCTCGGAACTGGAAGCTGAAATTTCAAACGAAATATGCGTTTCTCCTTTTTCTAAATGAAATCGCTTCGGTCGCAATATGGAGAAGACAGGGGCACGGAGTGAAAAACAGCTTTGAGTAGAGCCCAGATGGCTCCCAGCGGAGGCCTCCTCTGAGCCAAGATGGCTCCCGCCGGAACACAAATGGGCTTCGGTAATCTTATAAACGCTGGGATTCTGTCGACACACTGGACAGGAAAGTGAAAAAAGAAAGGCAAAAACACATAGACCTGAAGCCACGCATGTGTGTGTGCGAGCGCTCACACATGTGCAGTGCAGTCAGTCACAAGCACATCAGACAAAGTCATTTGATACCGCTGAACTGAAACCGGGCCCAGGGGCGTGTTTTAAAACTGCAGCAGATTTAATTCACTTAGTAGTTTGAATGTGAGGGAACAGAGTGTTTGTATGCATGTCTGTGTGTGTGTGTGTGTGTGTGTATTTATATATATATATATATATTATAAATGAAAAAGACCGCTAAGCCTAACCCAGCACTTAACGGTGTGTTGTTATGTTCAATGAGTTTTCAATAAATCCAAAACTCCCTTGAACACCTGGGAGGAAAATAAATGGCGTGTCCATTCATGTGTTCATAGCAATTCAGAACCAATCAGAACTTGGCACAAAAGCTTGACTCAAGTACTTCTTTCTCTCATTTGGGGAGTTAGCAGGCCACAGAAACGAGGCTTATAAATGCCTCAGATCAGGGTTATTGCCATGGAGCTGAATCCCTACGTGAGCCTAAAAATCGTATCAAGGCCTTGAAGAAGCTCAGCATTTGTCCACAGCCCGCTCAGAGAGAAACCGAGGGGGAGAGACACAGAACGAAACGTATTGCATAAGATAAGATATATCTTATTGTTCCCGAAGGGAAATCTGCTTTTGACGTCCAACTGAAACTTCACAAAAAGTACAAAACAGAAGACCTGCATGATTTCACTGAAACCAATTATCACATATGTGCTTGATACATAATACACACACACACACACACACATATAAATCTATATATACACAAATATACAGCACAAGCCCTTCAGGCGTTAAGTTAGAATCTATCTTATATCTACTTATCTCTAACCGTTGGGGGATGTTTTGCACAGGTACTAGAGTATCACCGATAACATAAGGTCCATCTGAGGACTTCTGCACATGTTGTAGACGACTAAACATGACTAGGAGATATTAAGGAGCTTAATGAACCAGGTAGGGAATGATTGTTTGTAGCGGAAGGACCTGATGTCGAGAGAAAAGTAAGTGGAAACAATTTTGGGGATGTTGGATCAATGGCTAAAGCACTCTCCAACTTTGCTGCGCTCAAATGTTTGGTTTGTCTGTAAAATCCTAATCAGTGAATCAGTAGATTCAAATAAAGGTCACAATAACAGTAGTTGATAGAGAAGAGAGTCTGTGGATACATATCAACTGGTATGTATGAAAAAATCAGAGTCGATGACCGTGGCGATTGATCTTCAGCCTTTTCGCCTCCATTCCTCCGACTCAATGAAAACGATATGAAAAAAAGACAGATGGACGGAAAAAAAAGTAATACACGCAAAAAAGAAATATTATTGTTCACTCCCACCTACAGCCCCTTTTTTTTATTCATCCGTCAGAATAATCCTATCAAACTAAGTCCACAGAGAGGATTGAAGGAAGTGTGTGCGCTCCTTCGTGCGCTGGCTGGTTGAGAGATCAAACCCGTGAATGAGGGATCTAAGCCTCAGGTGGAGGTACAAAGCAGGGAGAAAGCAGAAAATGGAAAGAGCAATCATATAATCTCAATTCACTTCACATCGCTGGACGCTTTTGAACGCCACAGGAAGAGCAACATTCGTCCGACGTGAAAAGGTCCATTTTGCCTTCATGTGGATTTAAGTAGAGGAAACGGGGCACGGCTCGGCTTGTATTACTCCAAACCCGGCCTTGCGTGAAAACTTCATTTGGGTTTATGAAAGCCTCATCCGGCACTCATTCACTCAGTCCTCCATATTGCCGCTCATGGATCATTTTACTGAGAGGACATGCAGAGCTCCTGTAAATTATACACTTGTGACGCTCCGCTTGGACGTGCGTTCACACCTTTGATCGGTTTTCAAGCAAAAATCAATAACTTGCGAGGGTGCTTCTGGTGGGTGGGGATAATTAATCAAAGCTTAACTGAAAACTAAATCAAACTGTCGGAAACAACAGATGAGCAGGCGGCAAAATAATAAAACTACGCCTAGGTAATAACTACGCTATTAATGTGACACTGGCGATAAAAAACCCGACAGGTAGGAGATATATGATAGTTAAGTTCCCTGTCTCCACAAAAAGAAAAAAGAAAAAGGTACATCCTGATACGTACGTGGCGAGATAATCTGTGATCACAAGACACACAAAAAAAACAACTTGGAGATTGTTTGCACAGAATGTTAGAGGTCCGCCATTTGGTTGGGATAAACAACAACACACACGCCGCATTTAATCTCTCTACTGATATTCATCACTAGTGCAACCATTAAGCATTATATAATCGGCTGTTAATAGCAAAAACAAAGATTGGGTTTGATTCGATTATGAAAAAAGGACCGTTTTCATGTGATAACGTGAAGATATAGAGGTAAAAAAGTAACTATTTCACTTTCAGACAACAAGGATGCCTTGTTATAAAACGGCTACATGTGTCAGCATGTCACTGGTTGATCGGAGAGGGGGGAGGGGGTTCAGCCAGTTCCGGGGGGGAAAAAATCTATAATTATAGATCACATTTTTAAAAAAAAAAAAAAAAAAAAAAAAAGGGAAGAGAGAGACAGACAGGAAAAGGAAGAAAGAATTAAACCAACCGCCATTGATCCCCTTAATGGCATGGATCAGGAAGGGATGTAAATAGCGTTTTAATGGGGGCTGCAATATAAAAAAGAAAAGATCTTTGTGTGAGAAGAGCAACTGCAGACAGTGTTAAAGAGAGGTGAGTTAGCAAACTAATGACCTGTGTCCACCTCGCCATCAGAAAATAAGACCAGAGGAAGTAAGCGGGTCGCCAGTCGTCCAACGGCGGTTAGAATACGAGAGCAGGGAGACGGATCCCGTTTTTAGAAAGAAAAAGTTAAAATGTGTGTCTTTTTCCTTCAAAAGACTTGAGAAAGTAAAAATATTAAATGGGTGATTAGCGGTGAAAGACACCGGGTGACCTTTAAAAACAAAATAAAAATCGATACACCGGATAGAAAACTGCGGAGACCGGTCCCATGATGTTTTATTCATGCATTTTTGGCTGGATATTGGGATTCTGTTTTTCCAGAAAGAGACGGATGACAGCGACAGCAACACCAAAAACAGAACTTCCAGAATGAACGTGGTCTGATGAGATGAAGCGGCCCTCTCCATTATCCACGGATAGAGGCAGTTGATCTAAATATGCACGCAAAGGCTTTGGTGAGCTAACGGCAGAGCTAGCCTCAAGGCCAAGGGTCAAACCTCTGGCACTAACTTAGTCCAAATTAGGTTGGTTCATTAAGCATGGGGGCTCCGGGCCAGAACCAACAGCTATTTGTCAGAAGCTGATCGAGTTAAAGGTTGGGATGGGGAAGTCACCGGATCTGGATGGCCACTATAAATCAAATAACTCAGCTGGATATATTTCCTGAATCAGGAGCCGAGTCTGAACGTCCTTCTCTGGGCTGGTGGCTGCATGTTTCCTGTCCTATTTCTTCAAGTACAGCAGCTACATACAGAACAACCCCCACATACACAGAGCTCCATCAGCACACTCCCACCCATAGATACTAACATTATAAATGTGATATTTTGTTTCTTTACATCTTGGGTTGTGGATGTAAATCTGGGGATTTGGACCCGCCTCTTTGTCTGGATCTAAAATGAAACTGAATTGGTTTAATCTGAGACACGCCCTGTTGTGTGTTTTTTCTTGTTCTCCCTATGCCCTATCCTTTCACGAAGTTTCGTGGAAATCTATTTAGCAGGTTTGTTGTAATCCTGTTGACCTACAAAGAAATCAACCAGCGGATGGGAGGGAAAACATAACGACCTTGGCGGAGGTGATGAGGAGGAGTAACCCTCATCTGAATTGGAGCTTTAAGAAAAATAGAAATCCTACCTACTTACTTTAAGTTCCTCCATTCTAAATCCGCGTGCAATTATCTAATAATAGATTAATTGTTTTCAAGTAAGTATGAGCTGTTTGAGTTTTTGTACATAGCTGGTTCCTCGCCAGTAAAACGCAGCTTGTTACGAACCTTCTTTTCTTTTTTTAAAGATATTTATCTACGGCTAAGTGTCGTTGGAGAAACTTTCAATTTCACAAAGACAAGGGAAAAAGTGTGAACAGGAATAGAAATAGAAATAGAAGTCTTCATTTACAGACGGGTGCGAGGCGAGGATTGGCCTCACTGCGGCGGGATTTTGCTCTCCGCCGAGGCCAAAGCCGAGCTGAAGAGTGTCTCAATCTGGCCGTCTAAACAATTTGGTGACAGAAGGACGGTTGTGTCACCCCCAACACGACTTTGTCACAAGCCCACGGTCTACAGTTAGAGCAGCAGGGGAACTGAGGGAAACAATCTTTTATTGGCACGGCTGTATGTTAGCTGTGGTCCGATCCAGTGGGACTGGAGCTTTTCGGTCTGTCCACCTGTTTCTCTAAGTCCATCTCTTTCACATCCTTAATAGGTTATGTGCTTCTAAAGACTCGTCTGACTGACACTCCACCAGTCAATGCATTCATAGCATTAGCTAGAGAGGAATAAAAGAAGACCTTTTTTGTTGTAATTTTGGGCGTTCCTCTAATTGCACCATTGCCCACGGGCACCTGGTCTATTTAAATTCATATTTATATATATCATTGGAAATCGGACTCTTTTCCCCCTTTTCTTTAGATCTGCATGCACTTTATTCCTTTATTCTTATGAACAGGTATATTTTATTTATTCTTAGTTTCTGTCCTGGTTATGTATGTGTGTATGTTTATATATATACTGTTTATCTATATAGGTATGTATATTTATATCCATACATGTTTATAAGATGTCCTATTATATAGTACGTCTACCTACTTTTTTCACCTTTAGAACGTCTGTCTGTTGTGCTGCTGTAAAAACTAAATTCCCTCTCTGGGGATTGATGAAGTTTCTATCCACCTATCTAGTTATTTTTCTTGCATACCGTTCAATTTCTTCCAAACGCGCTTGTATTTTCAACGGGACGACACAACGGAGCCTGGATGGGAATGTGTTTTTGTGGTTAACAACGTGTGTGAGCACTCTCCCAGGGTGATCAATGTGACTAAGAGGCCCAATGCATCACTGTCAGAGGCAGGCTGCTGTCTGTCTGCGGCCGGGTGGGGAAAAGTCAAACAGCCTCTCTAATGGCTCGGGTCATTAATGGTCAGGCAAACAAGCATGATCCCCACCATTAAACCTGCCCGACTCTCATTAATGAGTTTTTCTTTTATCAATAGATAATTGATGCTTGCCGGGCGTCACTCCTCCTGACAAGGCTGGTGACTAAAAAGTGAAGTGGGCACAAGACAGAATGAGTCAGATTCCTTTTTTTTGTAGTTTATGCATTGGGGAGAAGCCAAACCATTTGGCGTCGTTATCTGTTGGTCTTTTTCTGAGATGCTCCATGGGTCACGGGGGGGGGGGAAGATAAATTGAAACAATAACCTTACCGGTGTAATAGCGTGTGGCCCTTCTTGGTAAGAAGACACAACACTAGTGCCACTTTTTACAAAAGTGTTTTCACAAAGCTGGAAGCAAAGCGTTTATTACATTCCAGTTGCAAGACAAACCATATCTATGGTCTGTAGTCCAGCTCAGACTAAAGGGCGGCCCTGTTTACGACAGCGTTTCCTCCGTTCTTGTTGCTCAACTTCCTGTTTTTATGAGTACTTATCTTCCTCTAATGATTTATTGAACTAATTATAATGTCTTTGCGTGTCTGTGTGTGTGTGTGTGTGTGTGTGTGGGAGGGAATGGATATCGTTTTTATTTTGTAATAGCATTTGTGTTACATTTTTGTGTATGAAAAGTCCTACAGAAATAAAGTCGGAGTGATTTATGTAAAGGATTAGTCAAAGTCAGGATTATCGGTTTAATTTGACTACAAAAATAAAATCAATCAATGGTGAGAAATCTCTTCAAGTTGTTGCCACCCGTCGTCCGACGGCCAGCGCCGAGGATACAGAGCGCTCTGGAAGATGTATGGAGCCTTCATCGGAAAAATCACAGCGCAAAGACAGAAAGTAAAGAAAAAGCAAAAGGTCAATAATGAGTCGATCCGAGCAGGAGCGTCTGTTGTCCTCCACACATGACCGACAGTAGACCACAGAACCAAAGCAATAAATTATGGAGCTTTCTGCTGGAGGGTTTGGAGCCTGCACCAGGCCCACTTCAGTGGAGCGTTGTCAAAACAAATCCCCCCCCCCTCTGCTGGTGACACACAGACTGAAACAACACAATGACTTTGCATCAGGATAATTTAAGAGAATTCCCAGAAGGATAATAAACCGAACTAACTTTTATTGGCCGGTAGCTGTTTGCTGTGAGGTACGGACAGTGGGAGAACCATCCATTAAAGCCAATGAGCTAGGGGATTTAAACCGTTATACACTCAGACTGCAGCGCTCCCTATTTTCGGCATTGATCAGAAACAGTTGCAGCCCATTAAGAGGAACGCGCGAGCAAGGTCACGCTGATTCAGAAAAAAAAAATGAAAGGCGCCACCGTTGGAACCTGCAGGCTTTGCTGATGCTCGCTGACCTTCATGATATTACTTTTCTGTCATTTCGACCCTAAAGCCAGTGCGTGTACAACAGCAGAGCCCCACAGGGGTTTACCCAGTCCCAACACAACACCGGGTCAGTGACATTGAGTAATGCAAGACCGGTGGCTATGTAATGACCGACAAGATTTAACATCAGTCAGTCTTTCTATATCAACCCCGGTGGATCGATATTGTTGTGAGGAGGCCTGATCCATCAACTAATACACAGTGCTTCGCCGTGGCCCCCGATTCGAATGCATTATCCTCGTGGTCCTGTGATCTAAAAATAAAGCTACGCCGTGACCAGGGAAGTTTGATGGGAGTGGGCGTTCCAAACACGTAACACGACCTGTTGTGTGCCGGAATGTTTCAATAACCCTAAGACAAATCATACTTCACTTCACGAGTCAGCAAAGCCAATCACGCTAAACCTGTGGAGAAATCACAGGACTTTATACGTTTCCAGATGAAAGAAAGCTCTTGGCCTCGCGTGGCAGCAGCGATAGCCAAGCAGGATCAAAAGCCCTGGATTGGGGCTTAACTGCCTGGTTATTAAAATCAATAACAGCAATAACTATAATCCATCTCGTTTTTAAGAGAGTGGCGACACGGCATTCCGATCAATGAATATCGAGCTACATTTGTAATATTGCTAATATCGTATAATTCCCCGTAACCGAGTGGTTTTGAAAGTGCAAACACAAATTGAGCAGCTGACTTATTGAATGCCTATAAAAAAGAAAAAAGAAAAAAAGAAATGTCACGTACGTCTGTTTCCTTTTTTTCCTCATCACTACCTTCCTAACTGAGACTGATCTAACTGGCAAAGAAGATGAGGAACACAAATCTAATTGTAGACCTTGACACGTTGGAGCAGACACTGTAATTTGATTTTTAAACATTTCTCACTCAGCTCCCGGAGGTTCATTTTGTTCTGGGTTGAGGAAGCTAGCCGATCGAGGCACTGGGGTACTGGAAAGCAATGGGAGGTAAGAGTCCAACTCCTGAAATCGCTGCCTGAAGCTGTGAAAAAGGCAGCAAAGGTTTTGTCGAGAGCAGTCAAGCCGCATTGAGCACATGTAGGGCTGGTCAAAAATGATTGGAGAGGGCATTAAGCCACATTACCTCTCCACATGACCGCGCCGCTTCCCTGTAGATCCATTTTCCCATGTACCTTCAAATACATGACCAACAAAGCAGTCCTTTTGTGAAATCAGTGAGGAGTACAGCAGCGACCGGTGAGAACCTGGATCTACTGGAGAGCTGATATTCTCCCATAACCAGCAGAATGCAAAATAAATCTAGAACGTTAGTTAATGTGGTACGTTAATCTGCTAGCAATAAATCCATCATTGCTACAATGGAGATTGAGCTCGTGAGCTGAGCTTTAGATGCAAGAACGTAAGGAGTGAGCTATCATCATGGTGTCTTCTAATCTTCCTGGAGAGTTTCACCGAGCGGAGCAGCACCCTATGGCGCCGAGCTAATCGGCTGTCCCAGGGCTAACAACCACATGCTGCTAGATTTCTACTCCTGCTAGCGATAAATGCCAGCTCAGCCGGACGGCATAAAATCAAATCAGTTTGAGGCCAAACACCTGATGGGAAAGACAAAGAAACTCATTGACCGCATTTGTAGGGTGAAAAAATATTTTCGGAGTGTTCAGCAGCTACATAGACAATCCCAACATAATACAGATGTCTTTGAATCAATGTTGAATTTAATAAATAAGTCATGGCTGGATAGTGATAGGAGTGTTTTCTTTCAGTTTAGATTACCAATTTTAAAGGAGGCCATATTGGTGGTTGGAAATAAAACAGTAGGAAAAGCTAATTTTAGTAAATTTTAGCTAATTTTGTGTAGTTAATGAGGCAGGGCTATATTCCAATATCAACAACACACCTCCAGAAACGACTTTAAACTATTCCCATCTAGAGCTGTAGCTTCACTCATGAGCCACTTGCCACAGCTTATGAATACATTTACAATTCCATAATGGAATTTAAATATTCATGATTCTACTGTATATTTGCAAAGAACAAATTATGTTGATATATCATTGAAAGCTCTGTGCAGACATTATGGAACCCTATGGAAGAGTTGGACCCACCTCAACAAAGATTGCCGGTTTGAAAGCAAGGATTCATTTTAATTTTTCCACCCCTGTAGGTAAAATCTCATAATGGAGAAATATGGTGCAACAGTTCAGAGAAAACACAGACGGAGACAAAAATCGCGTGTCTCGATTCATTGTTTGTTTACACTTTCATCTTGAAATCCCCAAACTCCAACATCCATATCATTATGAAAAACATTCATACACCCGATGGCACTGCGGCCGTGTTATTTAGCCTTTACTGACGTGGGCGGAGAGAGACGGTGGGTGAAAGGGAGAAGGGGCATAGAACAATGACGGTCAGGCAATCATCATTTAGTCTCCGCCTCCTTTTCTATCCTCTTTCATCAGTTGACACGGCAAATGGCATTGCCAGCCTATGTCACTCAGAAAGCCATTTCTGTTCTCACAGACCCTGCCTCTAGTGACAGAGTTAGTGCAAGAGGGAAGGGGGGGGGGGGGAAATGAAAAAGAGCCGATTGATTTCTCAACAAGGTTTTTTTTTTTTTTTGTCAATTTCTGAGCACCATTTGCTCGGCTGTTTGAAGAGTTCTTAGGCCGGGGTTGGATTTCAGTCTTAGAAAAAGGATGTCGAAGAGCTCAAAAGAGGTCCTCCACATCGCTACAAACTGGCACAGACAGGAAAGAGGCACCATTAAAGATTGGATGCTGCCAGCAGTCAGGCAAATGTAAAGACGTTCCGGCTCCATTAACTAAATTAATTCTATTTACATATGTTATTTCTCGAGGAATGGCATACAGTAGCGATCAGGTTGTTCAGTAAGTGGCCTCCAGGTTTTTGGTGGAAGTGTTGCATTAGAGACTTATGACAAACAGGGTTTGCTAGTTCAGGATAGACCCGGAACTTTATACGTCTTATCTGGCCTGGAAACGCCTTTGGATGCCCGAGGATGGGCTGGAGATTGTTGCTGGGGAGAGGGGCATCTGGGGAACCCATCTTAGCCTGCTGTCACCGTGAGCCGCCCCCGGATAAGCGGAAAGAAATGGATGCAGGGACAAACAGCGAGCTCGAAACAATGTTTCATGCCAGTGGGTCCTCGGATGATATGATACTAAATGACCATCTGAGCCCGGTCAGCGCCAATTAATCCCTTAATCATTCTTCAATTGGCAATCCAGTCCAACCTTCCACATTCCCGGCAATGTGAATATGTAAATGACAAATGATGAACAAGAAATGAAGGCGTAGCCTGAGAAGTGTGGCTGCTGTAGGTGTGAGAAAGATAAAGCCCACTTATACTCTAGACTACAAGCGATGATTTATTGGAAAAGATGGCGTTCACAGTTTGACCATTCTGACTATACGAGCACCTGGCATTGGAAGCTGATCTAATCAGCGAGGCATCAGATAAATGAGGTTACCTCGACCTCGCACCGGTGCCAGCCCATGTTTTGTAACATGCAAACATAAAACGCAGCTTTATTACAGGCTTGAGGAATGGAAGACTAAGTGGGTGGACATAATTATCTCTGGAGAGTAATTTCCCTCCACCAAATGCATTTAGCTAGGGTTGATGTCGATCCTGGTCAGAGAGAATCCGAAATGGGGACAGTAGTCCAATAATGCACAGGTTCATTCAGTAATGAACTTCTTTTGGGATTTTGGGCTATGACACGGTAACGCCGTTGTCACGTTCATGAATATACTACACAAGCGTCAGAAGATTGTCCCTCTAGCTTATAGTTGACTGACTAAATGACTTTCTTAAAGGTAAAGCACGTTTGCATCTATCCTTTATTTACACACAACAAAGTGAAACTCTCAGTTTGTTATCACTTTCCTCTAAGACTTTGTTCCAATCATCCTGGCTTCTGCTTTGCTTTCTCCGTTCGGAGGTAGGGGGGAGGAAAGGAATCAGAGTCAAAAACAAGGCCGGGCATCCAAACACCTCCATAATGATGAGGCCAGGGAGAAAAATGGGGCTAACATTTGTGAAACGAGATTTAGAGCAAGTGTGCGTGAGAGGAGCAACGTAGGAGCAAAAGCTGGAAGGAAGAAGACAGGGGAAATGTAGAAGAGGCCACAAATGACAAACAAAGGTATTAAAAGTTTGTTTTTTTCTCCTCCTCTATTTTTGACCCGCAAGATTAAACATGACCTCTGCCTCTGAGTGGACGTCCTCAGACTAGAGATTCAGCACAAACAGAAAAACAGTCTCAGTGTGTCGTTTAACTTTTAATTTATCAAACGGTGGGTTTAAGCTGCACGCGCTGAAATATTTAGAAAAGTTTCAATCAAGTATTAGAGCGTAACAAAAAACGCTGACTCGCCATAACGTTCAAACAACCTGCCTCAAATCGTGCTGGTGACAAATAGCACTGAGATGAACGAATGCAATGAACCTTGGATCTCCATGACCTCGTCCACAGTTAACCAGTAGTCCTGCCTAAGACAACGTTATAACGCAAAAACCAAGGCAGATCAAGAACTAAGAACCTAGAACCTAGAATGAGTGAGTAAGAGCTTCCACCAGGACCTACAGTTCTGGTGGATCAGACCCTTGCACCTGCCAATTTCCTCTCCTTCAAACAAATCACCTCCAAGGCTTAAATGTTCACTAGCTGTTGAATATCTCCCACCCACTGACAGGTGGCATTCTGACCACATAATCAGCGGTTATAATGTTACGGCTGATGAGTGTACATTACTTACTTACATCACACACCTCCAGATCGGAGACTGAGTTTGAAAGAACAAACGGCTGCACGTGATTTCAAACACTTGAGGTAAAAGCGTTCAAAGATTTTTCCCCCCAGCAGGTCCGTTCTCTCAGAAGGAGCCGAGCGATGAGTCAGTCCAGACCTGAATCCCCCGCTGATGTCGGCTGTATTGTTTTTTCCCTCCTCTGGGCCAGCATCTCGCGGCTGAAGCCGCAGCAAGTTTGTAACAGTTCATCTTAGTAGTGCTGTTTTCATTGTTCTCAGAAATTCATCAGCGCTCAGTGCGACTGTCGGGAGGGTTGAGTCACTCGTATCAAAACACGTCCTCCAACCAAATGAGCTCATGGGATTGTGTAGGTTTATCACACTCCCATGGATGCGATTATAACCTTTCGTTGATAAGGATAGGGAAGAGAACTTGAAGGCTATCGTTGTGGAGAGTGCCGTCACTATGCTGAGAATGGTGTTGTTGTTCCGCGATCATGTAACACCATTATGACTCAGCAACATGTGAACCTGGTCGCATGAAATCTCTGCGCCTCGTATAAAGTCCCAGCAGAGTCCGAACAGCCTGTCGTCACGTTCTGGATGCGTTTGGACAGCATCGCAATGTTACCAGCAGCGGGGCTTTGAACACCACCAGGTGTACAAAAGGAGGACTTTTGCTAACAAATAAGATGAATCACACTTCCAAACAGCCGGTGTCGCACACGCGCCTCAAATTCAATTTCAAAAATTGGGCCCAAAGGCAAAGTCTGAAACCCCGAAGCTGTCTCATGGAGTTACAAGCTACAACGGTTTTATGGCCGGCTCAATACTGCTGCTGCCGCTCCTTACCGTCTGGAAGCCCACTGGGGCGACCTCTGCGGACGTAAATCCCTGTACGGAACGTCGTCTCGTTGTATTTCCACTAAATGGACAAGTTGGGAGCTTAAATGTTGCCGAACAAGAAAATTCAAACCCAATATGTCACAGTGGTTTAATCATTATTTCAGTCTTTTTATTGCCGTGCGCAGCTGGTGCCACTCGCAGACGGATGGCGAAACGCTGACAGGTGACGTGCAAAAACAAATGGCAGCCCTTGAAGAGGAGGGTCTAGACTGTTAGGTGGGCTAATCCGCCTCCAGACAAAATGTGCATATTAAAATGCCAAAACGGACACTTTTGCGTTTTGTTCTGATTTACGCAGCATTTAGTTCCAATGCTAACAAACTTGTAGCACAGCAGAGTCAAGCTTTACGAGAGTAGAGTGGAATGGTGCCAAAGAAGTTTTCCCTGCGTCTATCTGAGCTCCGACGCGACCGATGGTTCACTAATCAACAGTGACAACGGGGAACATTTGTTATTGGTATCATTAATGATCCTTTACCTGTCTCGGGTAAAGCAGAGAATCGTAGTGACTAGTTACTCGGCAGTGAATCATTCCATCATAATTACCTGTCCATTATTGATGCTCCTTGTTTCCCCAGGAGCGATAAGCTGCATCCTACTGAGTAGTTAATAAGTCTTGAATAATTACTTCATTTACCTTATTCAAAGTTTGTGTGTCTTTTTCTTTTTCTTTTTTTGCCCTCCGTTTGTACGGCGACAGTTGTCAGAGGAAGAAAAAACGCAGGGAGGGATGAGATGACGTGCAGCAAGTAGCCTGGGGGGGCACAGGCCACTGCGGTCATGCAAGGACTCGGCCTTTATTATGGGGTGCGTTCCCTTCAGCTTCCCCATCAGTTCACTTCTCTGTTCTGTTTCTGTCCAATGCAACATCCTAGTTCCCATGTTCTGAAGAAAAAACGTCGTACAGGATCGATTCACTGACAGATATTCCGGAGCCGATCAAGGCCGACTGGGCCATTAGCATAACGGTCCTCCAGTAACACATAATTAATATTATGAGGAAAGGAGTTATTAATTAGGAAGCATTTATCAAGTCCTTCATCCCCTTCCTCGTTTCTTTACGAGCTCATCATTCACATGACACATCTGACACTCTACCACTTCTAAATTTGATTGCTAACATCGTCCCTCCGGTCGGTTCTCCACTCTACAAAAATGAACGGGCCGCTTGGTTTACGGGGATGTTAGAACTTTGGGTCTGGATGGAGGGTTAGGTTCTTCACTGTGAAACCCTAGATTGTGTAAACAACCAGAATATTACGGTTCACGCTCTCAAAATATGTTTGCACTGTATTTTGTTTTCAGACACACTGCCCCTTCTTCCAGAAATGATAGACTGAAGGGACTAGATATTATATAATAGTTGATTTATGGGTAACAATGCATGGGCTTGAGAACGCCAACCTTAAAAAAGCTCCTATTGCATCTAATTCTTTTCACCTTCCCACTTATTTTGGAATGGCGTGTGATTGTACTGATAGTGTTATCTTTGATGAACCCTACTTTGTGTAGATAAGGGTTCCGTGAGTTTTAGATAACAAGACGCTACGATATTTGAAGGTGTCGGTTGTTGTACATCCAAATGTCAGCAGTATCATTTTTCTATAAGACCGATCCCAGCCCGAAAGGGTTCCTTGACTATTTATGTAGTTTACTTATTTAAAAACAGTTTTGTTTCCTTTGTATGAGTTGCAAAAACAAACAAAAACATTTTTGAACAGGCTCCGTTTGTGTAATAATTAATTTTGGAAAAAGAAACTTTGCAATTAGTATTAAATTTTTTTTTTTTTCCCCTTCCATTCCCATTTGTTGTTTGGCAAAATCAGCTCCGAGCACATCCCTGAATGTTTGTATGTTTGTTGTTGTTGATCACATGAAATTAAAAATGCCACAATAAGCCATTAAAATACAGCAATAGGTCTCAAGTCATAAAAATAATTTCCAGCGGGGTGTCGCCAATGAGTGGCAGGAAAATGAAAGGGAAATCAATGTCTGCCTTGGGAAATTACCACTGTTCATCCATGTGTCAAGCCATTCCTATGTGTGAGGTGAGGGGTTATTATGGATGGGGTGGGGGGGTGGGGGAATAATCGGGCCACACACCAATAAACACAATTAGAGTCTAAGTGACCTAGACTGAAGGCATCAGTGGGTGAACAGACACAGGATGGGGAGGGAGAGCACCATCAGGATGACTAGTAGGCAGCGGTAGCCGGGAACTATAACATATCTGCAGGCAAGCAATGACCCAGTAACGAGGAACTAAAGCCCAAGAGGCATTATAAAGATAAAATACATCCGATTGACTTAGCTGCTAAATGAATAAATTACCATTTTTGTTGTGGCAAAGCCAATACAACGCCTCTGCAAGTATGATTCAAAAGTCAAGAGCCTTGTGCGTGAAAGAAGGTTGCATGCTTCAGTTAGCCCCTTCCCTTGTCATCGTGTATAATGTCAATATTTCAAGGCAATATGAAACACAGACGTCGACGCGAGTGTCAATGTATGCAACCGAGTGTGAGGTTTTTTTTTCTCCTGATACCGGGTTGAGAGAGCAGCAACTATTTGACCTTGGGGTTGGTGCGTGACAATATCACGCCTATTGTGTTGCCACAAATACTCAGAGGCACGTTTTAAATGCAGGTGCTTCAATCCTAACATCTTAAGAGCTGAAATGTGTTTTTAATCGTTCCAAAAAAAAACAAAAAACCTACATTCGCCTGTGGGAAAAAAAAGCACAACAAGCACAAACACATCAGCACGCTCTTGGGAATACGAGTTTCAAAACTGCAACAGATTCATTTTTTTTTTTTTTTTTTAACGTTCCGCTCAGCACAAGTAAGCAAAATGTGCTAGCGCCCGGACAAATCCTGGCCGTTCCATGCTGTGCGGACGTGCCACTGAGCATTACGGTGTAGTCATCAGATTCAAATACAATTTGTGCGAGGTTACTGCACATGGATCTACACACAAACTCCTGTCAGCTGGGTGTCGACCCTCTCCCAGTCGTACTTTTGGGTTGCTGCTCCTGCTTGGGGCAGGTCAGACAAACCATCTTTAATCCCCAAAAAGCTATGTTCAAATGCTAACGTGCTAAAGGGGATTAAAGACAAAATAAGGCTGCTTGGGCATGTGTGTCGTAAGATACGCCTGCATTAGCACGATTTCATACGGCAGCTAGATGAAGAGGAGCATCACTTCTTTCTAAGTCTTCCGGGCTTTTCGGGTCAGACATACTTCATTTATTGCAATGTTTCCGAGCCTGTTTTTAACTTTAATCATTTTACACGTGCGGTGTTTTATGCAAGCCCTTGCCAAAGCAGTTCAAACAATATTGATCAAGCCCATCGCCGAGAGGTAAATCTCTTTGCGGTGTTGCTGGCATTTATATTAACTCTGGGGCCCGTGGCAACCTTCCCAAACCGGCACCGGTGCATTTTATGTTAGTCAGCCCATTGTGGTGGAGCTGATGCCTTCGTAAACACATTTGAGTGTTTGTGTAATTACCATCAATGTCAGAGACGAGACGCTAAAGAACAGGTTTGATGTATTTCTTTTTTATATATGTTCTTTGTGGACCCCCCCTCCCCTCCTGCACGTTTGCCCGCACAACAAACGCCGCGTGTCCCTGTGACGGTAATTTGGAGGACTCCATCAACATCCTACCCTCGGCTCTCCTTAGTGACTGTAAGCGGACTGTGTGGGTGGACCGGCTCTGATAAAATGGACTGCTTTATTGACTTCAATTTAGAAAGTGCTGCCTGCTGCTTTTTGCCCCCCCCCCTTCTCCTTCATGGCTGGGACCCTGCTGGCCCCCAGCTGCAGCCTCCCTCCTGGGGGAGAGATCCCTGATTGCTCTGCAACATAAAACACATTGAAGCTAGTTCTCAGGGTGTGAAGTCGAGTTTGTTTCCGTGTCCGTTTTCTAACTTCCTTTGCTCTTTTATCCACAACCTAGAATTGTTCCGACTTCAAACTATACCTCGGATCTTTGCCGCAGCTGCGCTGCAACAGTGTCGTCCCCTCAGGAACCACCAGCTCGCCCTACTCTTCTTTTGTTGTCCTGCCTGCTCGGCTGGATGGCTAGAAGTGTTGGATTTTAGAAAGTTGCAGGTCCATTCCTAACAAACGTGTGACGCGGCGCTGGACGCGCTCATAGATTAGACACACTCAGCTTGGCTTGTCAAAACCCGAATATGGGGGACAAAAGAGGAGAGAGACGCAGTGGAAGTGAAACAGGAAAAATAAGTAGTCACACACACACACACACACACACACACACACACGCACACACACACTACACTCCAACCCATCCTCTGCCGCACGCAAGCCAAATATTAGTTCAGGTCAAAGGTTACAGTGACCCTTATAAATTGTACCCTTTGTAATTGTACTTACATTAGGCTGCGGATGCTTTATTTGAAAGCACCAAATAGAATAGCAACTATCAGCAATGGAATCCAATTTGGAATCATAATAGAAAAATATTTTCTTCATTGGAAAGCACTTTACAATATTGTGTGGTGTCTGGATTAAGAGATTTGGCAAAGTACGCACACAATGCCAAAAATACAAAGTAGAACAGCCTTCATTCCGGGAAAGGGTGATGCAAAAGCGTCTTTGCATTAGAAGTAGTAACAGTAATATCGTTTTAAGAAAATCTATCCAAATGAAATTTAGTGAGATGTTTCAGCAAACATTGGACCAGATTTAACCTGCAATAAATGGTTTTGCATAAAACCTAATAAAGGGAGAAATCAGAAATTTTTCTGTATTATAAATCAGCGCTGCTGCGACACATTTCACATTATTACTATTTACTGAACTAAAGTTGGGCTTACACTATAAAAAATATTAAAGTCAAGTCAACCAAGGGATGAAAAAATCCAGACTTTTGTGTCGCTTTGACTCCATAGGGCCCATTCATCTAACTTTTTATGCAAGTTTTCCATTATAAATATATTTTGCTTCTTTTTATTGTGGCTGCTTTTGCAGTGAAGTGCAGCAACATGTAGCAAACAGCCATACCCCATTGCCTAACACTGTGTAAGTCTTCATCTTGCAGCCATAACAGCTCTGTGATGCCCTGTATTTTCTGAAAACTGTATATTTGAACCAGAATTGACTTTTCCAGTAGTTCGAGCTACAGTAGCTCCACAGGGATCTGACAACCAGCATAGCCTTCAACTCTCCACCCATATAAATGAGCCCTGAGTGCCCGTGACCCCGATGCCGGTTCACCAGTTGTCCTTCCATATATATTGTTTGACAGACATTAATCACTGCAGACTGGGAACAACCCAAAAAAGAAACTGCAGTTCTGGAGATGCTCCAACCCGGTCGCCTAGCCATAACGATTAGGTCCTGGCCAAAGTCCTTCAAATCCTTAGGCTTGCCCACAAATTCCAACAAATCAACTTCAGGACAAAATGCTAACATGCTGACTAATAAATCCCGTGCCATCGGTTATAATGTTATGGCTGATTACTGTACAGGTCCACATGCCCATCCTGAAAAATAAAGAGTATTTGCGGGCGCACAAACAATTTTCAATCTGCTGGTAAAGTACCGCTTTAATCTGAGAGCAACCAGGGAGATTAAAAAATCTGAAAAGCTCCTACATTCTCCCGCCATATTACCTGGGTCTGTGCAATAACAGACCTCAGTGGGTCTAATCCTCCCCTAGATGAGACCTAATAAAATTATGGGATTAACAGCTACACAGAAATAATGCTATAAGGATGGGAATTCAAAGCTAGGGGTTTTGGGGAGAGCAGGATGGTTGGGGTCTCATCAGGCCTGGAAAGAAAAGTGGTCACTGCAAAATATCTGGCAGGCTGTTGTCGCGTCACCAAACCCTGATGATGGTGATTTGAAATTGCGTACGAGGAAGGACGCGTCATCAGTAATGAGCAAATGTAATTTTAGAGGCACATCAGGAACCTTTTGTCGTTGTGCAGGTTGATATAATTATCTCGGGTGCAGATTTTTCCTATCGGGTCGGATCTCAGGCGGCTGCAGGGAATATTAGTGGACAATCACCAGTGGCTTTGTCATTAGTTTAGAGTTTTCTTCTAAGTGGCATGATAAAAGCACAATTAAAAATGTTGATGATATAAATAATCATATGATTCTGATTAAAATAATAATAAATTGGTTCAGGATACTTAAAGAAAAGTTCTATGGAAACTGAAATACAGAATTATGAAAACTAAATAAGAAACAGAATCTAATGACACAGAGTTTGGAGAGTTTTAGGTCACGGCTTTTATCTTCTTACTTTTATCTCTGACAGACGTTTGCTCAGATGTACAGCGACGACGGACTAGTACTTTCACCAATATTGTCGAATCGCCACATTTTTCGAGGGTCTTTGCGCTGAATAATATCCAGTGATGGTGATGACAGTAACACCTTAAGGAAGATGGCAGTGCTTGGTCCAGTTCCTCAATTGTTACGCAGTAGTTTGTTAGTCCTATAGTATTTCTCCTGCGCGCAGATTATGTTTATTACAGGATCAAACCGGTTAGAATGAACACTGATCGATATTAAGCAGCCAATCCCCCTCAAAACAAACAACAAGTCACGGTTTTGACTCCAGCTCTGTCCTCTAATGAAAACAATGAGTTAGTAGTAGTAGTAGTAATGTAGAAGTTCAACAAGGGAGCAATGAAAAGTAGACAACAACTAGGTAGTTAGGAATGGGAAGAAGAAGAAGAAGAAGAAGAGGGGGAAAGGGAGAGGTGGATATGAATGGAGACGACATCCTTGCTCCCTAGGAGCTAAAAGTCGAGAAGATTTAGCTTTCCTCTGTAAAGTGAATTACTATGTTTTTACCTTCACGTTGCAGAGAGAATGAGGCATCCATTGCCAATAGCGAGGCAGTTGGCAAGGCAACGTCGTGATGAACGCACATAGAGGGATGCTCCGTGAATCCCGATGAGGCCAGCTGCCCAACGACACCATCAGGGCAAGACATGGTTTATTACCATATCAGAGGAAAATATAAAGAAAGTGCAGCCGTACAAAATGTGTATTGCATGTTTTCCATGATAAGGATAATACGCTGTTTTATGCAACACTTGATTATATTAATTGATTAATACTATAAACTATTGGGCATTTGCAACTCCCAGTTCTAAAATATGCATGAAGCATCTCCTAAAATATGACAATCTTGGCTCATTCTGACTGGGTTAGCATTGCTAACCTACTTGTATCTTTCTTCTGCTTCCAACTAACATGTTGCTAGGGCTAATCCATGGTCTGGCAGCCCCAGTTGAACACAGCTCAACATAATGAAGCATATTAGTCTGGAAACAATAGCAGCTAGGGAAGCTCAAACACTGATTAACACGGGATGAGTGAAAAACGAAAAAACGAAAAAACAAAAACGCTCATCTTTTACTGCGTCCTTTCATGCCGGGGTATTGCTCTAATTTACCGTTGCACACTGCCGCACATACTGAAGACACACTTAAAGAGCTAAGGCTGTTAACTTGGCACTGGCCGATAAATATTAGACCAGAGGAATTGTGTTGGAAAATATTTATTTCGTGAAGTGTCTAGATAGAGGACAGCAGATGAAAAAATAAAGGAAAGAAAGAAAGAAGGAACAGAGCAGCATGAGCAAAAGAGAAATGCGGGGGAAAAAGATGAAGAAAAGCCTGAGGAGGATGGAAAGAAAGGAGCGAGGGCCAAAGAGACAAGTTGAAAGTAGGAAGAGATAAAAAGGAAGACCTGAAATGAAAAGACAAATACATGACAGGCATACAGAACGGTAGGCTGAGAAGTTAAGAGTGAGAGAAAGTGTACGTTTACTACATTAACCGTATAAGGGGGTTTTTCCACCTATGTAAACCAAATCTCATATATGTGAGTGTAAAGCGGTGTTTCCTGACCTTTTTTCAGTCACAGCACACTCTTCAATTTTAAGAAAATCTCATGTCATATCTATCTAAAATGCTTTTAAAAACAGACCAACACACTCAGATAAGTGGTTACCGAGAGAGAAATGTAAAAGGTAAATAGGACTTTCTATCTGTGGGAAACCCGAGTTAGTTAGGCTCAAAAAGCTCAGTTTGCACACATACATCATTGGGAATGGTAGCCGAATTTCAGCGGAGCTAGTTCAAAATATTGGCTAATTCTTCTGCAGTGATATCAAAAACCTGTTTCTGTTGTTCTTTCTTGTCATATTTGATTTTCTGATTGATTTTTATTTCTGTCAGCTGATTGTGTGCCAGCAGTGCAAAGTCATTCTCTGACACTTTTGCACACTTCATCACCACTTGGAGCTGCCTGACTTGAAGTTTCAAGCAATTAAATAAAGTACCTCTGGGGTTTTGATGTCGGTAAAGCAGCAAGTAAAGCATATATGACACTCATTCTTTTGATGTATAAGGAACCTGAATTTTCGTTTTCATGATTAGGTCCATTTTTCATTTCTCATCTATATCAATTTTTGACTTTTGGATTTTCATCTGATTCTATGATGCCAACTACATCTGAATTTTTTTTGTGCCTCGTCCGCAAAGACAGATGGCAGTCCAGGATGTACGAAAGCCAGGTTCAGAAAGACGGCTGGATACGATAGAGGACACACAAGGTCAGTGAGGGAAGACTTAGAAAGACAGTGAAGAATTCATTTCGAACAACTGGGAATACTGGAGCCACTAATAAACCCCATGGCCTTTTATAATCACGTGATATGGTAGCAAACGATTGGTGTATATGATCGAAAAATGACAAACAGAGGAAATCCTACCAAGTAGTTAAAGCCTTCACGAAGCCACAGCCAGCAGCTTGACTGTATGTCCGTGTGTGTGTGTCTGTGTGTGTGTGTTTGTGTGTGAATGTGTGCATTTCACATAATCTCTTGCTAAATTAATTTGTGGAAATTGAAATGAAAATGGAAAAAGGAAGTGTCTGGTAGAAGGTCCTTTACGTCAAGGTCACAGACAGACACCCCGATGTCTGTCTGTGGGTATGTGTACACAACATTAGAGAAAGGGGTGGCTTGGATAACCTGGATAAGATAACATTGTGACAGGATGGGCACTGCTTTGCAGTTAGCCACTAGGACATCGCTGGACGTCTAGAGGACAAGCTTGCTCTCACTAACAAAAACGCACACACATAGATGCATACTATTACTAATAGCTCAACACAAAGCACAAGCCTAAAAATAGCAGCTCTTGTCTCCTTGAGAAAAACATTTGTCTCTGTCTCCCTTTTTCTCACACATAGACCCACAAAAGTGAAACACACACACATAACAAACCATATGTGGACTGCCAAAAGACCTATATTCTAAACTGTTGATCCTGGTGATTGACAGAAACAACACTATCATTGTTAGATCTATCATTCCACCGTACATGTCTCAACTCCGATTGTCGTGCTGAGAGCCGTTCACCCATAGATACAGGCTACTGACCTAAATGTGACTGGCCCTAGCCCAGATTTGCTAGCATTCGCCCCGAGGGAGGGGTCCTGTAAAATTTGCATATACCCATTGAACATGCTGGCAGACTGGTGGACAAGCCTTACCAAAGTAGGTCGTGTGGTACCGACAAACTACACCCAGTGGCCTGCTGGCCTGGTGCAAGGGGATGAAGGGAAAGCGGTGGGGGCATGAGCCTCACAGCACAGGCATGTGGCTAGCATGAACGCATGAAGGTCCAACAAATCTGTGAGCACAACAAGCTGTCATTGGTCAGCGAGTCCTCGAGCTAAGACCTGACAACGCTCTTCTTGTCAAGAGAATCTCGTACTGTATGTTTATTGTAGCATAGCTTAAACCTAGGAAGACACTATAAGTAAAACAGTTAAGTCAGGTTTGCAGATTCAGCATTGCCCGGAACCGGCAACTCATATTTGACTTAGAATTCAGACACAACCCTAAAAAAAAAAAAAGAGTAAAAGCTTTGAAAAGGCTTTTTGGTTTCACCTTTCTGCCAAGGTCAGGAATGCTTTTTGGCCGATGCCCCCATCCACATGAGCATACACATGCTGGACCTTGGGAAAGCCTTGCCGTGTTCAGAGTTTGTCTGCCCATCAAGCTAATCTGGCCATGCAGTGCCAGGATCAAACTATCACGGAAAGGGTTGACCACATAGGTGAGAGGAGTTTTACTGAGTGCCGCAGGTCATGACCCGAGCTCCAGGAAAGGGGAGAAAGTAGACTATCCACTGACACACACGAATGGAAAAAAGATAGTGAAAGCTAAAAATGAAGATGTTGAGAGGCAAAATAAGAGAGCTCCCTAGGCAACGAGCCTCATGTTATGGGTCAATGGAGGATTTTCATTAGACAGTATTCTGGAATGACCTGTGTCAGCTGGGGAAGACAGAAAGTGAACTCATTCTGGGTCACATGTTCATCAAATGGTGGCACACCATAACTTTCAACAGTGACCATCTGACGGACAAAAAAGCTAGGAGTTCCAATACACAGATTTCCTCTTTATTTTTTACTACACTGAGCACCACGAGCCTTCATGCAGTACAACCTGCAGCTGGTTATACTGACAATTGATCAATGAATGTTACTGAACATCCTGCATGTTTATTGCAAGACGCTTTTTTAAGCCTCTTTGAACACATGCCTACATTATCTCTTGTTTTCACTTGCTTGGAGAATGCAGTCAGGGGCCTTTAGGAGTTCAGGACACCTTTTGACATCACCCTCCAAATTGGCCAAAGTGCAAGGAAATCCCTGTGGAAAGGACATAGTATCTCCCTTAACACACATTCCCCAATACTCATGTGGCTGCCACCTTACTGTTACATGTGCTTCTTTGAAGCCAATTCATACTCGACTGCAGTGAAGTCGAGGAAGAAGTCAGTGTGGGGTTGTGTGCGTACACAGGAGTTGGCTTTATACTCCTGTGCCGGTGGGAATAACGTACTGAGCTGCAGGCAGTGTGACCTTTTCTAGCTTGCATGCTTTCTCTCCTCCATCTCTTTCTCACGTTTACTCTCTTCGCTATAGCAGGAGCACACACCTAGCAGCATTGTGGTAGCTAGCTTTACCATGCATCAATTACCCACATTTGCTCATGGTTTAATGGGCACGAGGCTTATATATGTACATCACTGGAAATAGAGGGGTGATGGGAGAGTAGAGGACATTGGCCTCGTAACTTCTCCTGTGGAAGGAGTGCAAAGTATGCATCGTGTTCCCCTGTTTGTCTCCCTCTACATGATCTTGTTACGGATGCGTGCTTCTTGAAGTGACAATTTGTGCTCAATTTGAACGTTAGGCCTGCCTGCTGAGCGGACTCTAACTACCTGCAAAGACATCCATCATGTCTTAAGGGATGGGGGGGTGTAGAGTGGTAGAAAAATGGACAAAAAGCAGAAAATATTGTGCTGTCTTTTGATTTTATATCATACTTTGAAGGGATGCGATAAATCTGGTATATTGTAATGAAGTGGGAGTAAATGCATTGCCTTTAAATCTTATGAGAACCGACACGTTCATAAAACTTATTGTGAATTTGCCAGATTCTGAACTTGAACCCACCAAAGTCATCAGGATGTTTTTGTTTGGATGGGAAATCATAATTACATGCATCAAAATGGTCACAAAGGATTTTACTGGACTTTGCGGGGGGTTTATGCATTTTTTCCCCCCCGTCTTTCAACAAGAGGTTATTAATTTTAGTCAACTGAGAGTAAAATCACAATAAGAGAATCAGGAATAATAATAACAACAATAATTTGTACTTTATAAATCACATTCAGCCACCCTTTGGCGGAGAATATAAAATCAAACTCACCAAAGCCACAGAAGTTGACATAAAAGAGTGGAAGGTTTATAATTAAACATCGTCAACGATAGTGGATTGATGGCTTTCATGATCTTACTCATGCACTGGACCACACACACATGTAATGTCATGCAGAGAAGAATTCTCTGAAGTAATAGTGCAATGTATGGACGATGAGGTGAAAAGTTATCACAGCCTTGGTCTATGTGGTTTGAGGTAAAGTTTGAGAGCAAATTTTGAACTGTCTTGACAACTTAAAGGTTTTTTACTTGTAAGCAAACAATAGAAAAGATCAAAACCAATATTTCTGTTGATGAAGGTAGATACCCTTTAATGTTTTTTTATCTGCAGTAATATCAGAAAAAACGTAAAAACCTCATTGTAATGTCAATAATCTGAAACGCAGATAAACACATTAGCATTGAACATTAAAACATTAGCTATTGACAAAATAATCATAATGTCATTAATGTATATTATGTTTATTATGGTGAATAGTGAATAAATTGCTGCTGTACATTCAGAAAACAAGTGACATTGCTGGCTAAAAATAATCCTCTCATAGCTGATGCAATTTAAATTACCTACAGTTTTATGTGCGGGTACATAGGTATTAGTGTGTCGAAGTTAAGCAGCCAATGATGGAGCACAGTGATTCAGTGAGGAGCAAAGAGTGAACAGAGCGGGTAAGACATTGATAAGGGGTTAAAGGGTTAATGTACAAAACCCACTGCATCAAAACCAAAGCACTGCTCCGAGCACGATGTGTCAGCAGTTCATTCATGTTCCTCTATTTTCCACTAGAGACCAAAACAAAATGAGTGAGGGAGTGAAATACAAGTTAAGGGAGAGAGTGGAAAAGGGAAAGAGAGAGGTGGCAATGACAGAGACTGAAATTGAAATAGTGAGACGGACATCCTGTGTCCAAGCTACCTGCCTTTGCCCACGGGAATGCTGGAAAGCTTAGCCAGGATCAAATGGCTGGATTATTGGCGGGGAGGAGGGGGTTAAAACCCGAATGCGGTGGGGATGCCACTGTTCATCTCTGCCTTTTGCTCACACAGCTTGTCTTTTTATTCCCCTAAGCCATACAGAGCCTCAGAAAGCCACCGAACAAGAGACAGTGAGCATTAAAATAAAGGAGTGGAATGTGGCAGGAGCAAACTGGTTTTTGGAGAGATAGATCTCTAAAAAAGGTCTGAGTGCTTTGAGCTTACCCAACTACCTTAGGAGACTGCAGAGAGAGCAGGAGGGAGGCACGGAGAGAGAGAGAGAGAGAGAGAGAGAGGACGAGAGAGAGAGAGTGAGTGAGAGTGTGAGACAGAGAGAGAAAGAGAGAGAAGGGGAATTCAAGCCGGCGCACACTCTCTCTTTTGCTGCTACAACGGATCCTTTCCACATCGGCGCTACTCTTAGCGTCACGCCTGTAAGCCATGCTCGACCAGCGCTCGCCTTCCTTGTTTCGCTCCTCTTCCCAGTCATTCGCTGTATAACAAGGGGGTGAGAGGAAGGAGAAAACTGGAAAACAAGGAGAAAAAAGAAGCGGAGGAGAAGAAGGAGAAACTGCGCACCACCCCTCCTCCCTCTAACCCACCTCGATCAACCCTGCTACAAAACCCTCACTCCTCGCAGCACCCCCTTCCATCCCCCACCCCACTCCCTCTCTGAAGAAATTGACGGATTATTGGGAAGTGCAAGGGAGGCAGGCTGCAGCTGCTGCTGTGTGTGCTCACTACTGCTGCTGCGTGCTTCGCGGGGATGGTGGTGTGTGGGTTTGCAATCGCTGCTGTCGCCGCCGCCGCTGCCGAAGCCGGAGCGTGAGGCTATTTAAATGGGAGGAAGACGCTAATGTGTGTCGCCGAGCATTCCTCGATGCAAAAAGGACAAAAGAAAACTCAAGTGGACACAACGCCACGTTGAGGAGGGGAGTAAAGGCAAGAGGTTGAGAAAGGGAGAAGGGCTGAGAGACTGACCAACTGACTGAATAATTGACGGCTAAAAAGTGAAAAGGAGGACAACGGAGAGGAGGGGGGGCTTTGTTTTTTGTATCCCGATTTGTCAACCTCTCCTTGTAACCATCGCAAACAAAAGACAAAGAACATTTGAAAGGACTGTGGAATTTTCATTCAACCTTCTCCAATCTGACCCCCACCTCCCTTTTTTTTTTTTTTTTGTCCTCTCAGTCTTGGCTTTTGGCGCACAAAAAAATTGTGCACGTCTGTTTGTGTGTTTGCCTGTGCTATGGAGACCCTGGTGAGGTGTCTAGCAGGGGGATCAACTTTCCGATTCCAAGGACAAGCGAGAGAAGAGGAGCCGACAGCAAGAAGCAAGCAAGGGAGCGCTGCTGCTTTCGGAGCCTGACTGGATTCCTATCTGCAATCTTTTTTTTCTTCTTCTTTTTTCCTTATCAAGAAGGTTGAAAAACACACCAAAAAAGGGCCTTCGAGTATCTGTCTTTGGATGTGTGGATTTACAAACTAGATCTTGATAAGCTCTTTGTCTTAAATTCCTGTTTTGACAAAGCAAACACTAAAAGGCTTTCTTTGCTGCTCTTGGGATATACATGCATCCGATGTGAATGCCCCAGCTCTTTCTGATTGCAAACAGGAGGGAAGCTATATATCTCAGTTCAAGGACCTGTTATAAAAACTTGAGGTAGGTGTCTAGCGTTTCAACCCCTCATTGCATCAATTTTTAACACCCTACCGTCCCTTCTGTCTCGCAATACGCTTTCTGGTTGCTTGAATTAGCATCATGTCCTTATCATGCACATTTTTGAGAAAAGGCAAACTCATCTATTCTCTGCTATCTTTTCCTGAGAACCGTTCATGAGGGCAAAAAGCGTCGCTTAATTGAGGATAGATCAACTCATCAGCAGCCACAAAAACCCCTTAACCTCTTTACTCTGGCCCCCTTTACACTACTACCAGCAAACCAACTATTGTCGCTCTTCACAAATACCCCAAACACCACCCCAACCCCCAACTTCCCCCCCAGATGATGCAGAATTATGAACGTGCCACATCATGAGTCTCCTGGGGCGGGTAGCTGTGCATCGTGCCAGGAAAGCCGCCCTGCTCTGTGTAGTCTTCCTGATGGCGCGAGCGTGGAGCAGCGCCTCCCTGGCCTTGGCGGGGGCGGCAGTGTCTCAAGGACCTCAGGGCTGTCCACCACAGTGTTCCTGCAGTAATCAGCAGGGGAAGGTGGTGTGCACCCGGCGTGGGCTCACCCGTGTGCCCCCTGGCATTCCTGCCAACACGCGACACCTCAATCTAATGGAAAACGCCATTGAGGCGGTGCAGGCTGACTCCTTCCGCCACCTGCACCACCTTGAGGTGCTCCAGCTTGGGCGAAATGCCATACGGCAGATTGAGGTGGGCGCGTTTAATGGACTTACCAGTCTCAACACTCTGGAGCTGTTTGACAACCGGCTGACGGTGGTACCCAGTGGGGCCTTTGAGTACCTTTCTAAACTAAGAGAACTGTGGCTGAGAAACAACCCCATTGAGAGTATCCCCTCCTATGCCTTCAATCGGGTTCCTTCCCTGATGCGACTAGACCTGGGAGAGTTACGAAAACTGGAATACATCTCAGAGGGAGCTTTCGAGGGCCTACAAAATCTCAAGTACCTCAACCTTGGCATGTGTAACATCAAGGGTGATCTGCCAAACCTGAGTCCCCTCAAAGGGTTGGAAGAGCTGGAGATCTCTGAAAACCATTTCACAGAGATCAAGCCAGGCTCCTTCAAAGGCCTGCGCTCATTGAAGAAGCTATGGGTTATGAACTCACAAATCACAGTGATAGAGCGAAACGCTTTTGACGAACTGTCTTCATTGGTGGAGCTTAATCTTGCCCATAATAATCTGAGCGCTGTGCCACATGACCTGTTCTCCCCGCTCAGGTACCTGGTAGAGCTCCATCTCCACCATAACCCATGGAACTGTGGCTGTGAGGCTGTATGGTTAGCACAGTGGCTAAGGGAGTACATCCCAACTAATTCAACTTGCTGTGGACGCTGTCACTTACCTGCTAGCATGAGAGGCCGGCAGCTGGTTGACGTGGACCGAGGAGAGGGTGCTGCAGTCCAGTGTTCGGCACCATTCATTGCTGATGCACCAAGGGACTTGAATATTTCAGCGGGTCGAGTGGCTGAACTTCGTTGCCGCACAGCCTCAATGTCTTCAGTACGCTGGTTGCTACCCAACGGGACTATCCTGACCCACGCCACTAGTCACCTGAGAATATCAGTACTCAACGACGGTACACTTAATTTCTCCAATGTCCTGGCAGCAGACACTGGGACTTACACCTGCATGGTGTCCAATGCAGCTGGGAACTCTAATGCCTCTGCCTACCTCAATGTAAGTGCAGCTGAGCTCAACACATCCAACCTGAGTTACTTCACTACAGTGACTGTGGAGGTCTTGGGGCCAACCACTGAAATGTCCAAACCCAAAACCACTATGACCACACCTGCTGCTGGGGCTGGAGTAGCTGGAGGAGGGGTAGGCCTTGGGACAACAACTACAACTGCCTCTCCCTCTGTGTTCCAGCCAGTCTTCATCTCCACACCAACTGTGCTGCTTCAAAGCACTGAACGCCCACTGGGCACAGCTAAGACATCTGTGGCGCCAGGACCGAAAGGTGCCACTGGAAAACCAGGCAAGTCAGGCCCGAGCCTGGATGAGGTTATGAAAACCACCAAGATCATAATAGGTTGCTTCGTAGCGGTGACCCTACTCGCTGCTGTCATGCTCATCGCCTTCTACAAATTGAGAAAGCGCCACCAGCAGAGGAGCACAGTAGCAGCTGCCCGTACTGTGGAGATTATCCAGGTTGATGAGGAGGACCTGCCACCACCAGCGTCTGCAGCTCAAGAGACAGCGCTCACATTGCCTGAAATTAGAGACAGCATACACAAACTGGACTTTATTAGCCACAAGACTGACTACGGCTTTCACAAACCCAAGGCCGAATATAAAACCACGCCTGATTTCACCCTCCACAAGCCGAAAGCAGAGTATACCACATATAAGCCAAATATGGACTTAAGTAACCACAAATTCCTCCCAAATTACAGCACTCACAAATCTACACCAGACTTTAGCCTTCACAGACCCAAGCCTGATTATAGTCCGTTTAGGCCAGACTACAACACTCACAAACCTAAGGCAGAATATGGCCCATTCAAACCAGATTTTGGCACTCACCCAAAAACTAAATCAGACTATAGCCCCTTCAAAACCGATTACAGCACTCATCCTCGGCAGAAAAGTGACTTCAGTCCGTTCAAACGAGATTACAGCACCCAACCAAAATCAAAACACGACTACAGCCCCTTGAAATCCGACTACAATACACAGCATAAACCTTCTGCCGAATACAGTCCATTCAAACCTGACTTTGGCACTCACCCAAGATCACGACCAGATTACATCCAATTTAATGCGGACTATAGCACTCAACCTAAGTCCAAACCTGACTACAATGGCCAGAGATCCAAAACTGACGGTACCTTCCAACACAAGGACCCTTACACCTCCCACAAGACTCCGACTGATTACAGCGCCTTTAAGACTGACTTCAGCCCCCACAAAGCAGATTACAGTGCATTCAAGTCGGAGTTTAGTTCACACACTCAGAGACCTAACCTCGATTACAGCCCTCACAGAATGGACTACAACACTCAGCATAAGGTGGATTACAGCACTCTAAAGCCCAAATACAACACATATAAGCCGACTGGACATGGAGCTAAATGGACAGAAAACAATGTCGGGAACTCTTTGCCTCGAACCTTGCCCAGCACCATCACAGCAATGGCTGAGCCCTTTGTCATCAAAACTCATACCAAGGAGAAGGTGCAGGAGACTCAGATTTAAAAAAAAAAGCTCCCCCGCCACTTACTCTAGGCCCCTAGCTCCCACCCACCCCCATCCCATGGTCTCCTTATTTCTGCATAAAGTCATGCAATAGAATGCACAACAAAAAAAAGGACAGGAACTTCTTTTTGTACAGAGTGCAAACTTAAAGAGACTGGTGATATCTTGCTGTACATACTTATAAATATATATAAATATATATAAATATATATGGACAAATGAAAACTACCATGGGCTGGTGATAGAGAAACATATATTAAAATGAAATTGAAACTATTTTCTAACTTGTATCTTCTATTTAAAACAATGAGTTGTTTCAGATGCTGTCTTGACTTTGAAAAATGAGGGTAGTCTTGTTTTGAAAAGGGGCATTCTGTGTGATTTTTACACCATGCTACAGAGAATGCAGAAAAAGAAAGAATAGAAAAAAATATTTATACTCGGACGACTTTCTTTAACAAAAACCGAAAAAAAAGATCAGTGTTGATCTTTACAGGTTTATCTTGTAAAAGCACCAAGAATTTGTACTGTGCCAAATGTTATAAAATGCAATAAAAAGGATTTTTGGAAGAAAAAAAAGTAGTATTAGAGAGAGATGTTTTCCCCTTTTTCCTCTTCTCCTGGTGTATACTGTAAGGATCAGCCAAACGCTTTAGACACTGCAGCAAGACGCTGCAGCTATGCTTTAACCCTACGTGTGCTGAATGACTCAGGCAGAATGAATCATAATGCAGGAGTGGATGGCGCTCTGCTAATCTCTCCCCTCCTATTATATAATATAACAACAGTTTGTTTAGTTTGGGTCTTACACCGAGAGTGTCACGGTGCCTCATCGAGGTGTGGTTCTTCAAAAGCATGTATTCAACCTGAGTTTGTAACTTCCACGATACGTGATGAAATCCAATGATGAAGCAATGGCGTGTCCACGGACAAGCATAATTGCTGTGCTATCACAACTATAATGCTAATGCTAATTGAAATTTCTCATTACATGATGTTTTGTTTTTGTTCTTCTGTTTTTTAAAACACTGACTGTGTTGCCCTGCTCATTGTCACATTACAAACTGGTATTATTATGTGTCCAATGAGTGAAAAAGGTGATTTATTAAAGTGAAATGCTGTTTGGGTATTAAGGCTGTTGTGCACATTGAGAAAAAAATATAGATCCTCATTTCCATTGCAAGCATTGCCAGCTTTTGTGCCTTTCATCAATCAGTACAGGGTCTTTTTATGGTGACAAATGTATCGGGGTCTCGCTGTTAACTGTGCATATTTCATCTTTGATCATTTTACCTCTGTCACTCATGTTGTAGCCTCACAGCTGCCTGGCTAACAAAGAAAGATGACATTCAACAAACAAAGTAATTAGCAGACATGATTTGGACAGGGAAGAATCCTGGGAAAGAATATGTGGGGTGGGGGGGGTTAAAGACTAACGCACCATGAGCCTCTGTCTGATATCTGCAGCGCAGTGGTTAATTCGAAACCTAATGAGAACAAAGGTTGAGCTGTACTGCATTGGGGGAACATATCAAATTAACTGAATGCTGAGTGGGCAACATGCGGGAGAGAGATGACAAAGTGGATACTACAAAAGAACTCCAAATGATGATAGAGGGTCTTGTAAAGCATCTGAGCCGACACAGACGCTCCTTTCTCGTTGACCTATAAAATGTGTACAATCAAAAGGGAACCAACATCCATTAGAAACAGAATAATTAGCCTTTGGATGGGAATGATGATTAGACCCACAGTCAAACAGACAGGAAAAGCGTAAAAGTGTATTCCACGACACCATTTTACACCATCAGGGATGAATGGAGCTTTAGTGGGGAACGGAGAGAAATAGTTAGAAAGAGGGGCTGTGAGGGGCCAGAGGAAGTGTAACATTGTCCACCTTTGAACGCTGTCGTGTTTTAACATTTGAGACCGAGCAAGGGAAGAGGAAGAGGGCTTTAATTGAAGGAGAGGGAAAGGTTGACAGGGCACTCCAGAGAGAGTGTAGCGGTTAGCGGAGAGTTTGTGAAATCTCTGTTCATGAGGGTGATGGTCCAGTTCAGACAAGGTAGAATGAGACAAATAGAAAGAGTGACCAGGATGAAGAGATGGGAGTTAAAGTGGATGGACGTCAAATACCACGTGGGCAAAAGAACGACAAGCAAATCAACTACATCGCTCAATATCAGCTCGCCTTCTTGCCATGTCTGCTGATGACTCATCCTGCTCTTAAACTATTTAGCATTTTCCTCGGTCTGAAGAATAAGGTCAATGAGTATGACATGCCAATCTGTCTGGCTTTTTTGGGAAACTCTTCAAACCTTTGACAGGTACTGTGTGTATGTGTCTTCTGTCGTCTATGTTTTCTGTGGAGGGATTCGTCGGGCAAGCGGGGGGTAAACCAGTAACGGCTGCAGAGTGCAGGAGAGGGAGTAAATTGAGGCAAAGAGAATGGAGGGTGTGTAAAGAAAAAACTGAGATAGAGCAATGTCCACATTTAACACGGCCATTTCAAGGCGCACTTGAAGCCAAACGGTTGAGACGTTTACTACATAAGTGCTACGTCTGCCGTTTCATTTTGGCTGCGGATCTTTCTACTTTTGTACCAGAAGCTTACAACAGAAACAATCTTGGGGAGAAAAAAAAAGGAAAAAAGCATGAAAGATGCCCATTTCATAGTGTACTGACCATTTTTCAAGATGATGACTCATACCTAAGGCCGCATTCCCGTGTCTCCCGCTCCTCTTTACCTGCGATTGTTTTGATGACATAGCCAGGCAGCAGTTTTTCAAAAGTGTCTAATGTGACGCAGCAGACGAGTACATCCCAGTATGTCTAACCAAATGGACACGGTTTGTGAGCAGCTCTCTGATCGGATGTAATGTTACGGCTCTTTAAAGAAAGCTTGGCCATACTTCTTTTGCACTAGAATGGAAGGGTTTATTGCACATGTTTGTTGAGATACGTGATCACCTAATAAGCTGCACTGTGCTATGAAAAGCTCCTGCATACTAATCAGTGAACATGGCTGTAGTGTCATCAACCTGCCAATCAAACAGCCAGCCTCTGAGGGGTCCATCTCTATGGGCAACATTGCCTACATCCTGTCCTCCTCCGCATCCTGCTTTTCTTTTCTTTTTTTTTGGTGTGGGTGCTTCATTAGCAATCAAGAAGTCATTTGAAAGAGGAAGCAAGGCAAAACGCATCTACTAACCCCCCCAGCTCAAAGAGCCTGGAGAGAAGACAAGGCCTCATAGAAACTGAGAGGTAGGAGCAGAAAAAAAAGAAAAATGTAAAAAAAAAAAAAAAAAAAAAAAGGGGGGGGGGGCCTTCTAAAGCAAAAACATTTATCCAAAACAAGAGAACGGATCCTTGAACAGAGAGCAGATAGAAGGAGAAGGAAAAAAAAGACACTCACACACAGAGTATAGTCAGAATAATTTAACATACATTTGTGTGAGATTGTAAAAAAAATAGATAAGAGATGAAGGAGGAAGGAATTATGGAATCAGAGTGATCACAATGAGAAGATAAGTAGGGAGGGGGAAAGAAGAAGGAGAAAAAAAAACAGAACAGAGGAAAGGACCAGTAAAGGCGGCTCGGAGAGGAGCGAGCAGAGCAAATGTGATGCAAGAGTGCCAGCTACAGATGGAATGGGGGATATATGGGCCGGCCATGATGGCTTCTGCATGATTGGTGAACGGTGCGGACTGCACCATAAGGGTGTGATGGTGGGTGTGTGTGTGTGTGTGTGTGTGTGTGTGTGTGATGGGGGGGATGCAACCACTGCACTGTGCAGCAGATAAGAAGTGCTGATACCAGTAATGGACTGGACCACTGGGGGTACTTGAGAGAGGGAGATCGGTGAATATGAAGGCAGAGGATCAAGAGGTCAGAGCAAAATGGAAATGCAGAGACGTTAACTGCCACAGTGCAGCCGCCTGCATGCCTGTGTGATTTCAGCGTGATCAGGAGGATTTAACAGTTCTACCCCCCGACACCGGCAGCAGACCAAGCACAATTTCTTTCCCCTTTACTCTCAACCTGAAAGGGTCCGCAAGAAATTTTGCATTAAAAATGTTTTAATGCAATCTCTTAATTAGATGCTTATTTCTCGGTGTACATTGCTACGTGCTGGAGTTCAGGGGTAGAGGGAAATAAAAAGATACTCTCTTAAAATGACCCACGGGAAGAACTGTGATCCAAACTGCATCAAATATTACTCAAATAAAGCCCCCGACTCAGGCTGACCAGAGAACAAAGAGAATGTTCGGGCGTTATCTACCTCTGTCGGAGAGGCTTTATCTTGATCAAACGGCTTCTGCTAAAAACTTGTCGGAAAAAAATGTCGTAATTCTCAAAGATTAAGCGGCAGGCAGTCTCTGCTTAGACTGATCATGACTTTATAACGTGATTCTAGAAGTCTGTTTATTTATGCGTTGCTGTGATCTTGGGTTTTTCTCAGGCTGGTGTTTAATGAGGCCCAACGCTACGACACCATCTTTGAAGAGCCCGTGTGATGTGGATGTATGAACTCGGGAGCGTCAGCTCATTCTGCTTGTTGATGTCATTCTTTTATGACGGTTGTTCGATGGAGGGGAAGAAGTGAAACGTTGACTTTCATCTGATGCAAGTTTTCAACAAAAGCCTGAGTTTTGAAAAAAGAAAAATCACGGTAATCGATATAGTGTGTTAATAATGGTTGAATATTTGTGAGGAAAAAAAACTCAACATAAGCATTCATGCAGATTCATTGGCGCTATATGATGACCCTTTCCTCCAGATTTCACTGGTTGTGTCACATCCACATGAGCTTAAATGTAATGGATGTGATGACAAAGCGTTGGTCGGCCCGGTGACTTGATAATGTCCGGACGGACCTGTTGGTAGGAGCATTAATCCGTGCATTTTTGCGGATGAGGATTTATTCCTGTAATTCTTTAAGTTGGACCTATCACCTCAACGCAAAGCTGCAAGCCAGCTTGGAGGTCAAACCTAGGACGGAGATTTATACGTTACTTATACGACTAGCGTCGCGCTGAGCCACCAGCTTCGTCCAGTAAAATCGGCCATTTTCATTGTATTAAAATGTAGGTCATGACGTCAGATCGTTCCAAGGTAACGCACAAGAACTAACGCGACACACATTTAGGAATATCCGATAGTGCTGCCAAGCAACCGTAGAAACACTAGCCATATAATTATTGAGGGATAGACGGCCCGTATCCAACCGAACTTTCCCAACCACTTCCTGGTCCAAACTCGTTTCTTCTGTCTCCTTGTTATCTCGTTAGAAAGTAGGCAGCTCCAGCAGCTCCAGTCATTGTGCTTATGTTGCACAGTTGCTTCTCCAACGACGCCACAAGCTGGTGATGTCATAGCTCAGTCTGGCACACTCTACCTCAACGCTGTAGTCTGTGATGACAGATTCCTTTTGGGTCTTGAAGTGTTTGCGTGCTTTAGGTTGGAGGAGATAAACTCTAGATATTGTCTTTATTTGTGAGATGAAACATCAGTTCAAAACGTTTCCTGGTGTCGGGGCCGGTAAACACAATAAGTTTTTGGGGGCCTTCCAATGCAAACCTTTAAAAGCGACTCCCAGACTGTAACTTCTTCACAAATAGCCATTACGTTTTAAATGTAAAGGCCACACATGCACAGACCCCAACAAAAACAACGTAAGACCATCGAGTTCTGAGGCTCTTGGGTTCAGTGGTGCTGCTCCAGCATACGGTAGAGTCCAGCATCCTTACTGTGATCAGCGGAGAAGATCTTGTGCGCCGGCATGTTAAAGTTAAAGGGTTCATCGCCATCTGCTGGCCTGGCATGCAGACTACAGCTTCTCCTGTGGTTTTGCAGACACTAGCGTAAGATAGTTCCACGATGTTATCACATGTATACCGATATTTTCCAAACGCAAAAGAAAAACTTAAGTCTAAGGCTAGGGCTTAAGTCTACCTGTGACAAGTTAACCAACTCTGTCGCAAGATCTGATTAAATGTTATAGATGTACAGTAAATAAAAGAAATGATGACCTTTTAAGTTCCTAATTTCTATTCAATAATTAAAACATCTACTAATATCCATTTGGATTATTTAAAATTCTTCTCAGAGTGGATATTGATATATACAAATTATATTGATTATTACACGGTATATGGGAAAATATAAAACATTTTAACTCTACCTACATTGTAATATCTTATTTTTTTATTGATTGACTGATTTTTGATAATTAACTTCAATCAATTAAAGGAACTATTTCAAGATTTGTACGTGAGGCAGTAGCCAGCATTTAATCTGAGTAGACAAGAGGCTTAAAGTGAACATGAGTCAGGAACCACAGAATTTATAAGAGGGGCTGGACAAGATGTTGGTGGAAAGGTGGAAATATAATCATCTAAGGTTATTAAAAAAAACAACAACAACTAGAACCGGGATGCTAGTTGTTCATCTTTAAAATCTGGCATCTCATCTTTTTCTCATTAAAAGATTACACCCACAATGTTTTACTGCAAAAAAATACATTTTTTTAAACACAGCACACATAACTTGTTCGGGAATATCAAGAAGCATAAACAAAGAGAATAAAGGTGCAGAAGGTTTAGCTGGTCGGGAGGAAGTGAAGACGAACTGATGTTTGTTGGTGCGTTTGACCAAGAGCTTGTAGAAACCGATGCAAATAGATCGGTAGTTGAGGACCGGCGGTTTGATTTGTTTTCCACTGATGTTAAGAGAGACACTCCACAACAACATACAGTTGGCAACAGGCCCAGTCCCACCGCGGCTCTAGTGCAGAAAAAAAGGTTTTACGCCGACTGATTTGATTAGACAAATTCCACGGTCAACCTTTAATGACACATATCTCGCCGATAGATTGAATGGCGGTTGCGTTATGTGAGCTATTTTTGCGACACAGGAGGGACCACTCGGGCCTGAGTCCCTGTGAGCTCATGTTTATTGGCCTTTTGGTCGGGGAAAGAAAAAAACATCCCTGAGTCTTATTTTTATGATCTTTTCCAGTAGGTGAGGCCTCGGCGTGTCTCTGTGTGTGTGTGTGTGTGTGTGTGTGTGTGGAATAAATCAAGTCCGCAGAGAGCCGTATACAAGGGTCAGAGGGATGAGGTAGGAGGAGGTGTGTTGAGGTGTTGCGTTTACACAAACGGAGACACAGGCCCACACGCATGAATCCATGTACACGCTGTATATAACATGCAAAAGCTCACGCCACCGATCATTAATTTCACTGCCTTTGTTTCGATTTACGGTCTGGAAAGAAATGATCACGGGTGCAACATCGCCGACGGCACTGAGCGAAGAGTAAGAGGAAGAGTCCTTTTGTACTCGACGACAATAACACAACGGAATAAATGTATCCAAGGCGACTCCATTAAAATCCCCTAAATGCTTCTTTTTAATTCAGCTTGTATTGAAATGCTCTCCATTTTGATGAAACCTGGGATGCTTACTTGCTGTGAAACAATGTGCAATAAGGCGAAAGTGCTCACGATCGTTACATCAGAGATGAAGCCATAGTCGTCTTCGTATTAGTCGGAAAATATTGATTGACCGCGTTGATTAAGGGCATCTTGCTGATTCGTGTTTCAATCGTTTGAAAATGTAATTAAAAATTTCCATCTTAACAGTGCCAGGGTTGGAATAACATGAACAAATTGTTTGGCAAACAAAACAGTTGCCATAAAAACGGCAGCTTGTGTGCCGTCGTATGAGCAAATCACTCAGGAGAGGCAAACCTCCTTCCTGTGACTGTGACTCTGCAGCCATTCACATATTTACACGGGAAAAAAAGGTCGCTTAAGTAGTCCATCTTACTGGATTTAAAGAAATGGGACATAGAAAGTGTCCCAATATAGGAATCTCTGCTTCTATGCAAGCAATAAAGAAAACGAAGATCTCTCACAGACCAGGAGGCCCCTGGAAAAACGAGATTGGTTCATCTCAAGGGATTCATCCTCTAATAAAAGTATGATTGCACTGACCGATAGCATCAGGATCGGTTCTGATCATAGGTGCTTGAATCCCACTCACAATTACTCCGTTACTACAACACCTTATATCAAATTGTCTGATCGATCTTTCAACGTCCGTTGCTTCAGCAGGTACGTGGATGAAGAGCGATGTCTGAATGTCTGAATGTCTGAATTGTGGTAATATTTGGATGATAAGAGCAGGATATTAGCATAAAGATAAAGCAGGCTGCAAAATATATCATCTGTTGAACTGTATAAGTAGGGTTGAAAAAGAGCTCCTTTACTACAAGCACTTTGATTAACACTTGATGGACCAGCAAAGTGGCAGGTTCAAAGAGTTAAAACCAACTTCGCAGCAAAGCAAAGGAGGAAATCGGTAGATAGAAGTGGATAATATGAGAATTTATGACTTTCCGGCATACAAGAGATGAAATATAAGATTGCCTGGTGCACAGTATGCTGGACCACAGCTTCCCCACTAAGTCTAATGTCTCTCATCAGTTTAGCGGCGCACTGGATTGATGAGGATGGTGTCGTTCTGCACGCGTACGCATATTAGCCAAGCTAATGATATTCCTAAGGCAGGGGGTATTCTGAAAAGTTACCTTCTGGTTGTGCTTTGGAACAATGCTAAAAACGTGGTTCAAGCCCACGAGGGATGTTGGGCTCTCCAGCCCGCGGGAGGGGGGAAGAACCCCCACTATTCTGGACTGCAACAGTACCCGACCCGAGGTAAAAGTGTCTACACACGTGTGTGCTTGATGTTGTACATGACTAGCCAAAAACTTTTTTTTTGGATAACCCTCTCATACTACCCTTTCTTTATTTACCAACCATTTATTATTACTGCCTTAAGTGCCATAATTAGTACTTGTATCGGTACTGGACAGTACTCCCATCCAAGAACTCGTCCTTAGATATGAGGGGTGGCATTGGGGCACAAAAGACAGAGCACATGTGGGGAATTACTGAGAGTGTTCTGAGATTTCCTCTTCTCCTGAGAGGAGAACGGTTCCATCGGTGCGTAGATACTTTGGTGGGAAAGAAATATGGGGACAAAATGGCCTTTTGTATTGCTCAAGACATCCCAGAGAGGAAATAATGAGAAAAACCGAGCGGGGTAAAAGAATGAGCTGAGGTGGATAGTAAGAGCGACGCATTACGTATGACTCCCTGATTTAGAGTGTCAGAGGGCGCCGGTTCTGGGTGGACGAGGGGCAAGCGGAGAGGATGAGAGACAAAAATGTAATACAGATGGGAAATGGGTGATAACAGATAAGAACCTCCAATCTGAGGCGTTCTATGGAGCCTGCAATCGGTTCTGTATTAAATGTGGGATCATGAGTTTACGATGATGTGGGATGTGAGATGACCGACAGGGTGCTGGTGTCAGAGGTTTAGACATGCAGAGAGACAGGAGGAGGACAGACAGGCACATGAAAGCAGCGTGGAGATGAAAGCTCTGCTGGGATGTAAAGAGCTTGCGGTTTGAAACAGTTTCAGTGTGGTAGCAGAATTATTCAGCCACTGCAGCAAACTGCTGTGTGTGTTTAAATGTGTGTGTGTGTGTGTGTGTGTGTGTAGATGGGTCAGCACTGATTGTTATAGATCAAACAGAATACACACTGTATAGTGCATTCCTCTGCCAAAGGAGACCAATGACGTCTATTTAATCCACCTGACCAAAACACAAATGCTCCACAAAGTTTCGTCGGGGTCATTTTTAGAAAAGTTGAAAACTTCCCTTATTGACGCGATAAATCCACGTAGGATGTTTAATCCTCCTGACTAACGTGTGAATCATCGAGCAGTGGAGCTGCACGATTACAGGCAAATTAGAATCGCAATTATTTTTGATTAATAGTGAGATCACCGTGTTTTATAACAATTACCAGACTGAATTAACGTCGTGGCTCGTGTACGGCGTCGTCGTTCCGCGTGATGACTGGTCAGAGGTGGAGGGAAAATTACTCAACAGTTGTGAGAACCCGCCATGTTTCCCCGCCGGCGTTTTGTGTACAGCGCAGGTTCTGCCACTTTGTGAAAAGAATTGCGGTGATGACCATCCCCCTGTCGCCTTCACTACTTGGTGTTTATTGGACACTTCTCTTTGGCTAAATGGAATGGGGCTTCATTCTATAATCTCAGCGAGTCTCTGTGAGCTGGATGCCGATGACGTGGCGCCCATAACCCCGAAATACTTCCAGAATAGGGAAGATGATCCGCTTCAAGAGACGAGATCCTCACCTTCTGCTCCTGCAGATATTTAATCTTCCTTTTGAGCATTATATGGTAGCGATGCTCTTAATATTCACGTGCTTCTCTACGGACGATTACTGCTGGATGAAGTTCATTTGATTGACTGATTCGACAATCGGGATCGAGATTAAAGTCCGATTAACGCTGCCGCCTTAGACGACGTTTGTCTCATCTGTGTTTTTGATTATTTAGGGAGATTTGGTTATTTATGAGGTTTTTAATTACTTAAATGATCTGTAATTAAATGAAGTTACAACAACGTATCCTCGATAAAGAAAGGGAGCGAGAATAAGTCCAAATCCTGGGTTTATGAGGGCAGCGGTGTCACAGCCACAAGTTTTATTGGATCCCAAATAAATGGCTTCTGCAGAAGCGCTTGTTTAAATTACAGTCATTACTTAATAAAAGGTATTGGGGAAGCACAAAAACTGTTAACTCATTCGCTTTAAATCTCAATTAGACTTTGAATAAATCCAGTTGGATGCCAGCGAGAAGAGGAAGAGCAGAATCTGAGAGGTTCTGTGAAGTGGTCCGTTTGTGCTGCTTGTTGTACACAGCCTTTAATGTCGTCGGGCTCACGTCCGTTTTCTGGGGGGGTTTTCGTTGGCAGGCAGCCCTGTGCAAAACTTTGAAACACCGACGTGTGACGGCGGTTTGTGGGCATGAAAGAGTTCGTGTAGGAGTCGGTACAGGTGAACGTGTGACAGTGGAGCCGAGCAAACCTCTGCATAAGTTCTGATCAAAGCCGCCCCAGAAAAACCGACAGCAAAGAAGAGCGTGAGAATCCAGCAGCCGCACATTCGTGTCAGGAGTGAGACAACGGTTTAGGCTTTTGTGAAAAGTCGTACGGCTGCAATTGGACAATTTGAAAGCAAGTCACTGAGGGGCGAAGATTATAAATATAGAGGAGTAGTTCTTTTTTTCCCTAATAATAATAAGCAAGGTTCTACGGCCAGAAGAAAGAATATTGGATGATGTCGTCGTTAAGACTCGTTGATGGAGTCACGACAACATGAGGGAGATTTCCTCCACATATTTAATTTAACTGGAAACGTTCCTGGAACAATCGTTTCGATGGCTCTGCTGCCCACTCTACAACCAGAAACCTTTCAGCTAGGGGTGAAATAGAGGTGCTGAGTGGCCCCGAGCAGAGAGTGACCTCATTGGCTGGGCTGATACAAGAGTAACAGCCCAAACGGGGAAACTGATAATTAGACAGCCAGTTACACTGCTCCCCCTTCCTCACCCGCCAACTCACCCTCGCCACTCTTGTTCCTCGCTGCAGCTAATTAAACATGACCAGACGCATCAAATTATGAGAAAAATATGTGCAAGCAGGCCTGTGTTTATTCAGCAATTACACTTTTTTGTTGTTGCTGCTGCAATCAAAGTTCCCAGAACCAACTTTAAGTTGACGGGTTGCTGGAGTGAGGACGTGAGGGAGTGAGAGTGGCGCCAGTCAGAACTTTAATACTGGGAGAAGAACGAGAGGATGCTGTGGCTCAGCTGAGGAGAGAAGGAGAGGAGACTTGGCGAGGTTTTCTCCCTCCCACTCTTGGCAGCAGAGGCACAAACTGTTTGCTCAGAGCAGTACATGCATCTATTAGTATTGTTCCAAGAGATAATAACTGTGTGTGTGTGTGTGTGTGTGTGTGTGTGTGTGTGTGTGTGTGTGTCTCTGAGAGTCAATTCTCAGCTGAAAGAGGCAAAAGAGTCGTTATTAGGTGACAGACGTACAATATGGAGCAGCAATTATAAAATATGAGGAAGCGACCATGCTGTCAGTTTGTGTGCGTGTGTTTCTGTGTGTGTGTGTTCCTGTGTGTGTGCGTGTGTGTTTCTGTGTTAGTCCCGATGCTAAATGTCAGCACTATGGAAACACAAGAAGCCAAGGTGCCTGACAACTACAGTTTAAGCAATGGAGCACAGGGCGATCAACATCTCACTTGTAGCTGCTGGGAATTGAACACATGTTTTCTCCTGCTGTTCTACAGCGAGGTGTTCCAACTTTCACGCACACCCCGACACGCTAAAGATGATGAAATTTAACGTGGGCCTTGGAGGGACTGATCACCGAGCTGAGCTCACAGCAAACACTCTCACTTTAAGAGATTCAGTTGGCAACAATAGCATCCTAGGAAGCTGCAGTGCCCTGGCCAACCTTTCTTGGAAATCCCCCCCCCTCCCATACACTCCTGCACAATCAGCGTGAAAGAGAGAGGGAGAGAGAGAGAGAGAGAGAGAGAGAGAGAGAGAGAGAGAGAGAGAGAGAGAGTCAGCCAGCACGGAGGTTTAAAGAAACTACATTTCTATAGCTGGCCTCGATTGAAATTGCCTGTGCACATATACTCAAACAGCTCCCTGTGTGTCGCCCACTTCTGCCATTACATTTGTCCAACTGAATTCAGAGCCGAGAGCCCGACTCCTGTTGGTTTTCTGAAAGGATGTTGTGAGGTTTGTTCTTCCTTTCATACCCTGACTCTACGTCAGGAAAAACGTCGAACAACAGGGAGCGGAGGGCGGGAGAGGATGCTGATCGCTGACACAGCCGCTGAGAGCCTCTCTCTTGTTGGTGAGGGATATAAAGAAATTGAATGAGAGGAAAGGTGGATGAAAGGAGATGCTGATGTGGGGATAAGGATGCGGGCATCGGGACGTTGTGCTGGGGTAAGCTGGTGAAGGATTAACACTTTAAATCGCTCCTCTTTCTGGCCTTTACTCGGAGCTTATTTGTTAAAATCTATTCCCTGCCCACACCAGGTAGAGAAACACGCACACGCACACACACACACACACACATGCACACGCACACACACAGATGAAGACGTGTCCTGTGAGAGCAGAGGCGAAAAGGTGAGAGCAGAAAAGAAAAGGACAAGACGGGGGGAGATGGGAGGTCCGCATTGGTTTGCCCTCCGCGCAGCAGTGGCCAGAAATTGACATCTCAATGAGCGAACGAGTGACGGAGGAGTGACGGAGGAGTGGCGAAGGAGTGACGGAGGAGTGACGGAGGAGTGACGGAGGAGTCACGGAGGAGTCACGGAGGAGTGACGGAGGAGTGGCGAAGGAGTGACGGAGGAGTGACGGAGGAGTGACGTGACACGCAGAGATGCAGACAGAGAGATGGCAGGAAGAGACCATAGGTAGAATCGGCCGTCATAGAAACAGAGGAGACAGGAAGTAGCGAAGAGAGGATGGAGGAAACTTCAGATTTCTGGGTGGCGTGCGTTTAAATGGATAACCGTGTAGCGACTGCTGAACCATCAGAGGTGTGGAAGGTAGAGGATCTATGTTTGCCACTAAGCGCACACCAAAACACACGTGTTAACCATTCTTGGGTGGAGGAGGTGATTCCTCTGCGTCAGGTCTCAGGGATACAATGGATGCAGATTACAATAAAACAGCATCAGCGTACAGTTTATTTATTTAGTCGTTTGATGTGCGTGCGGCAGAGTACACAATGAGAGCAGCATGTGTGTTTACGTGTCTGTCAAAACTGTCAATACGTTGTGCTATTATTCCACAGTCGTCGACGGAATGGGATCAATCAGAGCATCAATAAAGCTCGGAGGCCCGGAGCCGCTCCCGCGAGAGGCTCGTCAGAGATTCTTCCGTGCCGCTGGCAAACACAAAAGAGCTAGAAGAGATCCTTTGTTCCTGGTGCAATAAACTCCAGGAACAAACCGCGCTAAACTGCACTCCGTTGACTGATTGCTCTACATTGTTCTGGATGCCGTCTTAACCGTTGTAATGAGATTTGCCGTGTTGTTGGAATGCCCCGCTTCAACCGATCCGCCGAGGCCGGAGAGAGCGATCCGGCTTGGCTCCGCAGTGACGGGCAGGGACTTCATACCGTCTGTGATTCTGCGCACCATCTGGGTCACAACTGCAGCCGGGCAAGTTCGGCGATGACACCTTTGAAACCTGGCAGTATTCTCGAACGATGTTGTTTAAGAAGAACACAAAGTCTCAAACTGAAATCCGTTTAAGGACATCATTTATAATAGAATGTGAATTTGACCTTTCACCTCTAAGTGTAATAATGCCAAACATTTTTGTTTAACACCTAGTAACCAGCATCACAGCAGCAGGAGATTTTGGGGGGGTGTTGTTTTATGTGTGCTTGACTGAATTCTGCAGCTACCTGTATTATTACTACTAGTAGAGTATTTTTTCTGAACGATGAAAATATGAAAGTTAAAATGTACAAAAATCACAGGGGATAAAAAGTAGGAGAATAGAAAGGGGAAATAGGAATATGTAAACGTGTGTTTGTGTGGGAAAATACTAAAATGGAGTTCATAAGGAAGGAGAAACATGGTAAAACATGATAATACATCTAAAATAACAGTTTAGGAGGTCTGTATTTATAGTAGCAGTCAAAAGTTTGGGCACAGTTTGTGGGAAAATGTAATTAAGCAAAGAGAAATTAATTACTGGGATTTTAAAGCAGCCTTTGAAGTAACTAACTAGGGCACCATAACCGCATTGATTAGGATTTAAATTGGTGAGCCAGTGCGGTGAAAACTGAGCGATTGAATGTACTTCTATTAAACCGGCCCTGTTAAACACTGTAGTCTATTTTCCACAGTTAGGGTCACCTCTGAATTTAATCTTCATTATTTGGGCCAGCTTTCCTCTTTGCAATTTTCTCTCTCTATTCATATCATCTCTGGCAATAAAAGTGAGGCCGCGCTCACTGATGGTTAATAACATGTTATTTATTAGACCTACAGGTCATTATAAGAGCAGACAACATCATGACTGTAAACTAGGCCCAAACTATCCCCCCCAAAGTAGCAGCATCCCTGAGACCCCCCCAATCCCCTGGGTTGTACGCATTTCCACTGATTGAATTCCTTAAATTCAAATGTGACTCATCAATAATCTCAAACTGTCCATATTGACTCAACTTAACTATTTCTATGAAGTCTGTTCTAAGATCAGATCCCAAAGTGACTCCATGATGAATATAACTACAGTTAAATAGATTTTTCTCAGACAGATCCCAAAATCAATCCCGTTCTTCCCCGCACTGAGGTCTGTGAAGGTATACAAATTGAAAATGATCCATGAAATAAACTTTTGAGTTATCGCGTTGACACGAAGGATCTGCGGCCGACGCGGCGAAGACGATCCCCATAATGTTAATGACCAGTTAGCTGTAGCTTAGCTTGCTTGTGAAACTAGCTACTTTGTAGCATTAGCTTAGCAGGAATAACGATCGCAATAGTCAGTGGCATGGAGATGATTCTTCAAACAGCATATATGTCACGTGACTATAACCACGGTTCCTTCACAGACAGCTGCTACCATTAACGACATGGACGTATCTTAAATGAATGCAAAGAAAAGGAATACAGTTAGTCCTATATGGTGAGACGGCACGGTAAGTAAGGGCGTCATGCTATTGCCCTCATTGATGTGGAAGAGTACTGCAGTGGCCTTCATGTAGAGGAAGAGGTGAGGAGGATTCAGCTGGTCCCTGAGCACAGAGCGCGCCTGTGTCTCTGCACTTTCCAGGGTGTGCTTATCAGGGTGGACTGTGAAGTTGCAATCCCATCACCCACACACACGCACATTAAGCACAAGGTCGACCTCGTAAACACTGGGGTGATAAAGAGGTGAGCAGGTTTCTCTCTTCCTCTCATCGCTCAGTCTCTATTCAGGCCCATCTATCTCTGCGTCAGTGCGATGGCGTGAATGTCTTTCCGCGGGTCGCCTTGTTCACCTCCGACGCATAACTCACATTTTTACAGGAACAAAGGGGCATCGCTATGGCGCCGACAAACACGAACAAGGACGATCAGCACTTGGTTTGGAAACGGCGAGAAAACGCTGAAGCCAAGCTGCGAGGGAAGTTAATGGAAAGCGATGCAGACGAGTTGATTGTGAGCGTCAGAATTTTATGGTTGGAAATGTGGGTTCAAGGTCAATCTTTAAACACGATTTGAATTCATTTAAATTGCAAAAAAGAGTTTTTCCTAAACTTGGCACCAGGATCAAATGCACCTCAACACTTTCAGCCTGAACTATTTCACAACATAGTCTTTTCTTGGAATCCTGTTTCTTTAAATCAATCAAAGTAATGCCGGTTAACGGTATGTTTGTGGATTAAAAACTGTGCGGTCACTCAAAAACGATCAGAGCTGAGGCAGAGAGGCTGGCAGACTGAGAAAGCACCGATGTTAAACCTTCACAGTTTTTGTTAAGTCTGTGGCCGTACCACCACTGCAACGCTGTGAGACGAGGAGGACGATGGGAAAAGCCATCTAAAACATGCACAGATTATGGAACAACTGTGGTTGTGTGGAATAAGTTACGGGGATCTCAGAAGGAATGATTCCATTTGTGCTGTGGCTCATTTGAATCAATGAAAGATCCAACAGGGTCATAAATACAAAGAATAAAAAGTGTAAATGTTGTTAACACCATCAGAAGGAAGTAGGAACATATTTGTGGTCTGGATGTTTGGGCGGAGCACAAACTGGTCCTGAACTTCCGCTGGTGCCGCTTATGAGTGGATGGGGACAGAACCTGCATGCGGCCATAAAGCAGCTGTGATGTGAATGTGGATCCATCCTCTACAGTTGTGGTTTGTTTAACTACAGCGTGTGGTGGGGAGAAGAAGACCCAAGGGGCAACTCAACATCCCCACAGTCTGTCTCGCTGACCAGGAAACCACACCATGCATTATTTATTATGTGTATTCCCCATCGCGAACAAGTGCGTTCCGCATATCAAAGTACGCGGGAGAGAAAGAGGGAATGAATATATCTTCAAAAAAAAATCCATGTCAACAATACAGGTGGAGACGGAGGAATTGGGAGGCGAGTGTTTGGGAGAGAGGGGAGGAGAGAGGAGGAGAGAGGAGGAGAGAGGAGGAGACGTGGTCATGGAGTGCGAGCTGCAGTAATTGTGTAGTCGCCCTCATGCCGAAAAATGATTCAAGAGTGATCGGAAATCAATGTAAGAGAACGGAGGCTTTGCAGAAATCCAATGCCAACCTGCGGCCCAAAGCGGCAGAATGAGACGTGTAGGAGAGGCTGGAACGCAAGAAGGATGCGTTCCGCACGCCTCCGTGTCTGCGTGTGAAGAATGCTAAATGAATTGATCCGCTCACAGATGTGCAGAGACAGATAAAAGTGAGGGCTGACAACCAGGTAACATTTCAATTATTCAATTTCCACAGTGGGTCTATTCACATCTTCGCTAATGGCGCAGTAACATTCCGCTGCCACAACGCAGGAAGTCCAATCAGGTCGATATTTTCTAAGGTGTTGGGACATATTATCATTCAATTAAAACGATCCCCGAAAACTGTTTTGAAAGAGGGATGTGTGGAACCCGCGCCGCCGCCGTCGCTCAGGCACGCCGATTCGTCCGGAACTCACAAGGCGACCTTCTTCGAGTCCGCGGGCAATCGGTGCCAGACGCCCTCACCGTTCGCCGCCCGGAGCAGAGCTTTCACATCACGAGGGTGTGAGGATCCCATTTTTAACCGCGTCCAAAGAAGAGAGCACCATGCGAGTCACGTGACGCCACAAGTGACTCTCAGACAGCGGTAAGTCCTGGGACTACTATTATTATTACAATTCTGTTTGAACGTTAATCCATCTTCGCCTGATTAAATGATTTCCATGTCCGTTTTAATTAGAGCTGCAACTCAAGACGGAATGAAGCGTTTTCCAGACATCAGAGGACGACACACACTTCAAACAGTCCGTCAGACCCTAAAACACAAGCTCCCCTCACGGCTCTTCTTGCATCATTTCCTTCTAAGCAGAGTGCTGAAAGGCTTGGAGAGGGAAACTACTTCCTGCGTTTGTCACTTTCTTCTTGGATGCTGTAAAGTATGCAGAAAGATAATCAATCTCCACGGCATTACACACGATTTGATCTCTTGAAACAAGCCGATGCCGTTAGATATCCTCCTCCCCGGTTTGGCAAACGCTCAAAGAAAGGATGAAAATACGAAGAAAAAAAACATCCTTTTCCTGGCATAAGGTGTTCTACTCTGTTTGACTGCATGTGGAAAAAGGGAAAATAATAAACAAGCATCTCTCGGCGTTTGCAGACGGGGAACTTAGCAGTGAGCTGGCAGTTGAGGCAGTCCAGTAGATGAGGCCACCCAGACTGAATGAGGTCAATAGGACTGATAGGACACGGAAGTGGATCTGGACACTGCAAATTACTGTCCATTTAGCCTGTTCTCATGTCTGCTGAGACGCTTCATCTCTGCTTCACCCTCTTTACTTTCTCCTGCTTTATATCCTGCATCAAGATGAGCGACAATCACGATCACAAACACACACCGCATCAGTTCTGGCCTAACGCCTCGCCTCGCCTTTTCTGTTCTGGCCTCGTTCTGGTCCGGTAGCGAAACCTTTAAGGTCCGGCTCAGCTCGTTGGTTGAGCGGATTCTGAGTCGCTATTTCTTATTGACAAACGTGAGTCATTTTATTCAACCTGCTTATGATATGACCCAGTGGCAGCTTGTACATGCTAAACAGCAAGGGGCCAAGTTTGGGACCCTGTGGTGTGGATATTGAGAAAGTCTTTTCCGAAAAGGGGGATTGTTCTGGGATATTAAATCCTGTGGGGAGTTACTAAATGGAATAACGAACCTTGATACAACCAAATAATAAAGTCCAATAAGGCTCAATTTATTTTCCCGACCAAACAATTTGTAATTTTATGGTAAATTTAGCGAGTGTCTAAGGTTTTACATTAATAAATGGCCCAAAGAAATAAATACGCAAAAAAAAAGAAGATCTTTGATCTTCGTGAGGATATTAAATGTTTAATTAAATACATATAGGAAAAAAGAAAAACTCCAGTAGGAACTGTTTTCAAAATATGTATTTAAAAATCACTGCACAGAAAATACAATTCAGTGTTGAAAAAGAATATTGTCCTCGGCTTCTATATTTGTCCGATGAGCCTGATGCCGGAGTGACGGTGGTTCTGTTCTGCTTTCTACTTGATAAACATACATGCACATTTTAATGGAGGTTCAGGAAGAACTTTTGCCTCGGTGATATAAAAGCAGCATTCATTCTGTCCATTATCTACCTGACTCAACCTACATAAAACATGTAAATGTAGGGAAATCCTTCCATCATCCTCCCGCCCGGTTCCACTGAGCTTTTCATGTCGCCACCCAAAAGCATGGAGGAAAATAAATAAATACAAAATCAATACAGTTTTTTCAGACTGTGTTTTTGTCAATGGAACGTGGGAGAATTAAATGGAAGACATCACAAAAGAAAAGAAAAGAAGGGGACGTCTGCGGAGAGGTGTTTACCAATGTGACTTGTTTTACTCTGAGATGGGTTTGCTGCTGTTGTTGTTTCGGTTCCACACTGGGAACGGGAGCGGTGGAGATTAACACTTCACAGGGAGGGAGGGAGGGAGGGGGAGAGAGAGAGAGAGAGAGAGAGAGAGAGAGAGAGACGGAACGAAGGGGAAGGGATAATTGAAGCCAGAGCAGATAAACACAGACATGGTTTTTGAAACGGGGGGAGCGTGAAAGTGAAAGAAACCTTCATGAAGCGGCGGAGAATCACCAGAGAGACGGAGGAAATGAGGGCTGGTGGGCAGGGGTGGAGAGTTTTCCCAATGTGAGGCAGGAACCGGGGCTTCTTCCCTGACTGGGTGCCACACTAATTATGCATGTCTGCATGAAGAGAAATTAAGACATGGTTTGCACATCGGCAGAGAGGGGTGAAATCAGTTGTGATGGGAAACGGGGGAAATGGCAGGCGGGAGATGGAGCAGTAAATAATTCCAGTCTGAGATGTCTAACTGGACGGCAGAGGCGACGAGAGAGACACAATGAGAGGAGAGGCTTCTCCTGGCAGAAGAATGGAAAAAGAAAAAGAAGAAAGAAAAGTGTGGTGGACCCGCCTACACCCAAACTCAGTCTCGAAGGAGACAAGCCAGACAGAACATGTAATTACAGAGTGCTGGAAATATGGAAGTGTGGGGAATAGAAACGTCATCAGATCAACAAAGCCTCGCAAAATTCTAAATGACTCTTGAGCAGAGGGAGTGAGAGAAATATTTCATGAATGCCAGTAAATAAGCCACGAATGTCCAAATCATTCATGTGATTTTCTGTCAGCCCCCGAAAGTTCCCCGCAATCAGATGCTATTCAGCGCCGAATCAAGAGTTTTATGGCAGGTTAATGAAATCAAATGATGGGTATTCATGTATGCCAGCGTGACGCACCTTAACCACCGGTTTCACCCGGTTTCAGGGTCCTACTCGTTCAGGGGGGGAGGGCAGGGATTCAAGGAGACGAGGCAATTTGTTTCTTCCCCATCCAAAATCAGGATTTTTATTCTGCTGCTGTCGGGTCGCCTCTGAGAGCTTTTCCCCCTGCCGTTTTCCCAATTTGTTTGGTGAACTACTAAACTATGGAAACAGGGATTTAACGCCTTTAATGTGTGAATGTGGACATTCGAGAGAGTGTGTGTGTGTGTTTGTTTTCATATTATCACATTAGCCAATAACAGCAGCTCGGTGCAGCCAGTCAGCCAACCAGCCCGCCCCCGCACTGGGCTCTCGACTCATTATGTGGCTCCAGCCTGCCTGCTAATTCCCACCTACCTGTGAGAAACTTGCTGACACCACGGATGAAGGGCAGAGCAGAGACCGCGCACACTCTCTCTCTCTCTCTCTCTCTCGCGTGTGTGTGTGTCAAGATTGAGCACGAACGGACGATATTATTTCCTGATGATAAAAGAAGTTTAATCGGCATTCAAATAAAGACTGGGCAGAGTGCGATAAAGCGCGGGAACAAGACTCGTAAGTTTAATTAATTATGCATTTGTTGAACTAATAAACATAAAACATGGCCGCCGACAGGTGAGTGCCAGAGATGCCATGTACCGACTCATGGGGGAGGTTTGACTTCGTGTCAAACTCCTGTTGTTTGCATCCATTATTTCCCAGATACAAGTTGCATGAGCCAGTCTATAACACACACACACACACACACACACACACACACACACACACACACACACACAAGTGGACCTCCAACTGCAGGCCAATGCCACATTTCCATGACAATGAAACACCGCAGGACAGTGGAGTCAGCCACCGTATGCAAAAAAAAAAAAAGTCCCGTAAAAGTGAGATAGGAATGAAGAGGGGGAGTTAAAGAAGAGTGTGTGGCCCGGATAAGTGGCGGCGGGATTAGAGCTAGTTCCATCATGGCTTTGGTCAGTCCACTGCTTCTTCTGAAAACCTATTAGCATGTGAATGAGCAAGGCACACAGTGGATTGGACTTTTCTGAAGCCCACGAGCGCTGATCCACTATCAGGTGAGCTTTCCATAAAGTGGGAGGACACGGAGGAGAAGGTAGAGGTTGTGTGTGTGTGTGTGTGTGTGTGTGTGTGTGTGTGTGTGTGTGTGTGTGTCTGTGTGTGTGTGTGTGTCTGAGACTATACAGCATTTAAGGCAAGAGTGCAGCACTTTCAATGCATTTTCAAACCTCATTTGGGCATAAATAATTTAACCGGCTGTTAAAACTTAAGCTTTGAACAAATAATCTTGAAGGGAAGACTTCAAATATTTACCTAAATGAAGATTTAATACATTATTCTACTGAAATGTGAATTAGGCGGCGTCTGTGGCCATTCCATTCTTCAAATTATTGACTGACATTATTCTTCTCATATCTCTGAAGCCACGTTTTCTTGCGATTGTGAGAATAACGTGAGAAAGAGAAAGCGGCGTGGGAACCGACACTGACACAGCAGGTCCGTCTGTACTGCTAGCTTACCTCCCTCTGCAGCACCAGCTCTTTGGTGAACAGCATGGCCTCGTTGCTGAAGGGTTCAGCCACCTGCATGCCTCCGGGTAGATTTCTGGAACTGCGTGGACATTCAATACCTGAGTGATGACAATAATTGCAGGAGTTAAAGGTCAGCATAGCAGCACATCAAGCAAACGCCGCGTCCACGAAGACCAGCAGACGGGAATGACTCAGTTTTTCAGAGAAAGGCAGACGTATTGAGGAGCCTGAAATAACTCCATCAAGGCACGACGGTGCCCACGTCTCGCCACGTCTCGTCGTGAGGTCATGATGTAACGTCAGCAAAATGCAGTCACATCCAATAAATGCCAAAACTTTCCTCTGAGTAAAATTAAAGCTGCATCGATTGCAATTTTCTTGGCCGACCACAGATTTTTTTATAAAGTCTGATCTGCCGATAACGATTTTTGACCATCCCATTTTTCTTTTCTTAAAATCATACCGAGTAATGTATTGTAAGTGCTCTTATTTTGAAGGACGGAAGAGGAGATAAGGCTTGCCGGCATTGTGTATGTGCTTTGACATGTTGAAATGAACCTCTGCACGTGTCTAAAACCAATCGTATTACATTTGGAAGTGAAACTCTGTGAGTCTGGATCAGTCCGTTATATGTTACAGGCTTCGTTCAGGGACTTCAGGGTTCTTTTCTGGCCCCGAGCTCCAGCTAGCTTAAGCCGCTCTGCCAGCATTATCTTCTTGAAACTTGCTAAGTTCCTCGGGGCTGATTCAATTTGAAGTGAGCGATGGATTCAAGCGAGGCTGCTCGGCCAATTGCCTCAAAATTAGACCTCCGGGCGCCATGCAAATCCATCTCTGAGTTTTTTTTTTCCATAATCTTGTTAACATACAGAGAAAAACAGGTAAAAACCTCGGCAGAGGTAAAAACATCTGGGGATCATCTCTCTAAATCATCTCCCCCTTCATAGATCAAGATCATGGAGGGGTGCTGTAGAATACACAAAACGAAGTCCAGCTCGCCCTTAAAGAAACACACCTTTTCACACAAACACGCCATGAAATCCATATCTAGAGCCTCTGTTGGAGAAGAATGCCCAACTTCGATTGAAACGCTTCCTTTGTCTCCTCTAACCGTCAGGAATTGATATGCATGTTCATTCGACGTGTTCCGATTTGTACGCAGGCCTGTGAAAAACATATTGAAGAGCGTCTTCGGCAGTTATACGATTATGTGTCCAATTGCATCTTGAGCCAGCTCCTTTAATTGATGGACGCAGTGGCCGGCAGGACGGCGCTGCATCGATTCATGAAGGGTCATTTCACGCTGGTTTCGGTTGGGTGTGAACCCTCCAGCGTCGTACTAATAAAGCAGCAGAGCTCTCTCCTGGGGTCGTCTCTGCCGCTCTGGCCTCGTGTCGGATTAAATGAGCTCCGCCGGTGTGACATAAGAGCACATTTTCTGCTGCAGGACGGACTTGTGACACGAGGAAGATCAGATGTGTTCACCGGATGACGCAAGAGGACAATCGTTGCTCAGCAATGGCGACCTGTCCACGCAGGTTTGGTATGAGCGGGAAAAAAGATTTGGGGAATGTTATATATGTCACGGTATGAATGGTATCTGAAGAAATCCCCTCTACATAGAGCCCAAACCTTGTAGAATATCCATGAATATCTATAAAAGAAATATGAGACACCAGAGGTGAAGCAGGAGTCTTTCGACCGTGAAATATAAAGAATCTTTGCTTATGTATTATTATTATTATTATTATGTCTGAACAATTGTGTGTAAAACACATTAAACATGAATAAACTTACACGTTTCCAGAATTATGATTTTTAAAAAAAGAAGAAAAAAGGACATTTAATGGTCACAAAATAGCCCAAATATTCAAAATGAAGTGACTAATGCATCTTTAAAAGTTGTTCTAAACCTTTAACAGAAGTCTTCAGTGTGACTTTCTGCTTCACTTCTTTTAGTTATCAGTTAAGTAAAACTCCAAACAGACTTTTTTTTTTTAATAATCAGTCAAGTTAATCTAAGCGATAAAGATCACTGCTAGCGTTTTAGCTTTTTTTTTTTTTTAGTAACTCCGTCTCTGTCCCGATTATTAAAACAAGTATAGGGAAAAATAATAAAAAGTAGAATTAAGACGGAGGAGGTATGATAAACCGTTTGTCGGCACAAAGGTTATCAGAATACAGCAGGAAGAAATACATTTATTCCGGATGAACATTTCCACTCAAGCGTTTTGACCTTTTCATTCTGGCAGTAATATTTACGGACAAATAAATATAAGATAAAAGGACTGAGGAAAAAGGTTTTGAATAAGAGGTGAAACACCCAAACCTCACGAATTTGATGAATCGATTCAGATAAAAGCAAAATGTACGGAAAGGGTTCTGGTCAAAGTTAGTTTGAGAGGCGTATCCATTTATCGTAGCTGATTCTAGTACTTGTCCCGTTATATTCGGACGTTTAATCGAAGACGATAGAATGCTTCCTGGAGAGCAGAGGGAACGAGGAGGAGGCACCGATGGCCACGATCTGAAAGGATTTATAGAAGTGGACCAGGACAGGACTTCCACCTGGGACACTGTGGCTGCAGCGGCGCCGGAAATCAAGAGGAGGGCGCAGAAAGATAGAGAAGGAGAGAGACGAGAGTTTTGTGGATATGAAAAATGGCCTGGCTGGGTCTATTTGGTAGGCTTGAGCAGTGTGTAACAAAAACAATACAGAAAGGCGGAGCTTATTATTCACGGGGAGCACAAACACCCTGAAGGCCTTTCAGGCCCGAATCAAAAGCCCTTCATAATCCAGTCCAGACCACGAACACGGATAAAATTGAAATCCATACGTAATAATAAGACTGTCAGAAATCAATGTAATCGTCCGATATAAGACGTCTGATAACATAAATCACAGACCGGGTTCAACGGGAAACACGTTCTCCTCCAGTGCAGCTCCCGGCTTGGGCAGCCTGCGCACACACATTGACAGCGCCGCAGCGCCGCAGCGCCACAGCACCCTCCCTGCAGGATTCAAACCGCGCCAAGGAGTCAATTAGGACAGCCAATTTTAACCTGCACCATGATACATAACTCATGCCTGACACCGAGATAAACATCTGGGTCAGGCTACAAGATATCCATCTTATCTGATCGCACAGACAAACAAGACATCCAGTGATTATTACTGACATTACATTACACAGACACACACACACACACACACACACACAAACACACGCGCACACTAAGACTTCACGATTAATCGAATTTTAATCTTGATCCTGATATTGGACTCCCACAATTAATGATCGAGTGATACTGATGTTTAAAGTGTGCTGCGTGCTGCGCCTGCAAAAGGCTCTGCTGCAAAGCACATCAAGCACCCCCTCAGCCGCTGACCTATCACAGCTGCTCTCTGCACCGTACAGCCTGTAAGAACGTATCCTTCATTCAGTACCATTAAGATTATACGAATGTCACTTATAGTCACCAACCAGCCATAAAATTACAACCAGCTGCCTGATAAAGAGTTTCTATTAGCATTTTGTGCTACAGCAGCTCCAATGTGGAATCGGACCACTTGGACTGACCATCGCTCCCCGCACCAATCAATGAGCATTGGACAGTCTTGAGTCTTTACACCACTTTTGGTAAGTTCTAAGCCCCAAAAGCAGGGAACCAGACTTGGCAGTTTCTCGGATCCTTCAGCACTCCGATTTTTCCTGCATCTGGAACATAAACTCGGAGGATAAATTGCTCAGTTGCTGACAGGTGCCACTCTAACGAGAAAATCAATGTTATTCCGACTCTGCCAGTGGTTAAAACGTCACAGCTAATTGGTGTAAAACAGACAGCAGACAGTTTAAGTGAAAATGAAATGCCTGGCGGAGCGGAAGGTGATGAATTTCTCTCTCAAAGAGGAAGTAAACGTTTGCAGGAATAACAGATTCAGGGCAGGTGATATCACCCGAGAACAAATCATATGCAAAGTGTGCTATGAGGTCGTTTCTGCGCCGCAAAGCAGCCAACCAACTTATTTAGCAGTTTGAAAACATATCACACACTGCTGTCTGATGAATGCATGGAGGCTAAGAAAAACGTAACTGTGTATCGTCCATCAACTCAGACATCCATAACAGTGCATTCCAAAGTACTGTGCCATTTGAATGCTCTGGGAAAATGATGATCAACACACTGTAGGAACGATAAGTGCAACTATTTGTCCAGAGCCGCGTTACTTATGCTGTTTACAAAACTTTGAGGGGGAAATATAGAACTGTGTTACCACCATTGACCTTTAGTCCATTAAAATGATAAATCAATGAATAATCGTGATAAATAATCAAAATCTCAGCACTGATGGAAGAAATGGTGTTTATTGTTACGGCCATGGTCGTGCAGTCTTAACAGACACGCCCACACAAGGCTGTCACAGGATCTCGCTCATGCAGTTCTTCAAACTGGCCGGGTGCCCAAATGCCAGTCGCCCAACATCATTCGTTTTACAAGAATTGCATTTTAAAATGCACGCATTAAGCTTTGGAGGTAGAAATTAAATGAAGTTGACAATTTTGTTTTTAAACAAAACAATATTACAGAAATTCTGCAAATCTAACTCTCGAGCCATCAGTAACTGTCAGCTGTTGTTTTTAATAATAACGCTACGAGTTCTTTCCCAGTCCTCTGTGCAGAGTCTGGAATCAGTGGAGGGTGGGGGGGAGGCTCTCTGCAGAAGAGGCAACATTTTAATATGTGATTTAGGTTCCAGCCACACGCTTGATGCAACACGGCCTTACTCTCAGCCTAAACACACACACGGCTTTCTTTCTCAGTGACCAAACACACGCATCAGCTCCTCCATTTACATAAACTCCAAAGCGGCTGTCCCCTTCATAAATCCCTTCACCTTGTGTCAGAAACACACAAGCTCTTTTTTCCACAGCTCTCCTCTCCCCACTGCTTCTAGGTCTTATAACCTCTTGTGTCAACCACACTATTATGTCTAACCTCTGTCTTTGTACCCATGTCCACCAACCATAACCATGTTTGTCATGTCTTACCCTCCACCTGATATAAAACTAGGCCTACGCTTTCGTCCTGACAGTAAGGGTATATCCCCAAAAGGCACCGAATCCCCTGCGTTTTACAAGCAATTCCTCTGATAAATGTTAAGTTACGAAGTAAGTAAGTCAGAAAAATAGCATTTTTCATAAAAAACAAAATCCACTCGTGAGTAAAATATGATGGGTAAAACATAAATCTCCTCCAGCTGATTCCCATGCATCCATTTGGTTAGCAGTTTTATCTAGATTCCATTGTTTGTGCTAAACTATGCTAACCTCCTGTTTTCCAGCTTCATGTTTAACGTTTGAGTAAGAGAGTGGTATAAATCTTTTTATCTTACCCTCGGGCATAGAAGCAAAAATGTGCATTTCCCAAAATGTCCCACTGTTCCTTTAGTTTTATTGAGAAGCAATTAGCGAAACATTGCCAGCAAGCGCCATGGAAATATAAAAGCGGCACTTAGAAATTAGATCTTTACACAGAGCATCTTCTGCCGAGGTATAGGTTCTTGTTTTCTTCGAGTATTTTTCAATACTTTGTGTTTTCAGTCGATCCGGCACATAGCAAGAAGAGGACTAATCCGACCTATCGTTCTTCACCCGCCCCACTGCGATAATGAGCTTCATTTAGCAGAGACCGGTCTGCAGAGAGAAATGCGGCGATGAGTCGCTGCGGCGCATTAATGTCATCCATGCAATTTAAACAAACGCACATCATCTTGCAATTCTTATACAATTAATGTCCACATTGATTAGCATCGGACTCTTTGCTTAAGTCCTGCCAGACCTTTACTTTGGCATGACTGTCTGTTCCAATGGATGCTTGGAGGATATTGTCGGCTCGCCTTGAAAGCCATTAGTGTCATTCCTTATAATGTTAGTAAGTTATTAATTCTTCATTTAGACAAGCCGTTGACAGGCCATAATAATCGCTATGACAGGGGATACAAACAAAGCTGTTAACGTCGCAGATGAGGGGCTGCAAGTGGGCATTTCATTTCCAGAAGTCATACTTTCAAAACTATTCAATTTAAATGTGTTTCTTACAAATATTAAATGGTTATTCATTATTTGTATCCTCTGAATGTGAAAGTTTGGTGTTTATCCTGCCCAAGCAGGGATTCGCTGAAGGCTCTAGGTGGACAGAGATGCTATAGAGAGGTGAAGGAGGCAGACCGAGGAGGAATGTTGTAGGTAATATCCCAGTAATGTTGGACCATCTCTTACTTGACCGTCTCGATCCATTCCTGCATCGCAGCATTATTTTCGTTACAGCTCCACAAGCTTGAGCGGCTGTACATCAATTCCCTCAAAGCACACAACAGTGCAGAGATATTCATCTTAGAACTGAAGCCGGTCCAGGACAAGGTGAGAGCATCACCGGCGGGATGGTTCCGATGCGGCAGCAGAAAACAAGATGGGAGCAAACAAGTACAAAGTCTTATGGGTTGAGCTTTGGAGATCTAAACGCCAATGATGAAAAACTCTTCATCCAGGTTTTCCAACGAATTCTGCAGGGGGGAGGAAGAGTCACCGGCCCGCCTGCTGTGGCTCGAGAGTTGAAAACCTGGAACACGTCTTCAGGATCTGTTTGAGAGCCCTGGATGAGGGGCCGTGCCGCTGGGTCCATGACCAAGTCCTGAAGACCATAGTCGAAAAGGTCAGGAGTGGGATTAGCCACGGCAAGCAGCTCCACCCAGTGAGGGAGACCTTGGCTTCTGTCACTTCTGGGGAAATAGTCAAAATCAACTACCAGGATCATTTCCCCTGGCTTCCTAGCAACTACACAAGACTGGGAGCAGGAAGTTGACCCCGAGAGGCGACTGACGTTCCAAGAAATCTTTGACCTCATGTCGCTCAGGCCGGACATGGTGCTGATCTCAGAGGCCCGTGAAAGGAAGAGAGTTTGTTGAGCTGATGGAGTGGAGACACAGTGGGTGGCTTGCAAGGATGGAGCCCGCCAAAGAGGGAGGCATAGGCCTGCACACCAATCCCTCTGCAGAGCCTATGAAATACAGGCCCTCCCAGGGGCAAGTAGGCTAAGGGCCATTAAGTGAGCCACTGAGGGGGTCATTTTTGGTCTTCCAGCAATCAAACACTCACTCATGACGATCCAGTGGAACAAAACAAACACATCCCTTTTTTATCTTCAGAAACAGGACGACTCCTTTATCCCTTTATCAAACCTGCATACACAAGTGTCACCTCTTCCGTGTGGCGGCCAAGCAAGTGAGACGAGAAGAAAGGCAAGGTGTTGTGGGAGGAGAGGGAAGGGAGCTTCCATTTAACTCCTGAGGCACACCTCTGACCCTCTTTGAAGCGTGGGCTTCTCCGACTACCCCCTTGTTTCCTCACCTCCAGTTTCACTTAAAGCGGCGTTCTTGTAAATCCTGGGGAGACTCTATGAACGGAAGGAGTCCATGTGCAGGAGAGATACTGTCGGGCTCCTGAAAGAGATACTGAGGATCTGAAGTGCCTCACGGAGGAGATAACTCCATTCAAAGGGGTGGAGCGGTGGGTGTTCAGTTTTCAATCAAGTAAAATAGTGAGTTTAAATCCCGCTGGCCAAAGAAGGGCAAACACAGTAAAATCTTAGATCCGTCGTCGTTTGATTCCAACTCAACACCGTACAAATAAATAGTTTGTGAAATTATAAGACTTGAGTGCTCATGCTGTTGGTACTGTCGGCCCCTGAGACCCCCTGAGACCCCTTGTGACTATTGACTGTAGTCACTGGAGATTAGTTTGAAAGCTCCGAGGCAGAAAGATGTTTGTTTGATAGCAACATGCAGACAAGACGGAAACAAGCTGCCTTGATCATCTTTGCCTTCCTGTGCGCCGAAACTTGAGACTAAAAGACCTGCTGGTTTATCTGGACTTGTAGGTGGCGGGGGCGGTTGGCGGTAAGCGAGCTGCGTTGACTCTATGTAAACTTGTTAGCTTGATAGCTAACACCGCTCTGACAGCTAAGAACTTTTCTTTGTCTTCTTTGCTATGCAGTTACAAGCGGCCTTAATACTTCACCACTACTTGCTGTTTATTATCCAAATGACGCATCGTGTCGCCATGGCAACCCACACATTCGGCAGCTTAATCGCACTCGCACAGTGAGAAAAATGTTATCCGTTGGGAATCGGCCCGTGAATCTGCTTCAACTCTGCTAAAACTTGACGACGGTTGACCGAATTGTCTGACGACAGAATTCCATCCAATTGTCTGTTGGTTTTCCAGGAGTTGCTGATCAGTTCTGACGCCCCCCCGTACAATGCTGGACAAACAACGCCCCACGAACCATGACAGTCCTCCTGACGGTCGCAAGGCTGAAGAGTGAGCCAAACAATGGCTCACTTCAACTATCAATTCAGATTCAGTTGCGGTTCTTTGCTCTTGTACTTTGTACTGGTATTACAATATTGTTTATTGTATGAGATCATTTCCTGCCTTGCAAATCATTTCAACACACCCACCTAATGTAAAAGCACTCAAGCTACTACGTAGCCTACTTTTCAATGTGATTGAATGAATTCTTCATTGGCCCGAATGTTGTTATATTTAAACTGGAATAACTTATCTGTGAAGCGGAAGGAGTAAAATGGAACAATTACCCGTCATGAATGTACAAAATCATCCAAAAAAACATAATGCTATGAAACATGCATTATAGAATCTTACAGCAACTCTCTTGATCTATTATGTATGCACCAGTATTCAATTTATTTCAATATGTCGACTACAGTATGCCTGCGCCACGTGCAACGATGCTACTTCTCCAACGAGATATTTAAGTGTGAACATGTGGAATCTGATCTCAACAGGCCTCACTATCTCCAGACATCCCGTGATAGCTTAAAGAAGACATGGTCCAAAGGGTTTCTTCCGTTTCCAACGCAGATAAACTGTCTTAAGGGCAGCCAATTTATCATGTATGCGTCATTTCAAAACACAGCCCATGGTGCAGATGGGTGAATAAAACATGGCCAGATAACTTTGACTGGGAAGAGGAAAAGTGGAAGGAGATAGGGAGCGCTTAGAGATTGGAGCCGGAGCGATAATAAGGGCCTGTTTGTGCCTGAGGGCTTCTTTTGATGTGTGCTTAAATGTTTAACATCTGTTGTCGCATAAGGGAAAAACGATGCGTACAATAACATGTACGCAGAGAAACACCGAGGCCACGACCTGCAAAACATAATCTTATTTCATAAACCTCCTTTTATCTGAAAAACATTTAAAGAAAAAACATAGACAAGGAAAATCCGTGACGCCGTTATAGGGAGGCATGAACCAGGAGCTCCTGCCGCTAAAGACGTTAAAAAATACACGGAATGGAAAAGGGGATGATTTGCATCAATCAGGGTTAATCCAGCCTAATGTGTGTAATAAAGACGATACATGTTGTCTCATTTCCAGCAGACGAATCTGTTCCTCATGGGATGATTTGAATCAAACACACCGAGGTGCCATCAGCTCTAATGCGCTTGTCACGATTTTTTAAGCTAATAAACTTTGATTGAGTAAAATCCCAAAGTTGTAAACAGCATCTCACACGGCGCTGACTTCTCACAGGGGAGAATAACGACGCAGGCATGATATTAAGAAAGAAAACAATAAAAAACAATAATTTAAAAAAAAGCCTCTATGGGTTTATATGCGGATTATGTAGTGGGGGGGGTCATTTAACATCTTCTGTAGGCGGTGGACTTAATGAAACAAAAATTAAAAAAGAGTGGGAAATCATGGGTTGAGATCAGATAATCAGAGGAGGATTTTGAAAATGAATGAATGTATTAATGACTTACACCTATAATTACACCGGGTGTAAGTGTTTGTCAGAAATATGTAGTGTTGTCCAATTGGAAGACGGGACCAACTTCAATGTTGGGGCTGAAACAAACGGATTGAAACGGATTTTTACTGCAACTACAACAAATCGCGTCTCACCCGCTGTGGAGGGGGATCAGCAGTCTCATCATTCCTATGACCTGGGAGGATGTGCAAATCATTGTTGGCTGCCAAAGATACAGTCTCATTGTTTTTATTACCGGCGCAAACTGTCAAAGCAGTCAGGGAGCGGAAATAAATGACGAGACCCGCTGCCTAACAGTCAGTATATCAACCCATCTACATCTTACCCTCCGCTGCTCGCCGTTTCTTACATTAAGGTTGTGAAAGGTACAAAGAACAAAACAATCTTTGGATTGTTTCGTTCTTTTGTACGACCCTCCTATCTGTCTTTGTCCATAATGAGTCAGAAAATTCGCAATAGATCCTCCTGTAATCAAGGGTGAACTTCAGCCTTAACTTTGAGAAGTTAAAAATCGATGATTCATCGAAGGAAGCGCTACCCACCGGCAAGAAGGAACGTGATGAGGCAGGTTTCTTTAGGCATGTACAGTTTAAGGCGGGAGCCGCTGAAGACGTATTCCACCACGGCTTCTGAGCGGCCGGCCCTCTGCAAGAAGGGGAAGAACTGCTTGGCTTTCTGCGTCTCCTGATGGAAGAGAAGAAAGGAACTAGGTCAGATGTTGCTGGAAAGAGAGCGGAGGATCACTTCTGAAGGTTTGAACAAGTTACACTTAAGACTTTTTGATAAAGGTGCACAGATTGCAATTTTACATAAATACATCGCTCCCGCTCCCTTTAGCCGCTCTGCTAAAGTTAGCTCAACTTGCTATGTTCTGTCCAACAATATTGGATTATGAAAAGCTGATCTAATAATGATAGCTTTTGTACGAAAAGGGCAAATAGCCAAATATTTGGCCAACACGTTTTTGCTCTTCGGCCATCAGGGAAGCAGAGAGAAAGACGTAAGAATGAGTTTGTCTGCTGGTCGCATTTCCTTAATCTTTTAACCATCTACTCCTAACTACCAGATCAGAATCAGAATCAGAATCAGCTTTATTGGCCATGTATATGCATACTAGGAATGTGCCCTCTTTGGTAGGAACTGTATTTTTGGACTGGGTCTGGGTTTGCCGCGGCCTATTGGCCCAGATTAACTGTAGTGAACACGACACTGACATCTGTTGCGTTCTATTAAAAATGCATTAAAGAAAGCTCAGCATTTTCATAAAGACATATTTCACTTTAATGGCCTCAGAGAAAACAACACATTAAAATGTCTGCAGCAAACTAGGCCATAATGGAACGAAGGGTTTTAAAGAATGCGAGGATAGGAGCACTTCCTGGAATCACATTGGAATTTGCATAAGACTGTGATGCATGTAGACCTGAACATCTAAAGGAAACTAAAAGACACTTCAGAAACAAAGAAAAACACTTTTGTTGTCATGGACTGGCCGTGTTAGAAGATAAAATAACTTTGACCCGCATGTAGGGCTGTAGTTCACATGTGGAATAAACAGGTAGAACTCCAGTAGATAGCTAGGCCTCAGTTTGGCTGAGAACTCTGACGGAAAGTGAATAAAAAAGCCACATTTAGAATGGAATGACTAAGTGTTCACCAAAATAAAGCAGTAAAGTCTAGATCCTTATCCAGGCGGGGGTTATGTCTCGTGCGGATAATGAAGCCCGCTCTGCTTCTCTGAGATGAGTCTGCAAACTTTGAAAATCTAAAATAATTCACCCCCCCTACCTTAATCTTCTCCTGCGAGGGTGAGTCACAGGCTCATTGTTGCGTCCCGGCCAAAATTACAGGCAGAACGAGACCATGCTTATTCAAGCAGGAGTGGTGACGCAGCGGCGGGGGAAGATTCATAAATGATTAAAAGAATAATAATAACAAGTTAATACGCGCACATAGCAGAAGGCCATGTGCAGAGCGGACCACTCCTGTGTTCACGCAAGGAAGGATTCTTCACGTTCTCTTGAGCTTTCATGCTGGTATCACCAAAATCTAAAACTAAGCGTACGTCCCCGACGGCGAGGGTCTATCCCTGGAAAGCCCCCAATCCCCTGCGTTGTACCGGCAATGTGTCATTAATAATGTCAAACATTCCATATTGACTCAACCGGACTATTTCTACGGAGTCAGCAGTCTGCTCTGGGATCAGATCCCATAGTGACTCAATGATGAAGACAAATACAGTCAAGTAGTTTTTTCTGAGCTCAGGACTAAAATGGAGGGCAGGAACAGACAGTCAGAAGTGGTACTCATACACAAGTCTCTGTAATTGAAAGGTAGGTGCTTGAGCCTGGAGTTGCACCCTCCTGCATTCTGCCCACTGCCGTCCAAAATAGCCCCGTGAGTGGGAGACGAACAGAAGCAAACATTCATGTCGATCACACAAACACAGTCGCCGCACCTGCAGTGAGTGGGCCGTACTCAAACTCGGTTCGGAGAAAAACCCGAGCCACGTGAGGGGAGCTCATTATGCAACTTTTACAGGTAAGAGGTGAGTCAGGTGCTTTATCTGCTCTGGTCCCACCACCTCTGAGCGCCGCAAACGTTCATGAAGCCATCGCTGCTCTATTTGCGGCTGCGGCCCACTCATTGCACGTAATCCCCTTCAGCAAACCTTTACCGCCGATGCTGAGGATGCTGACATATGGGAGTGTGCGCTTCAGTACTGTGTGTGGTTCTGTGCAAAAGTGGGGGGTGCCACTGTGCAGCTGTGTGTGGGGGTCTCTCACAAAGGAGTAAGGAAATAAAAGGAAGAGGGTGGGCAAGAGCGAAGGAAGGGGAAGGGGGGTGGGCGGCTATGTTGCTATTTTGGTCCTTAAGAATGCTCATTAGATTAGCCTAACCAAACAACTGGTGAGTGAATGCGTGCGCGCACACACACACACACACACACCCACACACACACTCAGGTCCTGACTGGTAATGAACCTGGACTGTGCTGAGAATCCTGTGTGTCCTGACACAAACGCTAAGAGGGGGGAAGAAGTTGCAGCAGCGCCACATAACGGTGCCACAGCTGTGCTAATGAGGGGAAGTTCAGAGGGGCTTCTCGCCGATGATGATGTCACAGGCTCCTGTTTTTGACACAGCACGATCACGCTGACACGGACTGACAACCATGACCCGCGCAGGATTACTGGGACACTTTTTTAACGAGTGAGTCACAGGAAGTGGGATATATGGGCTTTTTTTTTTTTTTTTTTTACTCATTTGTTATTAAAGCAAAGTAATTGTTGAGCACCCCCATCCCCCCTGCCCCCCACCGCACCCACTTCCGTTTATTGCTGCACAGTGCGGTCAATTTAAGCTGGTTGGGTTTACAAGAATAAGATGCCAAATAGCACAGGGCTGCCCGGTCAGCACAACAATTCCCTGTCACATAATATTTCTAGGGTCCTATAATTCATCCTTCCTGCTGACGCAGGGAGACATGGGACGGTTACGGGGATGGCATTACGGAAAGTAAAAACAAAAACAAAAAAAAATGATACGCGAATCTCTGGTGATTTTTAAGGATGACGAGGACTGTAACGAGGAGGAGTCGGACTGGAAAGTCCTGCTGATAGTTGAGGACCATGATAACTTGGCTGAACGCCTCCATTCGTATTCAAAGTCGTGACACTTGAAGCAGCAATCTACAGAGTTTGTCGATGACCAGTGAAACTGAAGTACTCTGAGCCAAAGAACAAGAATAACACAGACGCTGAAGGCCTGATTAATAATTAACCAAAAGTCTCTCTACAATCTACAAGTACTATAAGAGCGCTCAAGTGATAGAGATGGCGAGGCCGGGATACTTCCACATCTTCACCGAGCTACAAAAGGGTGCCCCCCCCCCACCCACCCACCCAGCAAACGCCGAGAGTAGTGTCTGCAACAATGGCCATCACAGAGCCAGCGTTTAATCTCCCTATCAGCTCCATCAGCAAACATTTCAGCTGATCACTGCTGGGTCCTCCGCGGGACTCATCCGAGCCCGCCACTCAGCTTGACAACAGCGGACAGCTATAACGTTGCAGAGTATAGCGAGTTAATAAAGCCCGCGCCTGGGTCCAGAAGCGCACTATGACAGCTTGTGGACATGTAGGACTTTTTCTCTGGTGGGATGTGGGGGAACGTCGAGAGACTTGCAGGCAAAAACGGGAATAAAAATGGAAAAAGGAAGTTCCCTGTTAGAAATTATAATGAATGATTATTAAAAATCTGTGATGAAAGACAACAAAATCCTAGTAGTTCCAAAACCCACACAAGCACAGGAACCACAAAAACTCCTTACTTTGAGCGTTTATGGGTTCCCCGCGCTAATGTTTATTCGGCGAGCCCTCCTAATCAGCCTTCATTAACCAGAAGGGGCTTTATCGAGCCCCTGGATGTGAGTGAAGAAGCTAGGACCAGGCGCCGCTGATGGTTTTATAAAGGGTGCTGATTATATTTAGAGGCACTTTCACGTTTCTTCAAGATGAGGAGAAACGGCTGTGTGCATCAGGGATCGGGTCTGGGACTGTAGATTATCTTCTGAGAGCAAAAGGCTTGTGGCTGAACAAGTCGTCGCCTATTATTACCCATTATCTCTAGAACAACCTGTGAATATGTATGAACACACACAAAAAAGATACCTACCCCAGAGATATCAGCCACTCTGTGGATGGGAGCTTCCTTCTTGCTGTGCAACCCTTTCCCATTCTTGATCGCCCTATAAGTGAACCAACACACACACACACACACATACACACACACACACACACATCAGCAATGGAGCTAGAGAAACGTCAGACGTGGAGCAGAGCGTACAGCTGGATTCTTAAACGTGTGAGGGTAATGGAAGTTCTTTGCGTAATCACTGACACAAAGAGGGAGTCATTGTGTCTTTGTGAGGAGGGCTGTATGTTCTGTACCACCGTCACGCTGCAACCGGATCATCTAAAGGCTCCGGAGAAAAAGGTGGGGAAACTGGTGGCGAGGATATTATAACGGAAGGGATGTTACTTTGAGAATGGAGGGATGAGAGGAAAAACGGAGAGACGGGGGTTGCTACAGCCGGCAAGGGGTTTGGCGATGATGACTGGTTACAGCGGTCCCCGTTTTATAAAGCCTCGAGGGTCGAAGATGAAGATGACCACTGAGGTTGTGGAATTACACTGCCGGCGGGTCACTGGGAAGCAGACCGCGGCCACTGAGACAGAGATCCGGAGATGCACACGCGTGTATGCATGTGCCTTTAATAGCCAGGAGGAGGTTCCTCCAGGGCCGCAGAGCCGTCGCCCTCATGCACTCGGACTAAAAATACAACCAGGGCTATAGACAGAAACCTCTCATCAACTCTAATAAGACCCCACCAGGGACACATAGAGAGAGAGAGAGAGAGAGAGAGAGAGAGAGAGAGAGAGCGTGAGAGAGAGAGAGAGAGAGAAAGGGGGAGCGAGACAGAGAGAAAGAGAGAGAGAGAGAGAGAGGAAGGGGGAGCAAGAGAGAGAGAAAGAGAGAAAGAGAGAAAGAGAGAGAGAGAGAGAGAGAGAGGGTGGGGTGGAGGGAGGACAGAGTCAAGCAAGGCCAGAGAAGGACAAAAGTCAAAACAATAAATGTGGATAAAGGAAGAGGAAATGTGGAAAAAGTGGAAGGCAAGCAGGAGGAGACGCCATATAAAGAGGGGCTGGAGGGGCAGTGACACTGAACGAGAGAGGGGGGAGTGAGAGAGTTAGTCTGATAAAAAGAAGCGGTGCCTGCATCTGCTCCACCTACAGCCAGCAGATCTTAATCTACAGCCGAGTAACAAAGCTTCTACTAAATCTCCCCACCGCTCCTGCTAATAATCCTATTCATACGGCGTCTGATTTAGAATCCAGCACGTGGAAAGGTGTGAGTCCAGGCATGTGGAGAAAAAAGGAAACATGAATGTGGAACGATGGCATCTTTCCTCGGCAGAAAGTACCAGCGGCTGTGACCTACATCGGCGTCGCCGCTGCATTAATGCAGCCGAGTAAAAAGCTTCACCTCTATGTTGGATGTAAAAGCAAAAGTCTATTTTTTCTTTTTTTATAAACAGCTACGAGGTCGTGTCGAAATTCTGTTCCCGGCAGCAGATTTTCCAAGGTCATGTACAACTTGTGAATGGAAGGGTGTGTTAAAAAAAAAAAGGAACGTGTTTTTTATTTGTAGCACGAAAGTGCCAAAATATAAGAATGAACATCCACTTGAGAGACGCTTTGTGCCGAGTGTGTAGCAGTGTGGGTTTGTGTAAAAAGGGAGACGGAGGTGAATGTAAAAGTGTTTTGTGTCAGAGCGTGCTCCTCACCGCGCCTCTGCAGCGAGGAGCTCGTCGTAGTGGGAGGAGCGCTGGTCGTCGTCCTGTCTGTACCGGATGACGGTGGCCAGGCCTTTGCTGACCAGAGCCTCGGCGATGTTTCTGGGGGGAAGAGGAGGAGAGAGAAAAGAGAGAGGTCTTTGTTAGGAACAACAACAACAACACTCCCCCCCGCCTTCTCAGAATGAGCTCGCCTAACAACAGAAAATAAAGGACGTAACAAATCCCAAAGGGGGCTCTGCTGAGGCACAAAGGTCAGCGGATGTTACACACTCCACCGCCCGCCTCTTCACACTGTGACTGCTCCACAGACGAGAGGATGGGGCGCGGAAAGAAGGGAGTACCGTTGTACTTGATGCAGCGCTTTATGGCTCGTCCTAAAGACTTCAGTGTTCTGATTGAAGTGTGGGAGGAAGAGATGATGGAGTGAAAAGGATATTCTTCAGATTGAGATGGTTCCGTCGAGTGCATTCATGTCGCCCAACACACACTAGCCCCTTTCACGCAGGCGGTCCCCGGTGGGCCTTTATTCCACTCTTCTATTCTTAATTAACGCAATAAAGGCATAATGGGAGGGTCTGTGTTCCAGCATTGAGGCGCAGCGGAGGTAGTAACAGATGCGGGACTGGCATGGGACTTTTTGACAATATATCGTGTATTTGGCTCACAACCGGAAGCTAATAGCAGCTAATAGCTGCAGAGTCCAGAGGATCCTTAACGGCCTGGCGGAGGACAAGATCCGCCATCATGCAAAAGGGAAGTTATATTATTTGTTTACATCTTAATACATTTGGTGGAAACTCGGCCCCCTATTTAAAAACGACACAGACGATCCATCGCTTAAAATAAAATGAGAGATGAGGGTCTCTATCATGGCATTTCTCTTTACTCTCTTTGATCTAAATTGATGTACAATAGGAATTTGTTATGACACAAGGAGGAGGAACTTTGAATCCGAGCTTCATCGCCCCCCGATAACACGAGACCTATACATAGCATGACCTTGAATTCTGAGCTCAAGGTCATGATATGCCTCATACAGGTGGGAAGATGAAATCAGATCCATGTTTTCCTGCATGTAAATGCTTTGTTCCACATAACTCTGTTATAAAGTCAGATCAAACCAGAAGGAAATAGTTCAGGTTCTTTATCTGAAGGGTAGGGAAGACTTATTTGCGAGTAATGTGGCGTTAAAAGCTCCTCTATCCGGTTCTGATTTGATCCTCTGAGCGCGTAATAAGGTTACTGGTCAACGGTGCAACATAAAATACATGTTTTTCTTCAAAGCAGTGTTGGTAGATGGAAAATAACTGCATGCACCGAGGAGATTCTTCTCATTAACATTGAAACACATTGAAGTGGCGTTCGTGTTTCACGGCGAGAAGAAGCTCTACGCACTGACACTTTTTTTTTTTTTGATGTGCCATCTCCCTTCAGATGAACCCAAACTATCAAAGATTTATGCAAGGAGGCCACGGCTGGAACGAAGTGGGGTGTGATGGAGAAGTGTCTCCTGCTGACAAATAAACTCTGTGTGATCCAACAGTAAAGGCCGGTTGTTGGTGAGGAGTGGAGATATAGAGCAGAATGTTTCTTTCATGCGGCCGACTCATCAGAACTTTTTAATTAGAGCTGCGTTCAGCATTGACTGGGAAATAGTGTCGCGCATTACTTACATGCCGCCGATTGTGACGGTAGCACATGTGCGTTCTGAGAAGGCGGGGGTGGTCTCTCCTGGACCGGTAGCTGCTCTGATGTAGTCGACCGTCACATTGACCTGGAAGGAGCAAGGAAAGTAGGAAAATCAGTTTCAAAGACCAACAGAAATCAACACCGCTTATCGTAATGATTAGAGGAGATGGTCTCGATTGTGTGTGTGTGTCTGTGTGTGTGTGTAAGAGTGTGTGTGTGTGTTTGGAGTGTTCGTTCCAGTTCTCAAGGTCACCCTCAGTCGGTGTGAATCACATCAGGCTGCACTGTAGTTCCCAGAGGAGCAGTATTAACACCGTGGGTGTTTGGGACAATACACACACACACACACACACACACACACACACACAAGGAACACTGATAGAACCCAAGTGACCCAACACTGTGTGTTCTCAGAACAGCTCCATAGGGACACACTCCAATCCACCCGCCCCGAAGATACAACTCTGTCACTTCATGTGTGTGTGTGTGTGCGTGTGTGTGAGTGTGTGTGTGTGTCCATAAACATGGAGGGGAGAACCAGCTTTGTGGGTCAGACACAGGCACACAGCAACAACCACAAAGATGCGGAAGTACCGGTAGACAAGACGGGCAGTTTAAGAGCTGCGTGTCAGATGGAGTCAGACAAGTGTGATGGAGGACGGCAAAAAAACTATATAAAATATCTGAGTGAGAGTCAGAGAATCGTCGCAGGGACTCCAGAGAAAGAGAGACTATGCAGACAGAACCATTACAGGGACATGAAAGAGATGCCAACTAGGACAGGGAACATATTCGGGCATGTCATTAGGTGGTCGGGACGAGGACGGAGGGACGTGATGTTTTACCGGCATAATGGATGAGTTACCATCTGACTTAAAAGAAGGAGAACAAAAGGAAACTAGGGGATGAATTATGGAGTTTTACTCCAACGCACGGCGAGTTTGACAAAAACAACAACTTTTAAATCTCAAACTCCAAGTGTGGAGGGGTTTGGGATTCTCTCAGCAATGGAACAAAAAAACGTGTTGGCATGTTAACCGTTCTACGTTACCTCACATGTTTCCACACCTGATATATTTAATGTATCGGGGACAAATAGAAATAGAAGTCATGTTAGCTGGAGGACACAAATGAGATTAAATCCAAAAGTAAAACTGGGGAAAAGTGAGGAAGCGACTGAAACATACGACTATGATATTGAGTCGTGGAAGCAGGACACCAGCGCGTCCGCCATCAACCGAGATGTTGACAGATTACAGACTTTGACCACGCGGTGTTTGAAGATTGGAGGAGATGGTCGGACCGTTCTCCAGGGGGCCATCTCAGCGATCTCCTGATAAGGCAGAGCTATCTAAAAGAACCCCCCCAGAGGAGAGTGAGACGGAGGGGGAGGATTAAGAAGTGGAGGAGCGATAAGAACAAGGGCCGGGAGAATCGGGGTATAAAATTCTTCCGTTGTGAAGGTGGAAGGAGCAAAAACACGGACATCTAAGTGAGATGAAACAATTCAAATCAAGGTAATTTATGCGGATTGTTCTTTGTCTCAGCAGATGAAAAGGCAGCTTCTACGTTACGGCATTCCTTGCTTCGAGCGTTTAGCTCCTTAATTATCTTCTTAAGGGATTAAAAGCAGCTACTGAGATTTCATTGCTGGTTCTGAGTGAGGTGTTGATGCTGGGAACGAGGATTACAGAACTTCTACGACCGTTTCATCAATAATGACGAGTAAATAAAAAGATTTTTAAAACTTTGCTTTGTCCGAATCAGAAATTTTTTATTTCCTGCCTTTTGAGAGGAAGAATTCTGAGATTCTTCTTCGGATCGCTTTAAGATATACTGACAAACACAAAGCCATATTTCCAGATGACGGGACCAGCATTTTACTGATTTTAAGTCCATTTTCCTCCACAGGAGAGAAAGATTCTTGTATTATTTCTCTTTATATCGAGAAAACTTTACTCGCTTAAGGCTGGCCTCCACTATTATTAAAATATATGTGGGTTCTTTGAAGCTTAATATTTTTAATCGTTTTAGAAAAACCTGGAAATGTTTCTGTTCTGTTGGCAGATAACTTTGCTTATTTGAAATCATTAAGCAGATATGTGGTCTCTTTGGTAAACAGGGTCCATATTTTTGAGAAATGTGTACAGAGTGTGTGTGTTAAATGCTGAACTGCAGCGTCCAGATGGGAGATCAGTAAAAGAGGGATTCCTCCTCAAAAGTAGGAGGTTTTATGTTTCCTGCCAGGCGTCTTTTCATCGAACCCTGCAGTCTGCTTCATGCTAACAAGACAGAAACGTGTCCTGATCTTTTTTTTGCCATCCTGTGAGTCAAAACTTTTTTTTTCGTTACATTGCCGGCGTTTCTGCACATTAGTCGCCGTGGACAGTATTGCTGGTCTGTTTAGCAGAGAGAATTGTGGTTAAGCGGAATACGTTTGACTGTGTAGAGTGTTGACTTTATAGCTAGCGCCGCTCCGGAGGCTGTGAGCTTCTCTTATTCATCTTTTCTTATTAGCCACAAACGGCACTTTAAACTTTATGACTACTTATTACTTATTATTTTCATTATTACAACGCCTCGTGTCACCACGGCAACTCAGACGCTCCGCCCCTTCTCATAAGTGCAGCGAGAGAAGGCGCTGCCGTTAGCCGATCCAGTCGAGACCCTGCCAAAATATTTGACATGCCAGAAAACCTTTCGATCATCCGACCCCTGTAGGGGAGCTGTTAATCGGCCGTCGTGACCCCGCGTACACTGCACTAAACACGACAAAGGACTGACACCGTCAGACGCCCCGGCAGTCCTCAGGCTCATTTGCGAGTGTGAATCGGACTCATAACGTACCGGCTTTATAGCACTGAAGAGGCGGGGGGAAAACGTTGGTGGCAGCTGGCTGTCAATTAGTGACCGGATTTGTTCATGAAGGGGGAGACAAGACAAGGCGGAGCAAAAAGGAGGAAAGAGCGAGCCCCATCTGGATTTTAAATCACGGCACCTGATGACGCCAAGGTCGCGCACTTCTCAAGTCGTTCCTCAAATCTGCTCCCGCTCTCTCCCAAGTACGCACACATCAAGCATCACACATGGCATTCTCACGCACTTTGCATGCACACAAATAAGAGGGGGGGGGGACTGCTGCTAACAGCGCTACGCGAGCTGCTGCGTAACCGGAGCCACTCTGAGCATGCAGGATTATCCGAATGTGCTCCAGCCTGATAAGTGGCTTAATGCAACATTTTCACTCCTCTTTTTTTTCTTTTCTTTTCTTTTCTTTTTTTTTTTTGCTGAGGCTGAGACCCAGGCGCACGAGAATCACTACTTATAAAGTTAGCCAAATCAAGCTTTTTGGGATTATGTAGCCATGCAAGTGCTGCCATTTCAATGGGGATGGGGATACATGAGAGGGAGTTAAAAAAAAAAAAAAAAAAAGATGCGCAGTCAGAAGGGAGGAAAACCGCCTCAGTGCATTTTTGGTTACAGGGGTAGTTTGGGATTTTTTTCGATGCCAGATAGAAGTAGTCATCCAGTGATACAGCTGACAAATGTGTTGCTGGGGTAAAAAAACCCAGTTTGACTGGACTTGGCTGTCAGAGTTGATTCGGTGAAAAAGACGAATTCTCATCATCGTCGCTCGCAGTGAAGTCCTCTTTAAAAGACCAGATCAGGTGTTAGACTGATTGCTTTCTGCCTCAGAGCTTTCAAATATAGCTTCTGCTGGCACAAAAAAAAGGAGAAGGCAGTCTTTTGAATATGTATATTAGATGTGCTTCATAAAAGATCAAAAGCACAATGCTCACCTCATAGATGTGGGGAATACGAGGGGGTTGAATAGAAAAAGGAATTTAATGTTAACTTTATTCTCCTGGAGCAGAGTGGGGGCATTAGGGCTTTGAGCATTCGCTCCGCACAGTGAGACTCAGTTAATGCTTAGTCATGTCCTCCAAGGTTAAGTTGGGGAAAATCTGCTCGTTTCCCAATTCAGGCAGTGTCTTGCACTCTTGGGCCGTCTCTAAGCTTTAAAGGGAATGTTGACAAGGGGAACACCTGACAACTCAATCTACTGACAGGATGGGAGCTTTGGTAAAGTCCAGTCTGAGCTAAATGATGCAGAGACACAACTTTTGTGAACTGGTGGACCTGCAGTCACACCTGTGAGGGGATTCAAGTTTTAGTCTCCTTCTCTTTGGGGAAGGTCCAGAAAAGACAGTTTTTTCTTTTAAATCCAAAAGGTCAAGGTCTAATTACTCCACGATTGAGGTAAAACCTTTGTCTTGGTTTGTGTCAGAGAGGAGAAAGGGGAGGAGATAAAAGTGGGGCTCTCTGGAGCAGAGTTAGAGGGAGAGCAGTGGTCTTAGAATGTTCCATTAATGATTACTACGCCGGATCTGTCTCTGCAGAGCCGACTGTTCACAGACAGGATGTGGGTCGACTCAACTCTTCTCCTTGTCTCAGTGTGGGCCCGTATACACGCCCCAACCAACCTTCACTAAACACACATAACATTAAGACCACTTTCTTAATCTTAAGTAGGTCCGGCCTTTGCTGCCAAAATGGCTTTAAGATGGACAGTTTGTTCAGACACCTTTCTATCAGAATAAGCATTACTCTTCAGCAATTTACACTACAGTACCAGTACCTGTGGGACTGGACAGCACATTCCAGCCCCATTTCCCCATTCAAGGAGCAATGGCGTCCATATCTGAACTAACAGTTCACCGGTTATTCTTGCTAAATCCACTTTGGTGGGTACTAACCAGTGCAGACAGGGAATACCCAACAAAACCTGCAGTTTTGGAGGTACCCATTTTGGCTCCTGTCAAAGTCCCTCGGACTCTAATGCTTCCAACAGAACAACTTCAGAGACAAAATGTTGACTTGGAGCATAAACTATCCCCCCTGTAACGAGATAATCAATGTTATTCCGACTTTACCTGCCAGTGGTTTTAAAGTTATGGCTAATGTGTGTAAAGTGGCCTTAGTGGAATAGATCAAGGTTCACCGCTTGAAGGTAAAGTGTCAGGCCGACGAAATAAATCCCCCTCAGACAGAGCCTATGATCATTCCATTTCAACTAATCTCCTTTGTTGCCAAGGCAACAGAAGGGTGATGCTTGTAGCTTTTGGAAAGGCTAAGGGTTTTATTTTATTAAAATTGACAAAAAGGGTTAAAAATAAATCCCTGCGTCTGAGGAATAAATGAATGAGAGGGAAGCAACATTCCAATGCTCCTCTCTTATTGATTTTGCATACATAGGAAGGAGGAGGCGGTGTAGCTGGCAAACGGGCATGAGCTCTCCACCTAAAGAGAACTCTAACCTCCAGGACCACACACTCTGGAAACACACACACACATACGCACACGCAGAGACATTATGCATGACTTCATTAATCACTGTCCTCCTCCTTTAGATGGAGTGAATGCTGCCGTGAGTCAACAGCTAAAAAGGCTGCAGTAGCATGTGTGATGACATGCACAGCGCCCTTCATCGTCTATTCCCGTGATCTTTAATTCATATTAGAGATCATGCATATGGAGAGTAAAAACATTTTCTGCATGTTATTTTTTTTTTAAAGGATGCCAGTAATCCTAGTGGGCGTGGAACATGCGTTTACACACCAGTGCAGCGAAGGGCCACTGGGTTTAATGCAAAGGCGACATTCGAAACAAGCCCAAAGTGGAACTTGAAACATGGAGCTGGGAGTTATGAGCGTTTTATGCTCTCGCTAATGGCGTGTTTTTTTGTAGCGTATTTTACACCGAGACAAGGCGACATTCTCCCCCATTCCTGACACAGAAACGGCAGCAATAAACAGCGGAATCATTATTCTTGCTTCCCTCATCAAAAGCTAGCTTACGGCTGAATTTTCCTCCATTAAAAAAACATTAATGAGGATGATTGAAATGACTGCGATGAGGAGCTGGAAGAACGGGGATGTGAATCGCACAGAAAGGGGAACTCTGGAACTGGCCCTTTTTTCTTTCTGTTTTTTTTTTTTTTGCCTTCGAGTGGGTGCATGTTTCTGTCGTTTATCGAGCTTTACTTCAAATTTACGATTCCTTAAATCAAGTACACTAGTGTGAGATAGCAATAATTGTATCGACTAGTGTCCGGGTGGAGTGGGCGGGGTTTGGAGATCTGAAATCTGTGCTTTTATGGTGGAGGTTCTCAACATGACATCAAATCACACGGTCGATGTGTGGAGGTCTCCGCTCTTCCATTCATGAGATAAGTTATGTTCTTTTTTTTCCTCTACGATTATAGATAAATACAATATATATATATTTATCACAATCTTTTCCATAGGGCTTCCCATAATAATGTGGCCCATCTGCATTTCAGTGCTAAGCGGTAACAATTAGAAAATCCCTCATTTGACTCATTTGCCACGGTCCTGTTCCCTCCCCACGCTATTACTGCCAGCGGAGGCGGCAAAATGCCCACCGGACTGACAGCAGTGATGGAGCTGCCATCTTACTGATGAACTGAAGAGACAGTGGTGCAAAGTCAACTTTGTGTGTGCCGTGTAAACAGTTTTATTTATAAGGCAAACTCTAACACTGGGCAGAGTTGGTTGGAAGTCGGTACCAGATCGTACGACTGCGTGAGCCAAGCAAACTCCAAAGGTTCTCCCCCCCCCCTCCGACTCTAACGACCGACTTGAAATTAAACAAAAGTAGAGCAGATGTTCACTCCAGTGGTGGTGTATGCGTCTCCAGAGCTCCCTGGCTCAGTACTCAGTCCTGCTGGGTCAGATGTGCAAATCATAGCTCCAAGGTGTACAGGCCCAGTAGATCAATAGACACAAGATGGGGTAAATCAACACCGCTTGTTTAAAGGGTGCTTCCCGGCCAATACCGAGCCCCGGGGCGTCTACTGAGAGCGCTCGAAATTCAAACACTGAGGGAGATAAACAGCTTTCTAGCTTAGGGCCTCACAAATGGGTATTTGGGCAACGGTGAATGAGAGAGGGCTGCTGGAATGTATTAACACCCCCTCTGGGGAATATTCGGGTTGTGGTTAGCGCTATTGCTCGACTCAATAGATCCTTGAGTTGATTTTTCATGCCGGCAAATATAAACTGAAGTGACAAGCGATAGTAACGTTTCAAGGTCCGTCTCCGGTTCTTACCTTTTTACCAATGAGCTTCTTCCTCAGGAACTCCCGGGCCTCGAACATGTAGGGGATGTCATAGAGCGGACGGAAACGTTTATCTTTGTCCTTGTTCTTCTCCTGAGAAACGACGGAGGGAGGAGATATTTGGGAGATGGGTAAGACAAATGATGGGGGGGGGGGACACGACGACACAGAGGGAGAAGAAAAGAGAATATTATTCATGTGGCACTTTCAAAGTCAGACAGCTTCATGGATCCCCGATGAAGACCCTCCAACAACATGAGCACACAGTAAACACAACGCCCACCTCACGCATTCAGACAGATTCGCAATAAAATCAACTTGTAATCTACATTCTCTACTTCACTCCTGCAAAAAGGGAGGGTCAGGATTCTGAACTCTTTGTGAAATCTATTTCCTGTGCCAAGGATGTGATATTAACCCTAATATTAACAAAATATCCTGGCAGCATTTGTGCACTTGTGAAAGCCACCAGAGTGCCTACTCCAGAGCGAAACACAACAGCCTCGTCATTGTCGTTGATTGTTTTCCATCCTATCTTCAAGGACACCTGGAGAATGCAAAGTCTTCAGCTGCTGTTCATTCAGCTTTGCCGTAAGGAGGCGGAGCGGCACATTAAACACAGACATATCTACTTATCAACTAATACTTGACTAATTTGGGACCATTTTGGTTTCGAGACTGACGGCAGAGTGCAACAAGTGAACCTGGAGTGATCAATGAAATGTGTTCCTGGAGGAGAAACGGTAGTGGAGATGGAGGTAACCATCTCCATCCCAGGTGGAGACTTTGATGGCTGGTTACAGAGAAGCAAATGCTACTTCTCCTTTTCAAAAAAAAATCTAATTCCACAGATCTGTTTGGAAAAAAAAAAGGAAAAATAAAATAAAATACACCAGTCCAGTCAACGGGACAATCAGGTTCCCTTCGCTCAGGTAGCCTACTTGGCAACCTTTGACGGAGGCGGCGGTTAACTACCAGCAGTGATGTATTGCTTTTTCACCGTGGTAATGAAAAATCCATACCGCCCACAGTCCTATGAACTGTCACACGCACACACATCTCTCCTGCTGTCAATCCTGACACATCACACTGTAAAAAAAAAAATATCTAAATCTAAGCACACAGTTACCAAGGACACGAGCGTCCACATCAATGGCGAAGACACTTTTTGTAGAACAGAAGCACAGAAGCCAATCTGACACCAGGTGCGCACAGAGATGTAGCCACTCTCGCAAAACTCCGTCAAAAACTTTCCGACAGGAACAAACCAACACTGAGTCCATTTACATTTTCACAGGAGCCTCGGGTTTTGTGTTCCGGTGTATAAAAGCCAACAGGTGACGCATTCGCAGGGGCATGTTGAATAAATGTAAGCAATGAATGGACGACAGGTACGAAACAGAAGGAATACGGCTACGGATGACAATACCAATTAGCTCGCCCGGCGCTGCCACTCCGAAGCTTTTCTATGAACAGCAATTATCCGTGATACAAACTGAGGCAACACTCTTCCAAGTGAACTCCCAGGGTCGGAATGACGCCTCAATTCCTCTTCTCTTCCAAGGTTTTCATCCATTTTTAATGCTCCTCCGGCCGTTGGTTCCCTGTAGGTGTGGCCCAGAGATGGGCAGATGGAGGTGGAGTAGGCCCACGAGGAGCATGAGGTCTGTGAGGATAACCTTTGCATGTTCCTACCAACTCTGTTTAAGTCTTTCAGATAAATCTGGTGAGCCAAACATCCAAACATTGTTCCAGCCTCTAAATTCTTCCTTCCAAAACGCTGTTAATACTCTTTGTCAGACTCAGTGTGATTGTGCAGAAGGACAGCTGGACAGGACAATTCCAAATCTACCAGCCCCACCGTTACTTTAACCTCTGCAGGAATGTCATATTCTTTGAGTTTAATAGCTTTTCATATTTATTTATTTCTCCCCCGTTCCCGTCTGCCTCCACTTTCACCAGCAGTCAGCGCAGTAACACAGAAAGCCAGTGTTCTGTGTTTTGTGTAAGGAGGTTCTTATTGTGCAGGTCTTTCACCCCCACCACTTCCCTCGGATGGACGACACGGTCTTCTCCGGGGGCACTGCCAGACAAAAGTTTCCGATCCAAGTTGTGGATTTAGCCCTCTACTCCTGAGGGATAAGGAAAACGTTCATCAGGAAAGCTCGCGTGAAATCCTTCCTTTGGAGCACAAGCTCTTCATATCACACACTGACACTATGCTCAGATGCCGAGCGAGGTGTGTGTTTGCATCCAGCGGTGTATTAATGGTAGCACTGAACGACATTAGAATATTCAAAACAACAGACAAAGTCCAAGAGGGAACATAAATAAAATGGGAAGAGATCATTTCCAACTAATAGGCTGGAAAGGAAATCATGTCACTGAGGGGCGCTGAGTATAAATGTCAGCACTCTCTGCCAATTAGGAGGGAGGAGTGGAGGAGCAGTGGAGGAGAACAAAAAGGTACTACTCCTCAAACTCTGAGAGGGCTTGTTGGAACGGGAGCGAGACTCAGTGGAACACAGGAAGTTGAATGAGTCAGAAAAGAAGATCATTAGACGGCGAGTGGAATGGAACAACTTAACATATTTAATCTCCATAATGGGAATCAATGGTGTCAATTGTCTTCCCAATATTGTGCAATGGGTCTAGACTAATCAACAAAACAGGTCCACATTGGTTATAATGCTATTCAATTAAACATTCATGATAATCAAATGCACTTCTACGGTTCGAATAATAAATGTTCCCCCGTCTTAATCTAAAAACATACACAAGGCGTCTCTGTGTTTATGAGAATGTGGACCACCGCTAATTAATTCTGATTTTTCAGCTTCAGCCCCCTGACGCAGACAAACACCAGCGTCATTAAATCACACAGAAAGAGACAAACTCTGTATGCTGTCCTTAAACTATTATGGACTAGCATGGAGGTTGCAGACGAGAAGACAGAGTCACTTTTTTTGTCTCAGTCCTGACCCAATATCAAGACTTTGCGCTCATTGTCCTCGGGGCTAGTTCTGTTCTATTTGGGGTAAATTCCCTTCGTTCCAAATTACTGGCTCGGGCTCAGGAATCATCTTTGACTATCGCAGAGGCATGACGCTAGCTGGATTTTACAGTGTCGCGGGGCTGCAGGGACTGAGCAGCAAATGTGAGGATTCTACTGCCCGGAAGCTTTTGCGACTTCTGGAACCTCGGGGGGGGAAATCATGACTCAGGAGTACGCCATGTTTTGTGATGTGCAGCGATGGAGTGATGGCAGTGGGGGGTATACAGTATGAGACTTCAGTTTTGCAATTAACTGATTGTGAAGAGTGTGCAAGCTATATTTGGAGAGATTCAAACTGCTGACTGTGCATGTCCCAAACAAAGTAGCCATTATGTGTGGATTAAGCAGCGCGCTGGTATCTTTAAGACAGTCAACATTTACTATTGCAAGCCTTACAAAATGACTCACATGGGCATATTCAAATATTAAGTGACTGCGGAGGCTTGGGTTTGGAGAGAGTGAGAGGTTCCGAGAGAAAGAGGAAGGAAGGAGAGAATGCAAACACGTCCATGATCAAGAACATGGTGGATGAAGGTTTTTCAAACTCAAAAAGTTTACATATCTAATCTAGGGACTTTAGATTCCTATATGGGTGTGAGGATAAACCGTTCCTACATCAGAAGCATAAAGTTAACTCTTGTGGTTTGCTAGATGCAAAAACGTTGTGCTCATCACTTTATGATGCCCCTCTAATCACACTCCATCACAGGCCAACCTTCAGGCTATAATTGCCCATAAGCCAGAAAATAAACAAGTCATTACTAACCGGCCTTGAACTGATCTTGTAACAGAATAAAGAAAAACCTGGATTTCCAAATGGAATTAACTCCGACATCAAGCCGCCGCTCAGTCCTTGATTGGCTGCCATCAGACTTGTGCAGGTAAATGTACTTGGGCAGCTTTCCAGACTCTCAAAGCTGTCCTGAAGATATAGTTTCACTGAGGGAAGATGCCGGTGGGGTTCCCCATGGCTCAGTACTTGGACCACTCTATGTGCTACCCTTGAGGCATGTCATTTACATGTTCATTGCCAGTTTCTAATCATATCAAATGATGGCAAATTGTACCACACGTTTAGGCCAAATGATTTTAACCCTTAAATGTCCTGCTCAACTGTTTGGTTGGGCACATTTTCAATCACTATTTCTTTTTTGAAAATGCGCCTATACCAGTTAATATCAGGACTCATCGGCAGCATGTTTTTGGAAAATACCAAGGGACCAAGGGTGGAGCCCACCGGTGGAAGGGGGGACACCACCGGTGGAAGGAGCCACTGAGAAAGAGGCATTAACCATGGCAACATTTACCAAAAGTTTGAGCTAATCTATTAATATGCACTATTTTCATTTCATCAATCATGTTATGGTCATTAAGATATTCGGGTGAAAAATGCTCCAAACAAAGACCACGAATTCTTGACGGCCCAGAACTCTCTGCAGCGGAATGTCAATAAGACTGAGAGGGAATCATTACCGAGACAGCCTCAACTAACGACAACCTCACAAATCACCCAGACTCGTTCTGGTGATTTTAGAATGGATTTAAAGATTTTATTGATAACTTTTAAGGCCAACTCTGGGCTTAATACTTCTCTGATCTACCGTCACCTTACGTGCCTGGTCGTGACCTACGACCCTCAGCCAAGATTCTGTTAGCAGTCCCCCAATCCGCACTAAGGACCAAGGATTAACAGGCATTCTTGGTGAAGATAGAAAGCTGAAATCATCTATAAATTCAACACACACACATGCACAAACACGCACTTGAACTACACTATCGAGAAGTATATAGTAGCGGGGGGGCGTGCCGCAGGCATCGTGCTGCCTTATACGTGGATAATAAGTTGACCTCTCTATGGGCTCCATTAGAACCATCCTTAACCCTACTTAAACCATCAAGCACACACATACATTACAATGCATGATGGGACGGCACACAAACACTAGTTTGTGTGCCGTCCCACTCACGAGTGAGTGGGCGTAGCAGTGAGTCATTGAATAATATAGACATTTCTCCCCGGTTGGGCTTTATGGTGGGCCGGTCAAGATGGAAACAAGAGGGAGAGAAGAAGTGAGTAAAAAGAAGGGGGGGGAGTGAGAGGAGAAAAAGCTGACTCCAACTACCATGCTTAAAATAAATCACCTCAGAAGATGACAGCGGTAACACCGGGGAGGAGTGGAACCGAAATGAGAGAAAAGGGAGGGAGAAGAGTGGCGAGGTTTGTGTCCCGTGTTTTGCTGCAGACAGACGCCGTTGGCTCACCAGTCTGTCAGTCTGAGCAGAATTAGTATAGTCATCAGAGGGGAGGCACGTGTGTGTGTGTGTGTGTGTGTGTGTGTGTGTGTGTGTGTGTGTGTGTGTGTGTGTGTGTGTGTGTGTGTGTGTGTGCGCGCGCGTGGGGGGTGAGTGTTAGAGTCCAAAATGAACGAGAGGAGATGGGAGGAGGACGGGAACAGTCACAGCTCATCAGGGCGCTGGTGCGTTGGATCCGGCTTCCGTACCTTTGAACCGCGCACACACCTAGATGCATCCTCCTCCAAACATCAACGGCCTTGCCTGCGCAGTGAATGCTCCTACAGTACGCAGACGCAACCAGACAGCGATAATAACTGCAGCTGGCACCAGAAAATCCCCACGGACCTCTGGGGAAAAATGCGAGGCGCACACATTCAGGCGCTGGATATTTCCTGGGAGGTTCATAGAACCAACATGTACACACCTGGAGTGTGTCCGAACACACCGAACAAACACACCATGTTTGTGCTCATGCTAACGCCGGTTTCAAAGATGCTCCCTGACAAAAAGGCTAATGCAGGGTAACCAAGCATGACCGCGTATCTGTGTGTTTGTTTATGCTGTGCTGAAAGCCATGACGATGTCGTTGTGTCCTTCTGCTGTTCAGTAAGCGACAGTTCACTCGTGACAGTTTTACTCGACCTGATGTCAGAGTGTGTGGAGCTCCTGGCGGAGAGGTACCTGCTGTGGCCTCTCACTTCGTTGACCTGAAGGTTGAGTTCACTCCTAAGGCCGAAAACCTCCACCAAAAAATAAAAGTGCTGTCGCGCCTAACAGCGGGGTAATATATCCCCCCAAAAAAAACAATCCTCTGCGTTTTGCAAACAATTCCTCTGATTGAAAATTAAATGTTATGTACGAAAAACTGTTTTTCTAAAAAAAAGTTAATTCAAAAAAAAAAAAAAAAAAGCTCCCCTAGTGAGTAAAATATGAACTAGAAGATTAGAACATGACCGATTCAAGATAAATAAGTCCAGATTTGGGCTAAATCGGACCACCGGTTTAGAAATCATGGCCCAGAAGCTGGTGGAGATAAAAGATTTTCCAGAACCAGCAGTGGCATCAAAACCCCACCTCACCCATGAACAGGGGGCAGCAGCAGCTTTTTTTATTTGTGTGTTTTTTTGTTGTTGTTTTTTTAAAATGGGACACCATCTGCATGCTAAACTGGAAAATGTGTGTCCAAGGGCACAGATGCCCCGCTGGTGGAAAAAAAAAAGTCCACAATTACCTCGATCATAGGTGAATGCGAGTAAACAGGCATGAGAATAGCCGCAGCTGAAATTGGCCCACATTTAAATAACTAGCAAATTAAAGGAACCAGTAATGGGATGCACACATGGAGGGCAGAACCGCCGTTTTTGAGGGGATGTAGCTCAACCTCCCTCCTGTAACAGACAAGGATAACCATATATCAGGGCATAGAAGGGGCATAAAATGTGAGAGTGTCCTCCAGCAGTCACAAGCTGCTGGAGGAGACTGTGACTCTGGTGAAACGGATCGTCCTCTGTGTGTTCATCTAAACGATGAAGTCACCTTTATTCTTCCTTCTGCTGTCAGTTAACTCCAGTCTTAGAAATGTCTTTTTTTCATTCTGTTATCTACACATGTGGGATTGTTACATTAACGGCTAGTAACACAAAAAGCACAATACAACAATGTAGAACAGTCTACGTCAGCATAATGTTCTAGTTTATGGATTATGGATAGAGGTGCACCGGTCGATCGGCGCCGGGAGGCCGAGTTTGTTGAAATCAGCGATCGGCCGTTCAGAGACACTGGAGGGCACATGAGCTACCGCGGCTCAAAACATCTCACAAGTTAAAAAGTTAGCAGAGGGGCTAAAAGCTAGCGGGAGCTCAGAGCCAGCCACGACCTCGCCGAATGTGTGTATCAATACCTTCATTTATGGTTTTAAAACTTAAGGATACAAAGAGCTCCGGCGGAACAACAACGAAAGACTTTTGCAAAACTAACGTAGCCACACACTTCAAATGGAATCAAGTTAGAAGCTAAAATTAGAAGAGAGGCTAAAGCTAGCGGGAGCTCATTTTCACTTTGAAATGTCGTACAATTGGTTTAAGAAACACGCCACCGTGTGGTATATTCATTTCACCAGGTCAGAATACATACTTATAACACAATGCCCACCAGCCTTGTCTCATCCACTGCAATCCTTCAAAACACATTCAATTGTGGTCAGCGGCCGCTGATCGTATCGATGACCCTTCACCCTTGATAAAAATCGATGATCGGTGTATGACCAAGAAAGTTACAATCAGTGCATCATTAATTCTAGGTCATTATTTAAGGACTGGACTGTGCTTGTACAGCATCCTTCTGGTCCGCCCCACCTTTCAAAGCGCTTTCCATAAAAAGCTACTATGCAAAGCGACACCTGCTCATCAGGAGTGCACAAAAGGAACATCCATCGGAAGCAACTTGGGGTTCGGTACCATGCTTCTGGACACTCAAGGATCCAACCAGCGATCCCCCCAATAGGCTGAGCTACAGCGGTTTAAGGTGCCTTCATGTTTTTTGTTCGGGATAGCAGAAATTTCCCCCTACTAGCCCAGTGAACGCTACACACATACACCAACTGGGTGTTTATATGAAACCATACTGACAGGAATGACGACACACACACACATTCACATCTGGACTCGCTCTCCTCCGCTGCTTGTGACATATGAAAGTGTAATGAAGCACAAAACACACACTGTCGAAGCATCTGGCGGAGACAGAGTGAAAGCGACCGACGGAACCGAGTCGGCCCGCAAAGACGGAAAGGGGATGGACAAATAAAGAGGAGAGAGACAAGAACCAGAAAGAATGATTGAAAGGAATGAAGATGGGGCAAGGGTGAAGAAAAGTAAACTGGGAGAGTGATTCTCCGGAAGCAGGAAGGGCAAGGCTGTGGGAAAGTGGGAAGCGAACGCGGCGTAGTGCGAGCCACGATAGCGAAGGCAGTGGAACGAAACAGAGAGAAGTTTTTACCCACAGACTGGTTACAAACGCCGAGATTAGAAACAAAACTGAATAAACACGTGAAGGGCAACGGAGCAACAACTAGACCACAGTGTGCACAGCCGCGGGGAAGGAACAGCGGGAGAAAGGGAGTGTGGAGGAGAAGAGGGAGAAGGTGAGAGCAGGAGGACGGAGGGGAGATACGGAGGAGGCTCTTAATGACGCTAAGCACTAACGACACTCGAGGACGATGCGAGGAGATGAAGAGGGAGGGAGAGGCCGGAGAATAAAACCTACACGACAATAAAAAAAAAAGCGCAAAAGATTCAAAAGCGTGAAGCGTAAAAGAGGCAAACGGGCTGAGAGAGGGAGTCGAGGAAAACAAAAGCAATCAAAACGGAAGAAGCAAAGGGCCGCCGCAGACAGTCTGCTGTATGATTCTGCCTCTAGTTGCCATTAGCAAAAACATCCTCCGTCTCGTACATCTTTGAACGGGAAATGCGAGGCGACGGCCGCTCGTAGATGAATGTCACATTAAAATGTGTCAAAGCAACATCAGAAGAGTTTGACTTGAAAGGAGAAGTGTTTCACTGAAAAGAAATAAATCTACCCCACAGAGAAACAGTTGTTGTCAAGCTGACACTCTCTTAATGATGGGAAGGACATGACTGGATATCTTGAGCTTGTTATTTTTCAAAATAAAGGCATTCTAGGGGACTCAGATCGGGTAAGTGAGACACGAGAAGGACTGGGATGCCTGGTGGTGGAGTGGAGGGACTCCTGAAGACACCAGTCCACCTATCAAAGCATCACGGCTGATCTACCATCCGCTCTTCTGCTTGAATATTGGAGCAAAGTTCTCAACAGCGTTCAGATCTCTCTCCGTTTTCCCTCCGTGTTACGCAAACAAACCAGGTGACGGGCGTTTGGTCAGAAGGAACGCGATCCCCTCACGCGAGATACGCTCCCAGTGTGACGACCTTTTTCTGAAGCTTTCATCACTCTCCACATTTCTTTGGAAGGATGTCGTTGAAGAAATGGAATGTGACTGGCGTGATGATGTCAGCGCGTCTCTGAGCTGGACGGGGGTCGCTCTCATGGATGTCCGAGTTACTGATGGACATTTTTTCTTGGCTGAACAAGTTAGTCGTGTTCCTCTGCGGCACAGGCATCACCGTAAAACACACTTTACTAGTAGTCAGAACCTGTCCTCCTTTTAAAAGTCCTTGCAAACGATGAGGGTCGAGCTCTTCAATTAAATGATGACAGAATAATGCACTAATAATAAACAAATGTTTATTTATTATTTTATATTAAAGGTGACAGAAAAAGCTTTTTAAAGAGATTTGATGAATTTCCAAAGCTGAAGTTTTATGTATTTTATGCTTTTGGGGTCGAATCATTTACTGTAAAAAAGAAAACAGCTTATGAACTTAAAGGAATTACTTCAGCTAACGTACTTACTGACCTAAATACTTCCTTGACTGATAATATGTCCAACGTATTGCTTTGACTTGTAAAGACTTGATTTCCTCCTTTTTTGAGTCCATTAAACATTTCTCTTTTTGCAGTGTCACACTAGACGCCCACTTTGATGAAGGAGGTGTCATTTCAACCCGTGGATGTTTTGAGAATCAGCGCTGGGGCGTAGGGATGAGTGACATGGCGTGACGGGGAGGAAGCCTGCATGCTCCCGGCTGCGTTTCCCCGGACGCTGCCTGCTGCGTGGAGAGATTTACATTCCCCTTTGCTGCGCCTAGGTACAAACGGGCCTCTGTGTCGGTTTATGTTCACAGTCTTGAAGTGGTTCTGGGGAGAAAGGAGGGAGTGCTGAGGGGAGAGACTTGAAACCTGCCTCCCTCTCTGCAGTGGTGCAACTACTAGGTGGGGGCAAGTGTCTCACTCTGTTTGCATGCGTCCCAGTTGTGCAGGCGCCACCAAGTGGTCAAATTCGCTCCTGCGTTCATTCTGATATGTAAGGAAGGATAGGACATATGGGAGATAATCAGAAGGGTGCATGTGGAAGGAGATGTGAAAGGAAACTAAACAAAGATCTGAGGCGGCGATGACAAGACTGTCCCTGTGAAGCTGCTCATTAACCGGCTCAACACCCACAGACATTCCATCAGCTACTCACGCACGAGTGGCGAGTCACTGTGTGCAACACGTCCATACACAAAGAAACACACAAGACAAAGGCACACAGGAGGTTTGTACCTCGCCCTCAATCCTGGGGGGCCGGATGCTGGACAGGTGGATGGTCTTGTATTCTCCGGAGTTCAGCTTTACCACCATGGCGTCGGCGTTGACCACTTGCATCACCTTGTGGGGAGAGAGAGAGAGAGAGAGAGGTGAGAAAGGAACTGAATAAAACGAATACAGGATTGCCAAAAATTGGCAGGGGTTGACGGAACCCACCGTGAGGAGTACAAGAAACTCAATTCTAAAATCAATTTAGGAGTCCTTAGACACTTGAGGGACAAACAAAATCACGGCCCCTGCAGGACGGAGGTGCGCCGGGGCAAAAAGGCCGGGTCGGCATTTTGGTGAGTGAGCATACAGACTGAAATAAAGATTGGAAGTGAAGGGGCAGGTGAAGGAGAAGTTGAGAGGAAGTGATCTATTGAAAGGTGGAAAGAGGAGGGTGTGCCGTCAGGAGCAGAGGGCACCAGACACGGGGTGAGAAAGAGTGATCCTCGGGTGACTGCCTGAGCGAGCACAGTCGTCCCGGCAGGCCGGCACAGTTTGGAGGACAGCGTGGGGACGTGGGCTAGTCTGGGGAAGTGGCGCCGTGAGAGGGGAAGGAAGACAGAGTACACCAGACAGAAAGCTTTAGAAAAGAAAGAATCGTTACACGGCACTCTGCCCCACAAACCGCTGGCAGCGCTTTCTTTTGGAGACCTTTAAATGACAAAGTCTCGTGCGGCATTGAAATGTTACGTCTGCGGAACCAACGGGTGCCGACCAAGATTTGTAGAATACATCAGTCCAGTCCTCTAGAAGAACAGAAAGTAAAGGCAGCAAAAACTGACTTGAGACGCAGATTGGGGACGGAGGAAAGATCAAAGGTGTTAAGACTCGCGTCGTCGTAATTAACAACGGCGTGGAATAAATAATTACATCTCATCAGCCGAGTGTGTGCCTTTCTCGGAACCTGTGCCCGCCTTAGCAAGACAGATGGCGGTTGTAATGTGACGGTGATCGAGGAGGGATCCAAACCCAGAGTCTTAAGTAGGCCGCTTGTGCCAGACAGAGAAATCAATCGCCGTACACATGTCGCCACCCACATGTGCATTAAACGGCCTCATCATCGCTCAGAGCCAGGTCCATATGGAGGCTGGGCTCGAATGAGAGTCCCGAAAAGTGAGATGTGCAGATTGGAGCACTATGTGGCGGATAGTGTGGGTGTGTGCGGTTTCACCTTGTGGCGTAACCAAAAACATCCTTTGGAATCAGGAGGTTTGGTTCGAGGCATTCACGTAGCGTGCGTGGCGGGCACACTTGCAGGTACGGTGGTCCCTCTGGGACATTCATTACTCAACGGAAACAATGTAGCCGTTGCGTTTGCCACCAGAGGACAGGAAGTAGACCAGCCCACATGCTAAATAGTCTGCCGACAACAGCAGCCAAAACACATCAGCTACTATTCACTGAACTGAGTGGGAGAGACACGGAGAGAGAGAGAACCAGGGGGAGAGGAGAGATAAAGAAGTTCAACAGGGGGGGGTGGAATCATGCATGCACATGGCAACATGCAAGACAGCGTGCACACCAGCCCACACGAATTCACGCAATTAACAAGGTCATTTCTGTGGCCGGAGAGAGATCGTGGCAGCCGCAGAAGAAAATGGCTCAGCATTTACTGGCTAATTATTAGCGAGGAGGAGGAGGAGGAGGCGAGAGGAGAGAGGCGAAGGAGGTCAGATCATCACACACCCAGACGGAGGATCGGCAAGATGGATTGCGCCCGTGTGTAATCTCTGTAAATATCACAGGAGGAGAGACGGAGGGAGAGGATAGGGAGCAGATAGAAAAATAGAGCAAAAAGTCTTTGCAAAGTAGCTGCCATGAGGGCAGAGTGAGAAGACAAATAGGCGGACAACACTCGCTGCTCTCCTCTGACATTCAAGAGGTGGGAATCTACTGCCACCCACTGTTCACAAGAGGCACGACATCTGCAGTGGCCAGGATCCATCACAGCGAGAGAGGGGGGTTGGGTGGGGTGGGGGGGGATCTTGGCTACGGTCTGGGCCTGTGTTTGGTTGTCAGTTGAATCCATTAAGTTTGTTTTAACCACGGGGCCAAGAGAGGGCTTAGCCAGGATCTGCTCGCTCCTCATGTCAGATCATCGCTCTCACAAGCAGCACCTGTGGCGGCGTTTCAGTCCTGCTGCCAGCCCGGATGATTTGTCGCTCAAATTACATGGTTTCAAACATGTCTGCGACTCCAGAAAAGAGCCTCGACTGGCATGTCTCCCTCGGGGGGGCGTGTATGTATGTGTGTGTGTGTGTGTGTGTGTAAGTCTGATGAATATGCGATGTTTCGTGAAGAACAATCTGAAACTTTCTGACTTGACCACCTGACTGGTTTCATTTAACTGGGGCACCAACCAGTAAACCCCATCTTCCCCCAAAGGTGCCTTTTAAATTCCTCAAAGAATCGGCCTGACCTTGTAACCATTCTGCTCGACTTCCTTCAACTAGGGCACTCAAAAGAGGCCCTGACGGCATCATTCTCCAACTAACGAGACCTTCAACTGCTCCTTTGCAGAAGTACGATAAAGAAAACTTTGCCCCCTTTTTTTTTTTTACACAAACTCACCTGCACAGGAAAGAACAAAAAAGACATTTATATCGTGTAAATCCCATCATCCAACTACATTTTAACCATATTTGTGTTATCTAATGAGACATTTATGCCTTTATCTCTCTTAGATCCTGCTGCTTCATTAGCACGGCGCCAAAAATAACCTTCACAGGAAACTTTTCGTGTAGTTTTAAATTGGGGCATCTCTCATCGGCATCGGCGCCGGTAGAAATATTCCTGCATGAGCTAATACGGTTAGCATCTGTCTCTGCCTCACACTAAAAAACAAACACCTGTACACCTGCTGAGCTTCCTCTCACTTCCTCTTCTAATAATACTCTGACGTCACACAACGTCGTCCGTGGACTCGGTTGAACCTCGGAGCAGCAGCGACGGTTTTTCTGGAGAAGCTGGAGAGGAAGGGCTTTTGCACCGCCTCACCTTTAGTGCATCCAACCGCAGGTCGCTGGTTACCCCCCGGGGAGAGGAGGGGAGGGGAGGGGAAAGCAGAGGAGGGGAGAAGATGACGATGGGGACGTGGCCTACATTCACTCCTCTGGTCCCAGCAGAGGTGGGAGGAGAGACGAGACGGTCAGAAAGGGAGATGTGTCAGCAGGATTGACTTGTGGGGATTGGACCGGCTCTGCTCTCTCTCCACTCTATCCGTCACTCAGATAATAAGAAGTGAAAAGTGGAGTGGACCGGAGGAGGGGATGAGAGTATGATGATGAGATTGACGGATAGATGTGTCCCTGGGAGAGGAGGTGCATTGCGGCATTAGGTGAGCAAAAAACGTCACAAATATAGACAGGCGATGACAGAACCGGGTAACCTTAGCCGGTCCACTGTGTGCTTAGATGGAATAGAACCAGAACCATTACAGGGTGTACGTGACATTTTCTGGTTCCGACTCCATTAGAGAGTCTTTTACCCTTCAGTGAACAATTCAAGCCGACTTAGATCATATTTCTCTCGTCGAAAACGGTTCTGGTCCAGCCTCACGGACTTCTATGGAAGTACTTTGACTGAGATTCTGTCCTGGGAGCCGCTGGTGGCTTTTTACTCCGACTGCCGACGGAGTCGCGGCTGACAACGGCGGAGCGAGCCTCCTTTGTGGTTCTTCGGGGATCGGTAGTTGCGAGATGACAGGATGGCGTCCGACAGGGATCAAAAAGTGCGGAAAGATTCAACTGAGGGGCTTCGGCGATGCGGCACCAAGGAGGACATGGATGGTACCAAGGACGCCGATTAGCGTTGTTTAGACTTTAATTTATGTCCATCCTCTCCCGACACTCCCTACAACCTTCCACACAAAACTCACAATTTCTTCCTCAGCCTTCTACCTCCCCTTTTATCTCACTTCATACACCCCCTGTTAAGTTTGCCACCAAATGCTCCTGCACCCCCCCACCCCCCCGGCAGAATCGGACCCTCTTTCATGGAGAGGGCTCAGAGAAATCTCAGAGCTGTTCATTCTGATAGCATGAATGTTTTATCCATTCTCCAGCCCCTTCCCTCTGAGTCAGGAGGAAAAAAAAAATACATTTAAACACAGTTTCTTCTTTATGCGTGTGCAGTTTATCAAATTCATTCTGTAAGCAAATTGTCAAAGCAACATCTTTTATACGACCCTGAGGCCGGATCAGACTTTTTTTCCTGGGTCTTAAAAGTTGAAGGGACTGACGGGAGCAAACGTAGACAGAAGTTAGGAGGCGTTCAACTTTGACTTTTTTTCTTTTTCCCCAGCCGTTCCTGCAGAAAAATATTTCTACTCTAGGGGCCGGTGAGTTGCAACTCATCAAAGTTCACACAAAGGGGGCCCAGATTTGAAGACGATGTTTTTGAGGCTGGAGTTGCTTTGCCGCGTTAGCGCTGCGGCTCGGACGCCATAATATGTCACCTCAGAAAAAGTCCATCTCACACGATTTGAACTAACGTGTTCTGACTACACTTCCTCTGTGTTTGATATTAAGGACATTTCTTCCCCCCCGAGGCTCTGGCCAATAACATCCAAAGCTAATATCTTTGGTTCTCGGCTTTTGGGGGTCGTTCTCTGCTGCTGCTACAGCATACGCAAGCAATTTGGCCCTAATTTGACTGGGGAGTGCTTTAAGGTTGCTGTTAAGCAATTCTCTTACTAGTGTGTGTGTGTGTGTGTGTGTGTGTGTGTGTGTGTGTGTGTGTGTCGTGGGGGGTTGGGTGCAAAAGTGAAAGTAAGAGGAAGACAGAATATATTAGATACCACAGAGCGTCTCTGTTTTTGGGTCAGTGAAAAACTGAATTGCCAAACTAAACATCAAGAGGCGGAGAGAAAAGGGAAGCGACCCGCTGCCTCCCCTTAGAACTGAATCCAAGTCTCATCCGTGTGAGATGATTTCTGTACGGCAGGTTCTGGAGATAAGCAAGGACTTTTAAATAGCAGCAAGATCATCCAAAGTGAAGGGCATCAAGTCAGCAAGAAGAAAACAAAGTGACCACTCTTAACTAAAGTCACCTCAGGACCTCACCTTGGCTACAAATTGCCGGTCCTTCTGGTCCAGGTTCGCCGTGGGAGCCACGTAGTCCTTCCAGATGCGGACCTTGCGCTCTTTTGCAGATCTGGCGGAGAACAAAGATCACATGGTGGTTAGTGATATTCCTCCTCAGCGAGGTAGCGAAGGGCTAATCCCAGTGAATAAAAACGGCCATTTGGGCTGTAAAATGCTACAAATCTAATTAAGATGATTTAATTCCAACACATTAGCCGGCAGTCATTCCTGCAATGATTGCCGAGAATGAACCTCAGCAGAATCGATGGTCATCTCAAACAGAAGTGGCATTAGTTTGTAGATTATTTCATTTGCAAATGAAGGTTTTACACGTCTGTGTTCATAAGGTCTGCATTCAAATCGGGATTTCCAGAATGCAGAGTGAATTGGCCGACATGAATCGGAGGAAAGTATCTTCACTATCACGCACTAACCATCTAACCATTCTGAAAACACTGCAGGAACATGGATTTAATAGAAGTTATGTTCGCATGTCTGAGTTTGTACCTTTCAGCGGCTCTGAGCTTCTCGGCTCCCTGGCTGTAGATCGCCATGGACCAATCCACACACCGAGCGAAGCCATCCTTCAGCAGGAGTTCTGTGATGTTGCCGTTCTGACGCGGAAAAGAACAAGTAGTGAGAAACACACAAACATTTTTTGCCTTGCTCAAGCATTCCCCTGATGGAACTCCTTAAAGGAAATGTGATATTATCTCTGAAAAACAGTGGATCTCTTCAGTGTTTCTGTAAAATATGATGGAAACAAGACAGATAGATGATTCCTATGCACCAAATTTGCATAAAATGAAAAAAAAAAACAGCGGCTTTGTCCGTAAAACACTGTTTTTTATAAAAAAAATATGAACTATTAGATAAAAATATGACATATAGATTAATTATATATCCTTGAGTCGATTCATATGCACCAAATTTGGACTAAATCGGACCAATGGCTGAAACCTTTGGTGATAGAGCTCCCCCTAGTGTAGAAAACACACTACGACCTTTCCCAAAATCAATCCAGTTCTTCCTCCCACTATGGTCTAGGAAGGTATAAAAGTAAGAAAAGGAGGTTTTGCGGCAGATGATTCCAGAACAACCCCGGCTATCCGGGGGTCCTTATTAAACGTAAACAAGGAGACTCTGGCGTCTTTACCGGATGAAGGATTGTTCCCAGTATGTTCTGGTTGTGGCAGCTCTCCAGAATGATCTGGACGTCTCTCTGCAGAAGACGGGACTCGGTGAAGAATTTGGCCTCTGCTGCGAACGGTTCCGGAGATTCTGCGCCGTCTGCTTCGCGTTTGAACGTGGGACACTGGAGAGAGAAAGGAAAGACACGTGTCAAAATCAATACTCAACGATTAAATCAGCGCATTTTTGGTTTGCATCGGAAAACGCGACACCGCGTCCATTGGCCAAGATGACCTACTCTTTCTGTGCATCCCTGCAATCGACAGCGCCTTCAGGAGCTTTGGTTCATTTTACAAACAGAACACTTTGTGTTTGTTTCTGTGCTCGGCTTTTATCAACATTTAACGGATGTCACCTTGCTGCGTGGGCTAATCTGTTTTCTCCTCAGTGTGCTAAAACACGGGGAAGATACGACAAGGAGCGCGACGAGCTGACGGGCCTCTGAGAATCCAGACAAAGAACACCTTGAAATGGATGTAATATCTCTGAGTATGAGATGAAGGGGATTGGTTATCATGAACGCACCATTGACAGAGCTGAGCTGGTTGAAAGAGATAAATGGGGAAGTTCAGTGAAGCGGCGGTGAGTCCAGTGGAACCAACACAGACCTTTAATAATCCTTTTTGAAACAGTAAAGTGAAAAATGGCAGGAGATTGGTGAAAACTTGGCCGTTTGCGCCTCACACTCGCTCAGTGTGAGGTTGTTTTTGTTTTCCATCTGTATGAAGGGATGGGCGATGGTTACCTTAACTCCAGACAGCATGACAGTGACCAGGTAGTGGTCCGGGAGCAGCAGGGCACGGACCACACTGCCGTCACGCACGTGCTCGATGATGGCTGGGGGAGGAAGGAGGAGAGCACAATATAACAGCATTCTGAGGACATAACACTGACCCTACAGGAAACCCGATTTCGCTGAATCAGGTTTCAGCGAAATCCATCAAATAGTTCTTTTTTCCTGAACTATCCTGTAGACAAGTAAACAAAACAACAAAACAATTATCAAGGTAAAGGTATAACCTCGTTGGGTGGATCTAAACAGCACCTGTGAGCTACTGAAAAACAACTGCAGTGTTTTGCTGAGCAGTGAATCCAAATAGTCCGGCTTAATGTTTACTCTGTGGTGCTTCTTACAAAAATCTAAAAAAGCAGATGTATGCAGTTTCAGGTAATAGACCCACAAATATATATATATATATCTATATACAATATATATAAAACGCCCAGTACTTTAGGCTTAAAAAGTTTAAAAAGTAAAAAAAAAAAAAACGAAGAAAAGCTTCGCCACTCGCTCCCTGGCAGCCTAAAAAAGGCTGAGGTCAACGTCCATTAATTATGTCTACTAGGAATTTGAGCTGACACTGCGGAAAAAATATCACCTGAGTCAACTCCTGCAGCATAAAACACCACTCCGCTGTCAGAATGCCACGTCCAAACACCACCAGACTAAAGGACGCTCCCTCAGAGGGAAGTCAATGCCAACCCAACTCAAATACTCCGATGGGTTTTTGGCATGGAGAGCGAGAAAACGCTCCGGATTCTCCTCTCTTGTAATCTATTACATCCGGCATAGACTGACCAGAGACGCTGTTCCCTGACAGGATAAGTATATTTATGTATCTAATCTGTTTGTTTATAGATTCATCTTCCAAACCTGTTTTTGTGATGCTAGGGTGCCCTCCAGAATAAACGGCGCCCTTAAAATAATTAAGTAAAACGAGATTGAAAAAAATGTCTTTGTCTGTAACCGTGATGATTAATCAAAAACAAAAATAACTGTTAAACATTTTTACTCAATTCACATATTTAAAGGGAACATTCTTAACATAAAACAAACACTTTTCTCTAAAACATGTGGGCCACAATTATTGGCACCTTACTGGAATTAAAAGTTTACAGAAGCATATTTCTAGTCCTATTTCCTCTATATTCCCACTCCAGTTCACTTGATTCTGGTGAACAATGACTTCCTGTTTTCACTGAGGTATAAATATGAGGGGACACAGGCCTGATTCTCTCAGGAGAACAAGAGAACACAGCAATGAGGAGCAAAGAAAAGTTGTTGAGCTGAACAAACTGGCAATGGAGACAAGAACATCTCTCAGCAGTTCAAAATGTCAGTTTCAACTGGACTGGAGACTGGAGATGTTAAAAAATCAGCCTGGAAGAGGACGTGTCTGTAAACACAATGCAGAGAGGTTGGTTCAACTGGCTTGACTCTCAAAGGATTACAGCCAGAGAGGTCAGAGGTCAGTTGAAAAGTCTCCCTATCCACCATCAGATGGCGCTAACACCAAAATAGAGCCTTCTGGCATCAAACTTTAAAGATGGGTTTGGCATAGAAAGACAGAGCGCCATAAAGAAAAGCTTCTCGTATCACCTATGAAGTATGGGGATGGATCTCTGACTGTTTTTCTTCCAAAGACCCTGGACATCTTGATAAAACACACAGTATTTTAAAAAGATGCAGATATTGGATGAAAAGATATATTTTAAAAATATTTATTATAAAAAATTAGAGAGAGAGAGAGAGACAGAGAGAGAAAGAGAGAGAGAGAGAGAGAGAAAGAGACAGAGACAGAGAGAGAAAGAGAAAGAGAGAGAAAGAGAGAGAGAGAAAGAGAGAGAAAGAGAAAGAGAAAGAGAGAGAAAGAGAAAGAGAAAGAGAGAAAGAGAGAGAGAGAGAGAGCTGATACCCATATCTTATACCACTCTGCTATAGGCTACGGATCGACACTTGAGACAAAGTCAATTTATTCAGAAAGCTCTTTAAACGTTGCTCTGGCCTCTAAAAGAACTTGAAGAAATTGAAATTGAGGGGGACGTAAGTCATCCGTGTGAAAGGAATCGCACTTCTACAATAAATGCTATTTTGATTATAGGTTCTCTTAGCCTCTTCTTCAACCGCTGTCTTTCTGTGTAGAGATGGCGCACGCGGGAGTGTGTGTGTGTGTGTGTGTGTGTGAGTGTTTGAGCAGCTGGATTGCTGCTCTAAACTTACAGTAAAAAAATGTATTGTCTCTCATTCATTAATGGCCAGAACTTGAAATGAAAGAATAAAAGGGTCTTTTCATGCTCATTGTCTCTGTCAATTAAGACCAAGTGAACCGAGCTGAGCTGCTATTTACGGCAGTCACTTGTGAAATGAAATGGGGGGGCCCATTGAAGCCTGGGAAGGTCCAGACCCGAGAGGAACGAGGCGGTGAAAGGTGAGATACGGAGCATCATCACACGCCCTGAGGTGGACGGTGGATTTCTGCCTTCATGGGGAAAAAGATGCCAATCTACGACTGATTTGTTCTTATAAGGTACGTGTTCTTTGTCCTGTAAGTCAAGCCTTGGTCGGGGTGGATGTTCGCGTGGCCTTACCATTCATCGGTTTCTGGTGCAGAGAGTCGACTAAGTTCCGGGGATTCTCTATGGTGTACTTCATGTCCCGGATGGTGTGCATGCCGCCACCTTCGCTCCACAAGCCCTTCTTGGACGACTTCGCCTGGTCCTCAAACTCACAGAGTCTGGCCTGTTCTGGGCTGATCACACACACGCACAGTCACACACACGCACACACACACACACACACACGCAGGAAAACAAATGTTTAAGACACAATACATAGAACAGACTTCAAACCTCTGGACAAGGATTGTGATGATCAACTATCGTGTTCTGCAAGAAGTACTTAGTCACTATTCTTCAAGCAATCAATCAGCCCATCCATCGGAATTCACCCAATTTAGACATTATGTATTGACAAATGAATGAATCTTACAGTGTAAAATACACGGCGAGATGAACTCTCAGTTGCAGCGTCATTAAATATGTGTGAGTTAAATAAGTGACATGAAACGATCAGAGCGAATTTGATCTGAAATTCAAAAAACACCGTCTAAGAACTCTGCTGAGCTCGAGACGACTGGCTTTCAACCACGTTTCTAAAGATCAGAGACTCTTGGCAGGGAGAGCTGCCACTCCTAATGAGAAGAGGGTTTTTTTTTTCGTTTGCAGTCGTAGCCCTTGTTAAGTTTAACACGGTCTGACTGTTTTATTCCAGGCTGGAGTGAAAACATTGGCCTTCTGTAATAGGCAAATATTCCTTTTACGAGAGCTTCAACAACCTGTGGCGGTCGTGAGAGATGTTTGACGGCCATCATGTCGGGCTCATAACGACGCATCCACACACGGCACAAGTTGCGACTGGACGAATCAGTGGCCAGTTGTTAAAACGTTCCGGTGTTCGTTAAAAGACTAACAGGCTTGGCTGAATTAAGAGCTACATGAAGGAAAAGAAACTGCAGCGTTATTTCAGGGGCGATCAACCGAAAAGCAGATTAGAACCGCTTTGAGAAAAATGTATCCCAGCATTTTTGTACTGCAGACAATAACAGTGTTTGACGGCTATTTCAGAAAGCAACCGTGCGGCTGGCTACAAACGCCACAATTAATTCCACGCTGTCTCTCCAAACTGCACAGCACGCACTTTTGAAGAGGGGGGGGGGGGGACCACTGTTGTACCACTGTAATTATTAATATCATCAAATGACCGGCAGGATTTTAGTTTTTCACAAAAAGGAAAGACTGTCTGATTGATATGGGAACTGGATTTGCAAATAAAAGCTTGGAGAGGCAACAAAAGTGGGTCTTTAGTAAAAACAAACAAAAAAAAAAATGCCACACACAGACACACATGTAATCTGTTCCTTCAGCTGTGGGCTGGTAACTGGACTTCTCTCTTTTTTCCCTCTTTAAGACTGATGAAGATATCAACTTTCAAATCCTAGCCCTCACAGTATCTTGCTGACTGAGCAACAATCCTGAAACCCACCGATAGAAGTCAACTTAAGCTGCTTAGACTCTAAACAGGAAGAAGAATCTGCAAAAGGATAGGCTGGCAGACACCAACAATGCAATCGAGGCGCCGCAGAGTCGCATAAATAAATGGGAAAAAGCGCCTCGTGAGCAGATATCGGTAAAGATTCCCAACTAGCTTCACGCGTGGAGGCAGATGATAGCGAACTTGTCTCGCAGCTGAGTGGATTCTTTTTAGGTCAGCGACTCCTTCCAGCCAACACATCGCCTCAAATGAAAGCGGATATTGATGGACAAGAACATTCAGTGCTGAGCAAGAATACAAAGAAAAGAAGTAACCGAGGAAAAGAGAGAAACTTCCCAAATCTGTTTGGGTTGAACACAGTATGGGTCTCCTCGTGATACAAAAGACTGAGCCTCCCTCTGCATGCAGTTTTCCACATCAGTGTTGTATTTATACAGTTTGAAGAGAATGTAGCCCCCCCCCCCACCTCCAGTAAGACATTCATACCCCTAAACCAGAACTCCTGTGGGAGGCGTCTGCTCCAGCGGGCGTTTAGACATCGAATGAGTCCGACGCTCTGTGTGTGGTTTTGAATTATTCCAAAAGTTGAGACTAAAGTGATGAAATCAAACCAATTTCCAAGACCCATACTCGAAAGAAAAGGCGGTCCGAGCAACGGACACCAAAGGGCAGAGCTGAGTGGGGGGTGATTGATGGGTGCCTTTGTACCAATCGCCGTGTGGCTCACCACCAAGGACAACATTTCTCACGCCTCATCAAGTTAGAGCGAAACTCAGTCAGATGATAAAGCCCCAACAGTGAACCAAAAACACTCTGCATGATTTATTTCATCGGAATCGAAGACTGACAGCCGCAGCGTGAGGGATAAGGCCGGAGGCAAACTAAATAAATCACAGAACGGGAGTTTTTGACACAAATGTGGCTCCTTTCCATGAATGGAGATGCTAAACACAAAACCTCAACATGTCAATATAGAACAGCTGGAGAAAGTAAGTGGATACATGTCTGAGGAGCCTCTGAGATTCATTTGTTCTGTCCTGCTGTGTCTGCGCGACCGCCGCTTGTCGCTGGTTACAGATCGGAAAATCCGATAATAAATAAAGTACTAAAGAAATCCGACCTTGAAGTGACTTCAAATCAATCCTTTATCTGAAGGTGGGACTGCGATGTCTATAGAGTTATGAACTCAATCGCGATAAAATCAAAAAGATTTTGCGATATTGCTGATTAAAACGCATGTTCATCCCAACAAATGCGCCTGCAAAGAAAATCAAGCGCTCCTTAAACCACAGAGAGCCGCGTAATTTAAAGAGGAGGGCAAAGAGCTTCTCCCTTGAAGTGAATCATGGTCCTTTGATCCAGAAGCAGATCGGAGTAAAGGGCCTCAGGGTCAAGTCTGTGCCGCAAAGCAGCACAACAAATGCAGCGCAGAGGGCGGCGTGATGAATGTATGAAGTCACAGGAAATGCGCCGCTGACGTGATTCATCAATCCTCAACTCAGACATCCATAACAGTGATCCTGTACGGCTGGTCTCCGTATCCATCAAGCTCGCATAGACCCGCCGAAAGATACGTGAGGAATGAACAAAGCGAAGGATGAAGGCTTCAGGAGCGTGGACAAAATCCCCTCTCACAACGATTTCTCCAAGGTGGTTTTTTTACCCGATTTAAACGGTATGCTAGACATTGAGGGTAAATAGAGTGAGTAGAGAGCGATCTCCACTACTTGACTGCTAGCACTGGCCTACGGTCAGAGGAACAGAGCCGGACGAACCGGACAGATCAGTGAGTAATTGGGATAAATAATCCTGAGCTCCGTATCGCTCATAGTCACCAGGATTATCATTCTGGACTTTTATTGTGAGGCTCTAGTTCAAAATAAACCATTGTTACAGTTTTCATATGTAGTTCGCTGCGCGGTGAATGGTTGTATCACGGCTGCGTGATTGTGTGCGGTTTTGTTTGTCTTAGCTCAAATGTCTCTCTCTCTCTCTCTCTCTCTCTCTCTTTCTCTCTCCGGTGCGCTGCTGAGCGCTGACCTCAGCCCGTAAATGTGGGAGCCCTTTCTCCAGAGCCACAGTCCGCTTTGGAACCCATCTAAAGGCACAGCGCGAGGCCATCATCATTACGACGACCACCGTAATTATGATAACATCATTGTTAGTGCGAGCAGTGCGATAAGAGTGGCCGGTCATGAGCCATAACGTTGTTGGATGCTAGTGGATTGGGGGTGGAGGGCGTGGGGCTGAAGTTCATACTGAGTAATGGACCTCCCCTTGGGCCAAATGATGCCCGCTTACACTTAAAGCATCATTTACATTAGTGGTTGTTCTGGGCCGTTGCACTGAATGTTTGAAATGGGTCATTACTAGCAAAATATTCCCATCATCTCTGTTCATGTCGAAAGATACAAATGAAGCAGCATGAGTCAAATTGCTTGTAATGTGTGTAATGTGCAAATACCGCCACTGGGGGGGATACACAGTACTGTGTCACACAGATCTCTGTGTGCTCGTGCATTTAGGGGATTGCTGAGGGAGGACAATGTGGCAGTAAAGGGTTTCAGGGGAGCGTCGGTGAAACAGCAGGGCAATAGTGCCACCATCTGGGACATCAGGGATCCATCTCAATTTTCTGCTGCCTACCGGTCCAGGACTGACCGCAGAAGGGACAGGGTGGTCCTGTTTTAAGCTTCAGCGAGCAGAGGATCACAGGATGATGTCGTCGACTTTGATTGCCTCCTAATTCTGCGAGACAAATGGCAAACGGAACCAGCGCCGATGCTCCAAAGCAGATCAGCCGAACGGGCAGAGCAAACTGATGTGGATGAAGAGCGTTTACCATGTCGTTCTCTCGCCAAGAAAATCTGTTCAGGCATTACAACAAACGCAACACATCATTTGTCAAAAGACTGTGAAACTCAAGCAGTTTGTGACAACGTGTCGTGGCGCTGGCTCAGGGCCAACAATAACCAGAAGGGACCGTTATGTTATATTTAACATAACATAACGACATCCGGGAAAAACTGTTTTTCAGGGTTTTTTTACCACTGAATATCACCATTTAGTACTTTAAAAGTTTTTAAAGGTAGTGTAAGTGTTTGAAGGATACTCAGGCGTGTCGTCGCTGAAGTCAGAGACACTGATCGTCGTCCGCTGTGGTCCTGAGTGTCTGCGGTAGATTCCTTGTACTGATGAAGACTCAGGTTTTAATGAATTTCTGATGGTGTGCTCCCTAGTTGGAAACTAGTATTAATTTGCGTGGTGAGGGTCGGGTTTGCTCTTTTTGAACAGTGTGTCCATTCTGATTCATCATTGGACCTCTGACCAGTGACTACAGGTCTCAGCGGTATCTGGTTTTACAGATGGATTGTGAACTGTCCCTGCTAAACAACAAATATAATGGAATGAAATAAAACAATTACAGACACCCCAGATAAACGATTTCATACGGGACGTTCGCATCCTGTTGGAATATTGGAATAAAAGAGATCAGTACGTACTTGTTCCCTCTGATTCCTTCCCTGCGGACTGTGGCGAGGCCTTCATTCACCAAAGACTCAGCGATGTTCTCGCCTGCTGTGTCTGAAACACGAGGGCAAAGACAAATCTCTTATTAGTTGTCAAAGGTATGGTAACATTTACAAAGTCTGGTCAGGTTGTGGAGGGAATCACAAGTGCTGATTTAAAAAGAGCAGTTCTTCCAAAATTTTTTTTAATTCAGTCGTTATGTAGTCCCACAAAGGCTGATGGGAAGTCAAGTCTCTTAGTCCATCCAACATTTATGACGCCTCACAGGAAACCAGTCAAAGGCAGCATTAAAATCCCCCAAAAACCCCAAATAACTTTGTAAACAAACAACAAAAAAACAAATAAAATGACTCCGTATAAGTTCTAGGGCATGATTCGCGGCGCTCAATCCGATCTGGCATGGCTATTTAAACCCATTATCAAAGCGGAGATTATCTCACCTAGCAGCGCATTTGCAGGAAATGCTTAAAAGCTCCTGCAGCTTTTCACAAGGACAGCCTGCTGACACGTTTAGCTAATACGCTACAAACACGCTTCGGCTCAAAAAAGGGTGTAAATGTGGCCTTTTCTAATCAAATTGGGACTGTGAGGCGTTAAGAGCTGCGTGGAGTCAATTTACGTGCGTATCCGGTCGTTTGCTATGTCGTCCTCTTGACTTGTTCAGGAGAACGCTGCGGCTCGATTTTGTTGTGAAAGTCCAGAGAAGTTTTTCTGTGTTTCCTGGACAAAGAAACTTGACAGTCTAAATGACCACATTAAGTGTCCCAATTTTCTCCTAACGATCGTTCCATTAGTGTATGAGTGATCATGTGAATGGGTGAATGCTGACTCTTGTTGTAAAGCGTTTTGAATTGTCAAGCCCAGAGTTTCCAGCGATTTAGAAAGGCGCTTCAAAACTACAATCCTCCTTAAAAATTAAAAATAAAACTCAATTTTTATTTTTGGGTGGACTTTCCCTTTAATTTCATGGACTCACCTTTCCCCAGGTACACCATGCCGTACTCCCTGCCCAGCGCTGTCTTGATTTCTACAGAGAAGCAAACCTCTTTGCCGATTAGCTTCTTCCGCAGGAACTCTCTGGCTTGAAAGGCCCAGGGCTGCAAAACAGACAAACGTATTAATGTGGATTTTACAATCTAAATGTAATCCAAACTAATAATAATAAACGTTATTTGATTCATCGGTGTCGGTTACACGACCAGAAGTGCTCTACCGCACATTATCTACTGTCTAATCACAGTTTGGGGCCATTTCCATTTCACAGCCACGACGATCCAAAAATATTCAAGCGACAATTACTGGCTAAAAATAATCAGAGATTATATCTCGGTGCACTTATTCAAATAGTTTTTTCCTCTCTTTTTTTCTTTTCCCTGATTAAATAAAAAAGCGTTTTTTTCGACCAGAAAATTGTGCTCTATTTTTCTGAAAGAAATTAATTACGTTCCAAAGGCCCGATAAGGAAAATGTCAGATTAGAGCGGTGGTGTCTCAAAGCCGGGAGTTCGGTTGAGATTGAACGTGTTTGTCTCAAGGCTCTGTTTATCATTAATACAATCAGTCACGGTGGGAAAACCGTTTTAAACTCCGTTATCTCGCTCCTGCTTGACGGATATGAGGATAGCGGAGGCACGCGACACATATTTCAAGGCAACAAAAAAAACAAAAAACAAAGATCCTCATCAGCATTCGGCTCCCGAACAAGAAGGTCAAAATATGTGCTGAGGCCAGACTTAAGGAGACCTTTGTCTGCCTCTGACAAACACGGACGCAAACATAAACACAACGGGATACAGCTGCTCACCTCGTCGGGGGTGTCCTTGGTGTCGGGCTGAGCCTGAGCGGCGCGGCGCGCCATGGCCCCAGCTCGGATATTACTGAGATTGATCTGACGCTCGGGGGGTGGACCGCCTCGAGGCTGGCCCCGAACGATGATGGCACAGCCGGATAAAACCTAGAGAGATGACAATAAATACCGTCAGTGGGAGTACGTGGAGCGTAGATGCCTCTGCCATCACTTTATGTGGCAGAGGCGTAGAAAAACACAATAAATATTATGCATTCTGAAAGGTAAGTCAGACTATTATGAACACTGAAGAGAAACGCAGAACCTAAAGGCCCCAAGCGCTCGGGCGGAATGAAGAACGACCAGGTTTAGGTTTCCTCCATGCACACGATCAGTGCTCCGAAACGTTCAGTTAACCATTGTGCGAGTATTTTTTGCATTTTTGGCACGAGTGAAGAAGGATCCATTTGAAACTGATCAAACAAGAACAAGTACAGAATGTATGTAAATAAGGATATCCTGAATGTTCTTCAAGGGCATTCATGTTCATGAGGGGTGTTCCAAGTCAGCTGCCGATTCAAATATAATATATTCATAGTAGTAGTTATTAATAATGTAAGAGATGCGGTTTAATAACAAAGACATTGAACAGATATTAGAATGATATTATCGCAAGAAGCAAGAAAAACAATTATACTGTTGAACAGCAACTGCACATTATATGTTGCCACGGTGACATATAGTCATTCTAACTCCAGGCGAGATTGTTTCCCTGATAACAAAGCTAAATACAAAAAAAAAAAAAAAATTGAAAAAAAGAAAAAGATAACCTACTGTGGGTTTGACAACCGTGGCATTTACACGAATCTGAGCAAACACTTTTTATCTTCTCTCTCTGGTGTGTCTGTGGGGAGCATCATGGGGGGCTGTTGATCTAAGATGTGGGCTAGATAAAGTCTTTCTTCAAATTACCAGTGTGTAGGCTGAGCAGAAGGGAAGTCGCAGTTTTTTTATACACAGACCAGGCCTGAACAAAAAGTTTACAAGAAAGCGAGGTTATTCATTTGAATACACCACACGGCTTTGCTTGACTCCAATCCCACTTTAGGAAGCAGAAATTGGGGTGTGTTACTTTAGTTAGGGCCTTCACACTCATGAAATTTTAGATCTTTTAGACTATCATGCAAATAATTGTGATCAGGAATTTTTAATAATTGTAATTATGACATAAGACTGGTGCAATAATGTGTTAGTGTTATTACAGTGTTATTACAGTGTAATAAGGCGACTGTCATGTTTATGTTTAGACTGGTTTGAAAATCACCTGGTAGGACCAGAAACTGTGGTCAGTTTATCAACGGTTGCCAAATCTGGCAAAGTGGGGGATAAGTAGAGTTTGTTGGATTTCTGGTGCAACTTTGACAAGTCACCTCCTCCAAGGTATCGAGTTCCCCTTTATTACTGAGCTTAAAACCAAAATGTGACCACAGATGGTGTCTGGCTTTGCAGACACGTGGTCCACGATGTTCACGTATGAAGAGTTAGACTAATCGAGAGATAGTCGGAGGCACTAAACGCTCGTTTATTTTTCCTCTCATTGCTCTCTTTCGAGATAAACCATATGACATGATTAACAAGCACAAGTTAAATATTAAACAGTGGGAAGTGAACTGGAAAATAGTAATGAAACATGGCATTTCCGATTCACGTGTTTGTATGTTTGAATTGTTATTGATCAAACAATTTAATTGTGATGAAGCAATTAAGTAATAATTGCGACAGTACCAAAGTGTGGGTATAATAAAATCAAGGACAATGGTGAGAAATACCTGATTTAAGTTTAAAGGTAATTTGAAATGAATTTCTTGCAATAATCCCATAAATCCAACTCCTCTATGGGGTTCAGAGCAACACACCGAAGCCCAATTTGCTCCCTGGGTCAAATAAAGGGACCTAATTTCATAATCTTGTACTGTGTGTAATAAAGTGATAATAAACCGTCAACATTGCCATTACTCCACCAAAGTATTTTACCAACGCAAGAAATACTAGTACAACTTGCTCACACACCACATCGGTTTTGAAAAACATCCCTTTTTCAAACAGATCCAGAGAGGAGAACAAGTGACCTGCACTTTTTTCAAGTAATCCTACATTTACCTTTTATACGTAGAGCTTTGGCATAATTGAGATATCGTGTTAAGTCGAGGTTGGGTGAGTAAGGGGTTAACTTGTTCTGAACTCAGAGGAGGTGAGGTAGTATGTGGAGGCTCGGACTACACACAAGAAAAATGAATGGGAGATCCTGGGGTCAGGAAAGCTACGTGTCAGTTGCCAGTTGTTGCTTTGGAGCAGAACTCTGAGGAAACGTCGGCGGTGACTTCAACACTTTCAAAAGCATGACTGATAACAACACCAGTTGATTTTCCCACGATTACTAAAGGGTATGACATATAGTATGCCACAAGCATTTAGGTCATGAGAGCGACATAACTTAAACGACACAGAGAAGACGACATTGATATTAGCTTCGATGCTATTTAGTGTCTTATATTGCACAAGTACCCACTTAAGGAATTTAACTCATGTTTGCACAAAACTCGGTAACAAAGTTCACCCGGACCGCAGAACACGAACTTATACTAAATATTAAACATTAGAATACTTTACTTGCTTCACTGTTAGCACTAGTTAGCTTCCCCTTGGCTAGCGGCTAGCTGGGAAAATAAACACCTGTCAACGTTACAACTAAGAAAATAAACAACAATCGTTTTGGGCAAGATAGGCTAATATTATATTTACATTAAATGTGTCCCCTCACTGTGGACTTTCAGCAACTCAATATCAGTATAAAAACACCAAGTTAGCATATAGCAAGATAGCAAACATGTGCTAACGTCAAACGGCTTCTGCCTATTAGCACGCTAGCCCCTTTAGTAGCATCCCGGCTAATGCTAGCATGCTAATAAAGTCAGATGAGGTGAACGTTAATGACAGTTTTTAGTGATCTAATGCCAAGACCAGGACTCTCAACAGCGCGTTCATGTCGCCAGCTTGAAAAAGTTGTGTGACAAACTGTTGTGTTGTTTATACGTAATTAAACTTAGCTCACTAAGCTACCTAGCTGTATACCTGAGCGCACATATTCGTGTTAGGATTCATACCATTTTTACTATTCCTCTCTGCAGAGCAGCAGCCGAAGCGGTGGCTGTCTGAGATGGAGCCGAAACCGATGCCATGTCCGAGAGTTTGGGATATAACGCCGCTAAGGGGTGACCAGGAAAGGGAGCTGGAACTCTGGACTGAGTGACCGTTCTACTGAAAGCCAAGAGAAAAAGGCTGAGTACCGATCAACACACACGTTATACCGGAAACACACTGTGCCATGCAGACGCGAACGTGAAAATCTTTCCGGGTCTGCGGATCAGAATGAATTGAAGTGAACGGGGCTGCTTTTCGACCGCACGCGCAAGTTGATACAAAGTCTTCCGGAGCAAGAGGTGCGACACGTCAGCACAGTGTAAACCACGCTGGTGATGCGTTCACGAGCGTCGGTGATGTTCTAGATCAACCAGAGCGTCTCGCGAAAGACGTGAAAAAAGTTGAATAATAATGAATTAATAAGTATTTTAGAATAATAATGAGAATAAACTTTTATGTGGTGTATTTTTTAAACAAAAGGAGTTGGTAAATTGAAACATAAAACATTTAAATGACGTAAGACAACAAAATGCATGAAGGGAAATAAAAACGGAAACTAGTAGGAGAAAAATAGCTAAAATTTAATAATTATAATTGGATGAATATGTACCATCCATAAATACATAAATATGTGATTATTTCTGTCACCGTAGTTGTTGTTGATGATAATAATAACAATATTATAACACTTAATAATAACACATATGTTTATTGGTTTCATTACTGTTGTGAGCTGAATAATCAGAATAAAACTAAATTTGAGTTAGAAATGGTGAAATAGGAAGGAAATGGCTGGAATCCATTTGCCTCTGGCAATCTGTTTAATCCGTGTAGAGTTTGACATTAACTATGTATTATATGTTTTTTTCCACCAGCTTAGCTGTTATTTAGCTTTTTTTTATAATAATAAATGTATATTTTCCTGAACTTTTGACCGTTATTTTACTTCCCCTTTCTATCACATGAATTCAAGAGCTCAACACTGAAAGATATAAACCAAATATGATACAGTTTTAGTCATATCATCTTATTCAACTCTGCCACTTAGGTTATGCTTTCATTGGCATCTGTTTATGTGACCTAAGGGAAAATGGGTGCATTTGGGTTGTTGCTGCTTGCACAGATTCCTCACAGTTAGAAAGTCCCAGGTTTCAAATTCACATGGAATCCTGGACTCCCTCAGCCTGTGTATGTGGGGTTTTCCAAAAAAACATGTAACAGAGATGAATTGGTGACTCTATTTTGTTCAGTTGTTTATCGCAAAGTGTCCCTCCAATGTACCCCTTCTCTTACCCAGTGACAGCTGGGATAGGCTCTAGAACATGAATAAATGATGTACAAACTACTTGACTTTTCATGAAACTTGATGTTGACACAATCAAAAGGTGAAGCCATGATATTTATCCACCACTTTCTTCAACTTCAGAAAAGAAGCCGTTTTGGTGGGAAACACGTCTTGTTGGAATTTTTTTAACTGAAGCTTAATTCAAAGTGATTTGGAGAGGTACATTTGTGTGAGCCACTGTACTTTTTAGGATTCACAAAGGCGGGGAGTTATTTTGCTCTCGTGAAACTTGATTTGATGTAGGACCTGGTTATATCACACGAAAAGTCTAAATGTGTGTATGTCTGTGATTTTTTTTTTTTCTGTTGATCTTGACCTCTTGCGCTCTCTCTCTCTCTCTCTCTCTGCTCTGTCCATCAGTCAATTCTTAGGGATTATTGCGTATTACGTCTTTTGGGAATTAAAAGATTAAAGAAGTTTGTATTGGAATATAACAAGGGAAATATTTAGATTCCCTTGAGCATTAATGTTTTTTTCATCGATGCCATTTTTCCCGTTCTCGATGTTATTCACATCCGTAAGCTGCCAAGGACAACTGAGCAGTTACTGAACAGAACAAGTAATGTTTGCGTGGGACACAATATCATCCCCGGTGTAATGATATCACCTTCTGTCATATTGATCTTAATAAAAACCTCATTACTGGTATTCAGTTGTGGATAAAGTGTTAGAATCTATGAATGCATATCTATGTTTTCCACACGTTATCAGGTACATGATATGATCTTTAACCTCGTAGCCGCCTGACATCCTTATCACCGCTACGAATTGACGGGTCCAACTGGAAACACACAAGTGTTACTAATGACATTAAAATGACTCCATAACAAACAAAAAAAAAACATACGAGTGAGTGACAGTGCATCGGACTAGAGCGCAAGAACTGAACGAGCCAAATGGAATCCAGCCGCCAATGATGATGTGAATTCCAACTTTGTGTTGCTGCTTTTGAATGGTTGTCATGAAATGGGTGTATGAGATAATGGACTGCTAGAAGAGAACAGGATAATTGCTTACACTGTTGCTTTGAGAGGGGTGATGGAGAAGTATAGAGAAGGTCAGAAGGAGTTATATAGTGTTAGTGGATTTAGAGGAAGCTTCTGACAGAGTGGCCAGGGAGGAATTGTGGGATTGCATGAGGAAGTCTGGAGTGACAGAGAAGTCCGTGAGGGTGGGACAGGATATGTGTGAGAGCAGCATGACAGCGGTGAGGTGTGCAGTAGGAGTGACAGATGGGTGGGACTGCAGCAAGTGTCTGCTCTGAGCCCCTTCTTGTATGCTATGGTGGTGGACAGGCTGACAGATGAGGTCAGACAGGAGTCTCCGTGGACTATGATGTTGGTGGGTGACATTGTGATCTGTAGTGAGAGCAGGGAGCAGGTGGAGGAGAACCTGGAGAGGTGGAGATATGCGCTGGAGAGAAGAGGAATGAAGACAGAATACATGTGTGAAAGGGAGGCAGGAGGAATGGTGAGGATGAAGGAATAGAGGTGGAGTGGTTGGAGAAGAGGGTCAGGACTTATCTGTGACAGAAGAGTAGCAGCAGGATTGAAGGTAAAGGTTTCCAAGATGGTGATGAGAGCAGTTCTGATGGATGGTTTACAGACGGTGGCTTTGACCAAAAGATAGGAGGCAGAGCTGAAGATGTTCAGATGTTCTCTGGGAGTGAGGAAGATGGACAGGATTAGAAAGGAGACATCAGAAGGACAGACCAGGTTAGACGTCCTGGAGACAAAGTCAGAGAGGACAGATTGAGATGGTTCTGACCCCGTGAAGAGAAGGGACAGTGGATCTGCTGGTAGAAGGATGCTGGAGATGGAGCTGCAGGCAGGAGAAGAAGAGGAAGACCAAAGATGAGTTTTCTGGATGTGGTGAGAGAGGACATGCAGTTGGTTGGTGGGACAGAAGAAGTTGCAGAGGACAGGGCAAGATGGACACAGATGATCCGCCGTGGTGAACCCTGAAGGGAACATCCCAAAGAAGAAGACGAAGAAAGTTATCCTGTTCAGGGTCACAAGGGTCTGGAACCTATCACAGCTGACACGCGGGTAAGAGTGCAAACACCTAGAAGCAAACAACCCTTCACACTGTCAGTCACACCTACAGACATTTACAGCACCAGTTTACCTACACTGCATCTTTTTGGTCTGTGAGAAGAAGCTGGATGGCAGACACACAAACCCAACACCAAAGGAACCAGGTTCCCTGGTGGATCTGAACCCACAACTTTTATCCCGTGAGGGAACATTGAAATGGAATTATATTTTAGATGAAAACACCCAAACTAACGTGGGTGTATTCGGTATGTATGAGTTTTGAGCGGGATGTAAAGGCGTCTCCCTCCTCGTGTCACATTATACACTCAAAAAAACATTTCGCTCGACTGTCGTTTAAAAAGAGAAGATTTTATGATATAACCGGTGGAAAAAAAGAAGAATAGATTTATAAACCACCATGAATACACAATTAGACCGAAGGAAAATAATTGTGACATTTATCTAACAGGAAATCAATATTAATTATTATTGTAATTATTATTGTTATATTTAATATTAAAACAACATTTCACTATAGTTTGGACACTGGTGTACAATTATAGATGTCTAGGACATTTCTGACCCTCATTATGTAAAATAAATATGAAGTACAATTATACTGTATATTAACGTGACACAAAGGCGCATGCGCACTGGTATGCTACTAGTACACTCAAGTTGCACACTGTGCTGAGATGGTTGGACCTAAATCGCTCTAAAAAAGGGCATCTCAGGCAATACAAGTCATTTTAATTGCTATGGAGATATTTGGGGATTTTCTAGATTTAGTAATGACGCACTCCGTGGATGACGCGCATGCGTCATAGCATCTGTTTTGATCTATTAAGCGCGCAATGGATGTTCTGTTTTCCAACTGGTTATTATGATTTAGGAACCTTGGGCAACTTTTGGAGATTAGATGGGTCCCAGATGGATGGACTATGGCATGATTTATTACATTTCTTCTCACATCAGGGATTTGAAAGAAATCCTCAAATACCACTTATTAAATCTAACCAAAAAAAAATGAAAAACTGAAAAAAAACTGAACGATACTTGAGGAGAAATGTTTAAATCTGACCTGTGAGGGTTTGGATAGAATTCGACATTTGCCTCTGATTATTGCGCAATTAACCGGCAATATTCTCAAAGGAGGTGCCAAAGATCTAAAATAGAATGTTAAAAGGATGTATGGATCTGAATTCAACGAGATATCTCTCCGTAATTGGTTAAAAAGTGTTGGAAATGTGGAAAGTTGGATTTTGCAAACACTTAAACCAATAAATTCCGTTAAACTTATCCGATTTGGAGTCTTTAAACATTAAATGAAAATATGCTTGTGCGTGGAACGCTATCAATTAATCCAAACACTCATCATTTTGTCTTTTAAGAGGTGTTTTGAACCAAATGGCCGCTGAAGATGTGGGTTTTTTGTTTGTTGGCCACAGACGTGAACAAGAACCGGTGAAATCTTTTAATAACGAGGGACTGAAACTAACGCACGCGCTCACAGGATGTTTTAAAAAATACACACATTCATGCAGGTGAAAATAAGGAAACAACCCCATAAAGAGTACAAATACCTGATGGGTAGGAGGAGAACATTGCTGAGGCGTCTCCGTTGCGCGCGCTGCACCTCTGCGCGCTTTGGAGAGGTTTCGGTGACCTTTTTACGCGGATGAATTACCCACATTCCGCAACTCTCCAGGACGCATTTAAGCACTTATACACATCTATAACACGTAATATAAACCCAAGGTACATGTTGATAAAATATCTACTTATTTTTCTGGCGTGATTTAACCATCTAAACTCGCGCTCTCTGAATTTTGGCGTGCCGGGATGAAAAATTACGCACCAGGAATGTGTGGCACAGAATGAAGAACACAACCTAAGTGCTTTAATCAATCTCGTTTGGCGCAAACTGTACGTGCAATAAAGTCCTATAAATCAACGAGCACATCGACTCCCCGGTAATAAATTTAAAAAAAAACAACAACCTTGCTTTAATTTGTGCTTTGTCTCGGTTGGCAAGGAGATGCTGGTGTCCAAAAATGGCTGCCCTCTATCTAACCTGATCTGATTACACACAGAGTGTTATTGTCCACTAACTCGTGGTTAATGTATAATTTGGACCATATGGCATCTTAAAATCTGAGCCTTTATTTCGGTGGCACTTCGATCTGTGTGGACCCAACTAATGATATTCAATTAGTCATTAAACAGGCCAAAAGACGAGCCTCGTGTGGATTTTCACATAGGCTAATATTTACTCGTCAAATATTTCCCTTTCAAACGTTTACAACGCATTTTTATCTGCTGGCAGCCCAAGGAACATCTGTGAGGGTTATTTTAGCCTCCCTCTTGTGGATAAACCAGTTCCCCCAATTGGCCCTGTCCTTGCGCCCACATAGGAGTCTATTTGTTCACGTTTTGAAAGAAAATGTAATAAAGACAGACTGGGTGGTGGATTTATGGTTTATCAAAAGCACTTTACCATATGGCATCGGTCATTGGCGCAGATTTCCAAATGTTTGCTTTATGAAAGGAGACCAGGGATCCTTTTAATCTGAGCCACTTCACATTGGGGGAAAAGGATGCTCACGTCACGTGACCGCAGCTCGCTCTGACAAACAGAAAACATCATTTCGATTCGTCTTTGAAAGAGAGGAGATGTCGTGCTGACTGAAGCAGCAAACAATAATACTAAAGTAAAGATGTTTTAAGGCTCAAACGGTGTTTCCACTGAAAAGTAGTTTTGTCAAATTCAGCCAAAGGACAAAATGCCAAAGAAAACCTGATTTCTCGCACTTGGATGTTATAATGGTGATTCACTGATAACAGAGTTGCATGAGTTTTGAATTAAAAGCACAACATGCAAGAATCCAGAAGCTCAAATATCTGCACTGGTGAAATGTTGTTTTTGTGGCAAATCAAATCAAGATGTATCCAAGATAATAAAAAATCCACGTTGTTTGAAATATCTTCTTCGACTTATATTTCCAATCTCACCTCACAAGAAACACATTTTTTATTTTCTTGTGTTCTAATATTTCTATTTGCTTTGTCACACAAATGCTTAATATGCACCTTAAAAGAGCCGGAGCTCACCTTTGAGCTGAAGCAGTTCAAATAACAATTTTATCTGATAAAGGAATATTTCATTACGGTATTCAACATTACTTAAAGGAACATTTCAAAGAAGATCACTGAAAGAAATAAAATAAATAAAACAATCTAGAATATTATAAACACTCAAAATTGAACTTTTTCGGATTTACATGGTAAATGTTGTAATCCAGATATATCCACTATTTTACAAAACATGATGTAAAAACATTATTAAGTTGAATAATAACTAACTTAAGCGGAACCAACATGAATGTTTGGGGTTATAGCAGCTTTATCAGTTTAATATGATTGGAGAAAATCTTATAAGACTTTTTATAAACTTTTTATTCCCTTCATATTTAATATCATAGATCAATTCAATTGAGAATAAATACATTTATTGAATTCAACCACTCACAAAGTTCACTTTTTTTTTGGTGTATTTGATATTTTAACAGCTTAATTCCGGATATTTGAGGCTGATTTAAAATAAATATATACATGAACATGGACCGCACTTCACCTCCAGGGTGAATATTGACATTTCAGGTGGCTGCATGACGTCATGCTGAGTCTGCAGGTCTATAAATGTCTGCCGAGGGGCGTCATTACCCGCATTTTTTATACAGACACGCGGAGTCACCTGGACACCAGACACTTTTTCCTGGGAATATTATCTCATCATTCTACCTTTGAGCGAGCCGAGATGTGCGGAACCCACGCTGACCTGCAGAATAAAGGTGCGTTTCACTTCACTTTTCCCACCTCTTCCACCTGTAGTCTATATCAGATTATAAGACCCTCACCACCTGCTGGGACTTTGCAGGACAATAAGTATGAGGGATGCACAGCATGTCTATAAATATGTGTATTTTAGAGTGGATAAACTGTTTAAGGTGAATATAAGTGACCATTGAAGTTTCAACCAGGTGATGCCAGTCAGTCAGAGTGTTAAGAGTGCTGTGTTATCAGAAGGTGTTGGAAGTGTCAACCAGCTAGGAGGGATGTTCCTCAATGGAAGACCTCTCCCGGAGTCCAAGAGGAGGAAAATGATTGAGCTGGCCTCAGAGGGAGTCCGTCCGAGCCAGATCTCCAGGATCCTAAAGGTGCACAAATCCCACACTCATGGAATCAATAATACACAAAAAAAATGTTTTTAAAATGGGCCTCACTTCATGCTGATATTTTTGTTGGTCAAAAAGAAAAAAAATCCCTTTAAAATAATAAAACGGGTCCCACTGCGTTCTTCAGGTGTCCAATGGATGCGTCAGTAAGATCCTGAGCCGGTTCCGTAGCACCGGACTTATGGAGCCGAAGACAGTTGGAGGGAGCAGACCTCGGCTCCTCACCCCCGGTGTCATCGCCACCATCATTCAGTGGAAACGAGACCACCCCACCATTTTTGCGTGGGAGATTCGGACCCGTCTGGCAGCAGAGCGGGTTTGCCGAACCTCCCACATCCCCAGCGTAAGAGATGTTGAAATTCAAAATCTATGTTCATGAACGCCAACAATATTCCGGCCTGAAGTATTGTGGGTTTTTTTTCCACACTGTCTCTGCAAGGTGTCGTCTATAAATCGGGTTTTAAGAAAGATCCACCTGGGCCATGACGTCATGGAGACCAATGTGACTGGGAAAGGTGAGTCACCTATGCAAATACGTGAAAGATGGAGATTCTGCATGTATTTGTCATTATAATAAAAAGCCAATATAGCATCATTTGCCAAATAACAGGATTATATAAGATTTACGACATAAAAATTAAATGTTAACAATAACATTTATTTATAAAGTACACTAAAAAGTTACAGCGTTTTACACGGTAGAACCAGAATTAAAATATTTCTAGAAAATAATGTAAAATCAGGCAGATTAAACAGCAGAAAATGGAATAAACCTCTCTCTTAAATCAATTAATATAAATAGTAAGATTAAAAATAATAATAAAACACGTCCTGCACTGACTGCAAAAGCCCTGCACAAAGATCGGAGGTGGAATCCTTTCCATTGTTTCTTGTAGCTAAACGATAAAGTGCATTTAAAAAAGAAAAGAAAATATGTGTGGATTGTATAATATGTCTTTATTTTCTATATCCATGATCTTTAATTCAAATTATTCAAAAAATGTTCCTCTAGAAAAAACATTTGAGGAAACTTTACATTCATAACATGACACAAATGGTTTCCTCCAAAATATGTGGGACAGAGATATTGGTACCCTGAATTTAATAATATGCTCCGCCTCTTTTTCCTCTGACCTCTGACCTTGTTCCAGTGGTGTGTGTCAAACTGGAGGATCTTTAGTTTGTGTGTGGACGACAGCAGAGGCTTTTTTATTGCTACTAATTCAAACAGCTGGTATCGGTGTCGGCGCCATCTGATGGTGGTTAGAGAGACTTTCTGACCCCAAGATTCAACTGACTTCTGACCTCTCTAGCTGTAATCCTTGGAGAGTCTCCAACCAGTCAAACCATCCTCCTCATAGTGTGTGGATCAGTTTGCAGGCACATCCTCTTCCAGGGTTTAACACCTCCAGTCTCTTTAAACTTCTTCATTATTGACCGACCTTTTAAACTGACATTTGCAACTGCCAAGAGATGTTCTTGTCTCCATTGCCAGATTTGTGCAGCTCTATAACTTTTCTTTGCTCCTCATTGCTGTCTGTGGTCTTTACCAGAGAGAGTCAGGCCTGTGTCACCTCATATTTATACCCCAGTGAAACAGGAAGTCATTGTTCACCACTTCAGAGTTCTTGCTCAAACAGATGAACCTAAAAATATAAAATAGGACTGGAAATATGCTTCAGTTACCTTTTAATCACAACGTCTCCTGAATTTATGTTAAGAATGTATTTCTGTAATTTAGTAAATTTAATTAAAGACCTAGATTTTAGTGAATAATTTAAATTAAAGATCATGTGTATTGTGTATTTTACAATATTCTTTTTTAAAGGGAGACAATAATTCTGGATTCTGTAGGTCAGCATTGCAACAAGCTTAGTGTGTGTGTGTGTGTGTGTGTGTGTGTGTGTGTGTGTGTGTGTCTGTGTGTGTGTGCAGATTTCCAGTCTCTGATTCAAACAGAAATGAATGAGAGAAACGTGTTTGAGGTAGTAAACGCTAGTGACCAGAAACCCAAAGGTGTCCAGCACCGCACCACCTTCACCCCGGAGCAGACCACGGCCCTCGAGCAAGGTAGGCCCAAAGTCTGGCTTTTGTGCAGATCTGAAACCAACACAACTCTCATTTCACGTCCGTGTCATCCGAAGCAGAATTCTTCCAGAGCCAGTATGCAGATATGTACACCAGAGAGAAACTGTCTGCCAAGATCAAGCTCCCTGAGGACACCATTAAGGTAGACTCCTCATTTCTCATCTTCACAATCATCCCACGGTATCTCCCTTTTAATCTCTCGGATTTGCTCCGTCTCGCTCAAAGGTCTGGTTTTCAAACAGACGGGCCAAACTGAGGAGGGAATTCAAACACAGGCGTGAATTCGCTCACTCGGATTCCAGCGCTCAAGGCAAGGCTGAGAAATATTATTCATGAAACTCATATTGTGAAAGAATCTGAGTGAATAACAGCGGGAAAACACGTCCATCATTCTTTGCGTCTCCTCATAACACCTGCAGACCATCAGAGGCAGAGAGGTTACGTTCCCGGGAGTTCATCGGCGCCACGCAGCTTCACGTCTCAGCAGGTATGGAGGGACGTTACACAGAGTTACAAATTCTACAGGCCCAGAAAACTCTTCCTGTCCAACTCCAAACGCTACGTGGTTGAAGGTCTTATTCGACTGACGACTGAGAGCCAAGTATTATTGTTTTTTTTCCTACAATTTGCTTACAGTAAAGTAACCCACCACAACGAGGGTATGTTCCCGTGAAAAGGTCCCATTCCGGTGCGTTGTTTAAAGAAATCCCCCTGATTGAACTCCTGAATTATGAATAGATATTATATATACGTTATTAGTTGGACACATCAGCAGTCGGGTGGCCTAGTGGTTTACAAGGCAGCCTTTGGAACCACGGGTTGTGGGTTTGAGTCCCACCATACTCACATAGAGTAATTATGAACTTTATTAAAAACAGACTTTGTTATGTATGGCCCATGGCATTCTGGGATATGGTCAAAGTGACCACGTGTTGTCATGAATAAATATAATTTCGACTCTCACTGTATGTCAGATGTAAGGAAAAGCGTCTACTTCCTGTGTATTTCTGTGTACTGGTACCTCCTAGAAGTATTTAGATACGCCACCTGATAAAATAAATTTGATAAAATGTCAAATTCGGTATCGTTTAGTAACTTACTGATAGCCAAATATTATGAATGAACCACTGTGTGTGTGTGTGTGTGTGTGTGTGAAGGCATCGGGGGTGTCCAGAGTCTTCTATGAAAACTCAGATGTCTACCGTACGTACAACAACCCAGCGGCCAGGAGGCTCCAGAACTGTCACTCGTTCCCAACAGAAAGATGTAAGTTTCTGCAAATACCTTCTTTTTCCCTTTTTTTAAAAAAAATAAACAAGTAATTTCTCTTTTGCTTGAGTAAAGAATGTGTGTACTGTCACCATTAATAATAATAATAATATTATTATAAATATAATATTATAAATATTATAAAAATAATATTGTTATATTAATATTATTTTCATTATCATTATCATTAATAATAATATTATTATTAATAACAATATTTATAACAATAATAATAATATTGTTATATTAATAGAGTTATTATTATTATTATCGTTCATATCATTGGACAAGAACTAATAATATAAGTGATTTACTGCATAAAGTAAAATAAGCATGAAGTGGAGATACAGTTTCTAAGGACATGTGGAAAAATAGCAAAATAAACACTATAATAAAAAAAAAAGAAAAAGGGGATTAAGGTTTAAGAGAAGGGCTTGAGAAGAGATCAAATAATAAGACTATAATCCCGGTTAGAGTACATTTATAAGAAGATGTTTTATGTTTGGACTGACCGCTGAGGTCAGTCTGATCTCAGCGTGGATATTTTTACAGTTAGTGGGAACATCTTTTTTTTTTTTTTTTTTAAAGAAAATAACATTTACACACAGATGGATTCAAGCTCACTACTACATATAACCATCATAGGTTTGTTTCTGTTATTCATCCCCCCCCCCTCCCCATGCGGTCCACAGGTATGGGCGGTTCTGAACATCTTAAATCCATCCTGTGGTCGCCCTCGCTCGTCTTTCCGTCCAGTGATGTGTCGACACAGAACACGGCAGAGAACATTCCACTGGATCTCCATAGAGGGGATAGATTTCCAGTCCCACTGGTTCACCATCACGCAGACGCCAGAACTTCTCCTCTGGTGACAGTAAGAGCAGAACATCCAGCGACTCAGTGCTGGAACCAGCCCGCCATTCCTTTCACTCTTACAGATGAGAGGTTTCCTTTTACCCAGCAGCCCTGGGACGTGAACCCACAACACTACCTGGACTGAACGTGTGGCCACTATCCTCACATCCTGTTTGGACAGGGTGGAGGAAGAACAATTTCTGACAGGAGGGACGCATTCTAACCAGCAGAGGGCGACAGATGACTGGAGATACCATTTTGTCCCATTTCCACAAACGCACCACAAACTCTCACCCATCACGTTTCCTCAAGTCAGTAGTTTTGAATTGTCATTAGTAATTAGTAACCTAATTACTATTTTAAGTTTTGTTCTGAATTGAACCTTCTGAACTGAGCGACATGAAAGAGAAAGAATAACGAGCCGGAGAGAGAGTAAGATTGTGTGATGACCTGTTTTATTTAGGTGGCTCAAGCAGAAATAAGTTGTTACACGCCAAAAGGTGAGTCAGCCAATAAAGAGTTTCAGTTTGAAAGGGTGTAGAGAGAGGTTTGACACTATTATGCAGAACATTTACAAGACTTTTATACGATAATACGTGTGAGTAACTTTAACTGTATTCTCCACGGTTGAAAAGAACAACAACTTCACGGATCATTTAAGGTTACCAAAGGATCGTTTCTCATTTCTTAATGTTTGTTTAAGCACAGCGAGAGGCGAAGGTGTTCATCCCACAGTTATTTCTAGGGAAACATCTATAAAAGCAGAACTTCTAAAAAAAAAGAGAAGTGTGTGAAAAGACAGTAAGACGGAGTTTCTTGATTAGTGGTCACCAGAGGAAAGGGCGGGATCAGAAGGCAAACGGTTTGGCCAGCAGCGTGGAAGAGGCCCGCCGGCAGAATGACCCGCAGGCATTCAAACGGCGTGGAGCCAGAAGAAGATGGAGCAAACCTCCACATAACCATAAAGGTTTAAGTTGTGTAATTACACTGGAAGAAAAGACAGAAAAAAAATCCCCCTTCAGAGATAAGTCAAGAAATAATAAACATAAGGTGTTCTCATGCTGGGAATAAGGAAGGAGAAATTGGTTCGGTCAGATCTCCCTGAAATAAGGCGGGATATTTAGATAAAGGAGAATATCAAAAATATCTGGGAAATCTTATTTTTAACTTGATTTTACGATTAGTCGGAGTTTGTCTGTCTCAAAATAAGTCGGAAACTCTCAAAAATGTGCATTTTCTTCCCTCAAAAGTAGCTTTGTAGTATGTTACCATACATGGCAACTTCTTCACTTCAACATTTAATGTTATCCAAGTTGTATGAGAGGGACTCTGTTCCAGATTAAGGACCGTCACACACTTTGATGTGATAAGAAAAGTGATATTTAAGTATAAAATATGTCCGCACGTTAGCTGGATATTCTCTTTTATTCAAGATATTGGAGATGCGTTCTTTAAAGTCAAGTTTCTATGTCTCACTGAAATGTCACTGGTGAAGTTATCGGGACTTTTATCAGTAGAAATGAGACATTTTCACCAGAAAAGACTGATTGATGATGATTTTCAGGTTTTTGCAGTGTATGAATCATCTGCATGGCTTTTATGTATTTTATTTATAGATTTGTATTAATATGGACATTTTTGTGTTTGTATTCTACCGCATTTCAATAGGTCAATAATGTTTTTTGTTGTTTATTACATGGATTTAACACCAGTAATCATTTTATACTTCACAGACCTTAATTAAATTTAAAAAATGCTCAAAAGAAATTCTTTTTTTTTTTTTTTTTTTGATGAATATGTTAAGAAGTTAAAAAAAAAAAGCAAATATAAGTCAAATAAATGAATATTAAGATTCAGAATACAAGCAAATGGTTACAGTAAACAAACACAATCGTGTAAATTATGAGGAATATTGGATATAGAATGACAGACTGATAGAAAACTGATAGAAATTTCTAAAATGAAATGCAGCAGCAATAGAAAAAAACAAAAAAATAAAATGTTTTAACTGAATTGCAACAACAAAGAAGGTTTATTTATCATTGTTTATGACAAAAATGTTTGACACTGATTTATTTAGTGATGTTTTGTGACACTATAATAATAGTTTAGTGGTAACTTGGTCCTGGACTGAAACATTTAAAATGTAGAATGAATGTTTTTCTTGTTAGACTGATGATGTTGTTTGTCTTTATAAAGTCAGTTTTTCATAGTAAAAGTGTTGTGTGGGTACTTGACTATAATAATAATAATAATGCATTTAATTTATAACTATTCAACAATTCAAGAAGTATTGTTACATTGTTATTACAGTACTATGCATGTTATAACAATATTATAATATATTGTGACATAAATGTAATCTATTATGACTAACATATACAGTATGTTATAACATTATTATGACATATTATAACATACATGTTATATATTATGTTAAAGATATATAGTATGTTATAACATTATTATGACACATTATAACATACATGTTATATATTAAATATCATACATATCTAGTATGTTATAACATTATTATAACATATAATAGCATATATGTAATATATTAAATGTTTCATACATAGTATGTATATACATATAAAATATTTGTTAAACATATACAGTAGGTTATAACATATTATAACATATATGTTATATATTATGTTAAACATATATAGTATGTTATAACATTATTATGACCCATTATAACATACATGTTATATATTAAATATCATACATATCTAGTATGTTATAACATTATTATAACACACTATAACATGTATGTTAAATATTATGTTAAACATATATAGTATGTTATAACATTATTATAACATATTATAGCATATATGTAATATATTAAATGTTTCATACATAGTATGTATATACATATAAAATATTTGTTAAACATATACAGTAGGTTATAACATTATTATAACATATTATAAAATATATGTTATATATTATGTTAAACATATATAGTATGTTATAACATTATTATGACCCATTATCGCATATATGTTATATATTATGTTAAACATATATAGTATGTTATAACATTATTATAACACACTATAACATATATGTTATTTATTATGTTAAACATATATAGTATGTTATAACATTATTATAACATATTATAACATATATGTTATTTATTATGTTAAACATATATAGTATGTTATAACATTATTATAACATATTATAGCATATATGTAATATATTAAATGTTTCATACATAGTATGTATATACATATAAAATATTTGTTAAACATATACAGTAGGTTATAACATTATTATAACATATGATAACATATATGTTATATATTATGTTAAACATATATAGTATGTTATAACATTATTATAACATATTATAACATATATGTAATATATTAAATGTTTCATACATAG